>VXBB01012320.1:46745-83063 GCA_013399915.1 Illadopsis cleaveri
ACTCTGTAGTGTAATAGCTTTTCTTTTGTATCTATGTATTTGTCATTTCACGAATTTATTGATTTTGTTAATTGCATATTTGTGGTGTCATGTTAAGAAGCAAAAATAAAACCAAATAAGAGAAAATTACTCCATATAAAACCTTGTTACTCTAGGTTTAGTTTTAAATCTTTATTTTAGGCATAAAATGTAGTGAACAATATGAAGGATTACTTCATTTTTTTCATGTAGAAAATGTTGGGAATCTAGAATATTATTTTCTAGGCTTACAAATAACAGTTCAGTATGATTTTTAAAATGAACATTTTATCAAATGTCATGGTAAATAAAGTTCATTTTACAAAATCTTAGTGAACTTTTTAGTGATAAGAGAGCAGAAGTCCTTCACTTCACAAGTAATTTCTTGATCAAGGATTTTTTTTGTCCATGCCTTCCTAGGCTTTGTCTTTTGATCACAGGTAGCTTCCCCATGAGCTATCTGCTTCTTAATCTGGTCTGGATATTGTTGTGCATTTGTGAATGAGGCATTTTGTTAGTATTACTGTCTCTATAAATATCAAAAATCATTCAGAATTAGGTAGATTTTGTTTGTTTCAGTTCATGTCTTGTTAATACTAGGCAATACACAAAATAAATAAGGCAATCAATTTATTTTTACTGTAAGAATCTAATATAATAAAAATAATGTTGGATAGATCATTAGAGTATGTTCATTTATATACATACAGACTGCCTAGCAAAATTATTCTTTTCACTGAAAACCTACAGAAGCACTAATCTCATATGCATCTGAACTATTGAATGAGTTAAAGAGCCTGTTGTAACTCGCTCCTTGTGGTTTGTGTCTATGTGGTTTTGAACAGTTTATGTAATCTCTACAACTGGCGCTACAAGAACCTGGGTAACCTGCCTCATGTGCAGCTTCTGCCAGAGTTCAGAACAGCCAATGCTGGCTTTTTGTATGATTTCCAGCTTATAAATGTGGAAGACTTCAATGGTGTAGGAGAGTCTGAACCCAATCCTTATTTCTATCAGGTAAGGGAAATACTGCATGTGTAATTTATTAACCTCAGTAGGGCTTTTTAGATCTGCAGTGAAGACAGACTATCAAAAACAGTAAACTTACATTGAATTCATATTCTCTCATAATTGAGTCGTGTATGATTTTTTCCTCCTTTTAACAAAAGAGTTTTGAATGTTGAAAATGAAAATATTATGTTGGAGCTTTTGCTCAGTGAATGCCTTTGATACCTGTTTTCTCATTGTTATGGGAGGGATGAGACTTGGTGTAATTCATTACAAAACATCATTTTGACCTAAGGGAAATTAAAATCCATTGTAATTCAGCTGTACTTCCATGATAGTGAAATAAACAGTAGCACTTCCCCTGAACACAAAACTTTAAGTTTGCTTGGTAGCTCATACCTGAGTTTGAAGAATCACTGTGTTGATTTGATCTATATGTAAGAATGCTAAAAATGCCCATTCATAAAAGAATAAAACAGTACTACTATAATACGCATAAGGGGCATAGACATGTTGAGGATGAAGTAAATTGCCAAGAAACCTTAATCCTGGAGTTTCTCAACTAAGTTTTCAAACTCTCAACTAAATTTTGAAATTAAGCCATCAACAACAGTCTCTATCTATTTCTCTTCAATTAGGAAAACATTTTACACATGTAATGAGATGCTTATATTTTCAGTCCTTTTATTTTTCTTGTTTTAAAAACTGGTGAAACAAATTATAGTGCTTAAAATAGCAAACTTGGACTTTGGAAAAGTTAGAGCTGGAGCGATGTGCAAGTTAAGGAGTTTCAAACATGGAATTAACATCTTATATTTTACTTAATTTTATGGAAAGCAAACAATATACTTTATGACGATAGTATTCATGTTCAGTTTTCCCTCTGAAGATCACTGAGATGTATGTGAATCTATGTTTTTAAAAAGGTATGAAATATATTCGTAGGCTTTACTTGGGTTCTTCTCAGTACTTCTCCAGTACAAATTAGTGTGGTGCTAGAGAAGAAAGCAATGGTAAATCATAATCCACCTTATCCCTTTATCCCATTGCTAGACTGAGGACAGAATTGTTTGGAGAGATTATTTTGAATTTGTTTTTGAAACACACATTTGTTTTGTAGGACACAAGTAGTAAAAAGTTGTCCAGTGAAACACAAACAGCTGAAGGGAATGCCTGATAATGGAGAGTGCGAGCGCTGCTTTAGGCCACTCTTTGGCTAAAGAAGATTAAGAACACTGACATGGGGACACAGAATAACTTCTTATATCATTATATCAGTACTCTCATGTGCACACTCTTCTTATACTTCCTACTGTTACTTTTTTTTTGTGATCTTGATAATTGAATGATATTTAGCAGAGTATGTTGGTGGCGTTCATGCTTTTTCATGAGATAATACATTGCTGTCATGTATTATTTCTCTTTGTGAATTTGGGCTTTTCTTTCCAGAGTTAAAGGGGATTAAAATTTGTAGAATAGCTTTACACCCACAGGTGTTTGATATGCCTGGCAACTGCATTTTCCAAGTAATGCAGAGCCCACTTAGTAAGAAAAAATAAATGAGGCTGGTATGTCCAGCCTATTCAAACATACGCCAAGTGGGGATAAAATTCCTTGTATAAATAGAGCAGGAGTAAATGTCAGCATTTGAGAACAACTTTTTAACCTGAAAGATAATTTTTGTTGACAGAAAGTGGATTTAAATAGGCTATGAATATCTTCAGTCTGGAAATAGAACAAAGCTTTCTGTAGCCAGAAGAGTGGTACTGTGGGACAGACTTGCAAAGTAATGACAGAGAGAAAGTTACAATATACAAAATAACAGCTGGTAATTTGTAATTGAATAGGATGGCCTGCAGTGGAAATAACTGGATTTGATAATCCAGATGTCTGTCTCCTGATTAATACATGAAAGGACTTTATTTATACTAGTGCAACTAGTTCTTACTTTCAGTTTACTGGGGAGTAAGTCATTGGAGCTTTTTTGGCTGACTGGAACTTTTGAGTAAATATTGCAAAGTTTCAATCAGTGCCTTTCAATAATATTGATATAGATATTTTTGGCAGTTCTCTGAAAAGGAATGAGAATGAAGGTATTAAACCTACTTGTGATTCTTCTGTTCTTTCAAAATGACTTGTATGAAGTGAGCAAAGAATCATCAGATCTAGGGACGTTTCCCTCAGCATTAAAATATTTGTCCAAATACCTGACAATGTCACAGGTGTTTTCTTTCTAACCTTACAAGATGAGTAACCCTCTTTTTGTCTGCATGTCTTTTTCTCTTATTTAAACTTCAGAATCTTGGTGAGGCAGAGTATGTTGTGGCAGTCTTCATGTACATGTGCCTGCTTGGTTATCCTGCAGACAGGATAAGTATCCTGACAACATATAATGGACAGAAACACCTGATCCGGGATGTCATCAATCAGCGATGTGGAAACAATCCTCTCATTGGACGGCCAAACAAGGTGACTTTGAAAATATATTAGTCATTGGAGTAGTTCTGGTTTCTGTGTCTTTAATTTGTCAGATTGCAAATCAGGCTAATTTAAGCTATACTTAAACAGCTATCTGTGGAAGTCTTTCCTGTTTAACCACATATTTATGAACCATTCTATGGAATTTCATAGATTATTGCCCTTGTCTTTGTTGATAATTTGACAGAGTGAAGTCGGTGAAGGTGAAAAGACTGCAGGCTATGTGGGACAGAGTAACTCTTTTTTTGTCATTTATTTGTCCTCAATAATAACATCATTCCCCAAAATCACATCTTTAGAAAGAACCACCCAGAGTGGAAATTATTTGATAGAACATATGATCACAAATCTGAAGAAACAAGTAAAGAATATAGTTACAAATGTCTGGTGCTAATTCTGCAGGTTAAAACTGTATTACAAAGCCAATGGCTTTCCATAATCTTTTGGTATTAGCACCTGTCTTCTAGCTGTCCAAATTGAAACAAAAAGAATTAAAAGAAACAGTGTACAGTCAGACAAGAGCTCCTCCCAACATATTCCAGGAAAAAACCCAGGCTTTTTGTTAAAGGCCAACTAAATCAGTTAAAAAATTTTCTTTTCTCTTCTTGTTTACTGTAATCTCAGTGCAAAGCTGATGTTAAAATTTTGGTGTCATGTTTTAATTGAAATGGCAAAGATTAACCTATAGAGGTTTTTTCTTATTTTTTTAATTCTCTAGGTAACAACTGTGGACAGATTTCAAGGCCAGCAGAATGATTATATTCTCCTTTCACTAGTGCGTACCAAAGCTGTGGGCCACCTTAGGTATGTAAGAACATCTTCTTGTAGTGCCATAGCAGTACTTGCACTCTGTATCAGATACAGAAATGTTTTTAGTACATGATACAAAAAATTATATTTTATGAGTATGTAGTAGAAATGAAGTTCAATGCTATGTATATAAAGAAGTTCAGACAGACTTCCTTTTATAACTGTCTGGTACCCTCTTCTCCACTACTTTATCCTTTTGTAATGGCTCTTACCCTATAATTAGTTTATTTTGCTGCAGATAGGCTGACCTTGGTTTAACCCTAGTAGAATGATAGAACTATAGCATTGGTTGAGCAAATGCAGGCTTAAATTTTCTCATAGATCCTTTCCTGTAACAGAGATTTTTATTTACTTTGCATCAGAATTGCTTGATCATTGCATAAGTTGCATTATTGGATGTAGTTTTAAATGTTCGCACTTTTGGTTTGGGATGTGATGGAGGAAGACTTGTCTAATCTTAGGTAGATAGATGAGTTATCAAATTCATCTTTACTCATTTATATACAGAAATGCTATTGGGATTTTTCTCAGTGTTTATTCTCAACTTTACTTCTGAGGTATAGGAAAATAGTAGAGGGTGGTTTTTCATAGTGGTATTGGTACAGTGAATGGATATATTTATGGTTCTATATAATGGTACAAGGATTTGCTAGTTACTGAAACAATATGTAGGGAAAAAAAACTAAAGACGAGATAGTATTTTTGCAGATGATTTTATGTTTCTTTTAATTAAGACTCACGTGTACTTCTAGTTATTTTTATTGCAAGTGTGTCATTGGTGAAAAAGGACATGATTGATTTTGTTTTCTGAAGGGATGTCCGACGATTAGTCGTTGCCATGTCAAGAGCCAGACTTGGACTTTATATCTTTGCAAGGGTATCACTATTTCAGAACTGTTTTGAACTAACTCCAGCTTTCAGCCAACTCACAGCTCGACCACTTCACCTCCATATCGTTCCCACAGAATGTTTTCCAACAGCAAGACAGGTAGGAACAGCTGCACTGGATTTTGGTATCTGTAATGGATGTTTGTGTTTGTTCACTTTCTTTGAGTGGGCTTTAGAGATGAAACTGTTTTCTCTGCTAGACTGGTGCATCTGCTCCTTGGCATTGTACCAGGCTGCCCAGGGAAATGATGGAATCACCATCCCTGGAATTATTTAGAAAAAGGTGTGGATGTGGCATTTGTGGGTATGGTTTAGTGGTGAACTCAACAGTGCCACTTGATGATTGGATTTTGTTGATATTAGAGGTCTTTTCCAACCTTAATGATTACAAATCAGTCCTTAGAGTTATCTTTTGTTGTGATACACATCAGCTGGTTTTAATTCATGTTTCCACAAAAGTTGATTGTCAGTATAACTTAAGTGTCAGTAACTGTTGTGCCTGCTTTTTCCTGAGTTCTGCTTGTGTAAATGAGTCCGTATTTTTCTGTTGTGATCAAAATAGCTTTTTAGTTTTTACATGGTTTTGGTCTTGTTATGAAACAAAATAATGTTATTTCTCAAGAAAAGCTACATAAAGCTACTCATTTCTCATTTAAAGAAGTAAACTTACATGTAATCAAGTAATTCAGGATTAAAAGTTTTTTTTTTTCCTCTTAAAATTGGTTCCAATATGACAAGAGTTTTGCTGCTGAGCTAGGTTCATAAGTCCACAAACCTAATTTGTAATATTGCACTAGATCTTTAGGGAAAGGTTCATGTTGAGGATCTAAGCACTGGGCACACAGAGCAGGATGCTAAATGAAGAAACAAAGGAGCACATCTGCTCTGCTCTCTGAAGCTTTGAGAAAGGATGCCTGCATGTACCCAGAATTCAGTTACAGATATTTTCCCTGGTCTTAAATGCTGTTGACAAGTTAGGGAGGGAGCCCTTTCAGTTGAAACTTGCAGATCAACTATGCAACAAGAATGCAACAAGCATGGTCAGTGAGTGTGAGGAAGGAGCTGGGCTGCGACAGGCAAGAGGCCAAATCCTGATCTGATCATAAACAATTTGTGCCTTTAATATGTTAAATTACTCAAGTTCAAAATGTACTTCATGGAGTAAGAATCAGAACCCAGCTTCTCCTTTTGAAGTTTCTTC
Organism: Illadopsis cleaveri; assembly: GCA_013399915.1. NCBI lineage: Eukaryota > Metazoa > Chordata > Aves > Passeriformes > Timaliidae > Illadopsis > Illadopsis cleaveri. The sequence continues at coordinate 53,149 of VXBB01012320.1, forward strand.
TTCAGGCTGCAGTATCATGATTAATCCAGTTTTTCATTAATGTAAGACTTATGCTTCCTAACTTTCAAAAGAATTCACCAATTTTTTTTTTTCTTTGAGAAGCATTACTTAATTTCTCAGGGCTTTTGACTTCTTATATAGTTAAGTAACCTTTGAATGATGGTTGGTGTTCTTTGCTGAATGTCAACTTTTTTCCCCTTCCATAGAATGGAGAAAGACCAGCTCACCAAATACATGTTATTAAGAACATGCCTCAAATGGCTAACTTTGTGTACAATATGTATATGCACATGATACAGAGTACACGCCACCATCAACAGGTAAGGACCTTCTAACTTCTGAAATGTATTTAAAGTAAAATCATTTTTCAGCAAATGGCATGAGAAGCTGTTGAGATTTGAGCCTGTTTCTGTTATATTTAAAATTCAAGAAGTGTTTGTGACTGGAAGTGAAAATATTGAGGTCTTGTAAAATGTTGCAGTAGCAAAAGCTGTGTCTTCTAGTGGTTTAAGCCCCAGTTTAAGGCCCCAAACCTATCAGTAGTTGATGATAAGTGCATTGATGGCTCTGTCTGGGCCAAAAATGCTATTCATTAATACTAAAGAACTAGCTTGTCCAGTATTAATTTGAAGAAAACTTGTGTGTTGTGTTTCAGGTAAGTGTGGGATTTCAGCTAGTGGGATTATAACACCACTGCATGATGTAATAATGTTTTGTAAGAGAGAGACCAGATCATGTCTTGAAACCATTTTAACCCTGTTAAATCATCCTACTATCCAAGTTAGTTTGCAGCTGTAGTGTTTGTTGTTCTGGAGCAATTTTTTTTTCAGCCCTACGTCAGCATCAAGCAAAATTTCATGGGGTTGGAAGCAATTGTAGACACTTCTGCACCTAGTTTTGTCAGTGGTTAATCCCTGAAGCAGAATTCAGAACCCAGCAGAAAGTCTTTGCAGTCTCATGTAAGTGAGTGGAGCATTAAGGTAGCTTAGATAGAGCAGAAAGCTGCCTTTACTCAACATACTTGGATCTGTAAAGCCTAGAGGTAGTTAAACCAAAAGGAAATTATTTAAATGCTACCCCTCAACTGCATCAGCTTTCACTCAGTGTCTGAGGTCTGTCACATTTATATTACCTAGATATTATTGTTCATATATAATACCTATATACTGAATTACCTATATTCTTTCATGGTACTCTGAAGTTCCCTTATTGGTTTTTACTCTCCTGAAAAATTTCCAAAAGTGGACAAAATTGGTGTAAAAGGACACTACTTACTCTGTATGGGTGACTGTAGGAAGAGACTGTCCTTGAACAGATAGCCTAAGAGATCTAGGTTCTGTTCTTTAATGCAAGGATGTCTCTGTCACATCCTCTTCCTTTTCTTCTTTCACTTCCATGTTTCATCTAATATGGAACAGTGTAATCAGTAGAAATCAGAACCCAAAACTTTAACTGAATGTCAGACTTTTAGATAGATTTTTTTTTCTCTGCAGTTCTTAGCCAGTGACTTTCGGATTTCTTTTTTATTTCTGAGAGAAAGCTTCAGACAAATTTGAAGTGTTTTGTTTTCCAGAAAAAGCCTTTTCCAGGCTGTTGGGACAGAGAGGATACTTTGTCACTATTTTGGGGAAATGCTGTAATTACCTGTGTGCTATAAAGAAAAGGGGATCTACAAAGAGAACACTACTAGAGTTTCTTCTTACTGTAATTTTTTTTAGTAGTAGTGAAGTAAACTCACACCAGTTTTTAAGAAACCCAGTCCTATAAGCACCTGACAAGGCTTGCTTTGAATCCAGTTTGTCTAATATAGTTGGAGATCTTTCAACCATGCAGAATGCTATGTGATGAAGACTTACCAGATTGTGCAGTAAATGGGCCACATTTAGGTGTGAATGGATAGCCCTGTCAAAACAGGGAAGTATATACATAGATGCTAGCATCTAAATTTTACCGGAAATCATTTGCTTGACACCTTAATCAACCTAAAACCTAATTTTATCCATTGCTAGCTAAAATTAGTTACAAAACTGCTGTTTTCCTACTGTGACAATGAATCACATTCTCCTTGCAGGAGAAGCCAAGAAGTGAACTACTGAAAAAAGAGCAAGGCTGGCATTAAATTTCTTTTATTCTATTCAGTACAACATTATTATTTTCCTTTTCTTTTACACTAGTCTTTATAGTAATTGTCACAGAGCACAATGTGCGTCGAAGTAAGCCACAGGAGTCTGAGTTTGTCTCATACATCAAGAATGTATTTTTGTAAGGTCTTGGGTTTGGAACTACACTTTCCTGTGCAGATGGATATAGAGACAAGTCTGATAACTTCAAAGTCTAGAGAAAATGCTTTTTATATCTCTGCTGGTAATCATAATTGATTTATAGATTTGCCTATGCAAATTTGTAATATTAGTGCCATCTAATTGAAGGTAAAACTTCACTGTAATTAAACACTTCATTTGTCATGTGCTACAAAGTTGCTTTTTGAGCAAAACAAAGGTAAACAATCGTCAAGTTTTTCAAGATTGCATTTCATTAAAAGGATCAAAAATATTCTAAAGAAATATCCATCATGTCATTAAATAATGTCAGGCTGCAAGTATGAGTGTTTCTGTTCAGTCTGGAGTTGTATAGCATTCATCCATATTCTTCAGTTCAATGTATTCCTGGTATTTTTTGTCCAGTTGTGTTACTTGGCTACCATTCCAGCCTATAATGTTTGGCAAACTACATCTTTGGTTGTAAGCAGAACACTTTGAATACACTAAATTACTTTTTCGGAAGTATTGTGTGAAAATATTTAGGCATTGTTTACCTGATAGTGAAACTTGAATTGTTCTACATTTACAGCTGTGCATGAAACTTGTGTAAGTACAGATAACATTCACATAGTATTTTATAAGGTGTTGCAAGGGGAAATTATGGGTATGAGTTGTTAAAAATAGGCCTGTTAAAGGCATCAAAAACCAAGTTAAACATATCTAGGAGTTGGAAATGGTAACAGATGAGATTAGGGTAGAAATATGCATTTTGCTCAAAGTAGGGATTTACCATGACCCTAGTACTTGTCTGTGTGTTTGGGATAATGAAATGTGTTTTCTGTCCTTGAATTGGAAGTCCAGAGATTTTAACACCCTCTTTTCCAGAAAAAATATATCTAAGATGACTATATTGTGCCCATTATTCTAATCTTTTTTTATATGTAGGAGTGAAGTGCTTACAAATCATTACAGCTTTAAATTTTAAGTTTTTGTTGTTAAGTTGTTACCTAATGCAAAATCCCAAATATAAGATGAACAGTTCAAGCTAAAGTGTAAAAACTTAAAATCCTTCCTTTTTCAATCATCCAGCATTTACTGCCCCCACCTGCCATGATTGAAGAACCAGAACCAACACAAACTGGAGAGACTGAAGTAGAAGGTGAAGGTCAGGGCATGCAGGAAGATGCAGCAGAAGAAAATGAAATAGTGGAAGAAATGATGAAGGAAGGAGAACTGAGTGTGGATGAAATGGATGAGCATCGAAAAATGCCAGAACACCCTGGAAGAGACAGTGATAGTGGAGACAGTGAACCTGAGAATGAGACTGAAAAGTGATTGATGGAATCCTTGTCCTTAATGCATTTTGGAAAATTGACAGGAAAATACAGTTAGAAAAATAATTGCTATTTTTACATTGACTTTCATTAAATGGTTGCCTGTGTAATACCTGTTTGGTATATTTTTCACTGCATACTTTGGGGACAAGCAAGATGTTTGGCAGACATTCTACTGAGTTCTTGTCACTGTTGATAATGTAATTTGTTTAATGGCCTCAAATTATGTGCATTTTCCTTTTTATAAGTTGTTCAGTAAAGATGCTTTTTATACCAGTTTTGAATATTTGACTCTTAATTCAGTCACCCATTAAACCTCACTAAGTCTATTCAATATTGGTCAGACATGCTTTATAGTTTCCTTAGTATTTTGCCATGGAGAATTCCTCATGCAGAGCTGGGCTTGTATATGCTGAGCTGGTATTGTAAGCTTAGTCTCAGTTCATTAAGGTATTTGATTTTACGTCTGAGAAATATGATTTGTCACGGGACTTTGAAGTGATCAAAAACTTTGTTGAAATTTAACCTTAGTGGATTCTCAGGATTTCAAAGGCCCACGTACTTGTAGCAATTTCTCATTATTGACTTGTGATGTTGTTTTTGATTTATTGTTCTTTACGGAAGAAGGAAGGATGCAGATTATCAACAGCACTGGATTCTAAATTAGTGTTTTGAAATTAATTTCTTTTGCTTGAAGAAAACACAGTAATTGCCCAGGCTAAAGCCCCATGAGGAAAAAAAGTTAAAAGGGTTTTCCTGAATGCAGGATATGTAAAACATACAATATCCGTATTAGTGACATAAGAGGTGAGTGGGGGTTTTTTTAGGGTAACTTCTGAATGTGCACATTTCATAAAGTGATCAGAGAAAGGATTTGTCCCTGATTCATTATGAGTACTTGCCATCATGTCAAATTAGTCAGTGGTTTAATGAGACTTGGGAATTTCCAAGTACATTTTCAAAGACCGCGATAGCCATAGGAACACCTTTTGCTGGCAAAGGGAAAACTTGGATTTCAAGTGTTGCAATTGTGAAGCTGCCAGATGGACTTGCTAGAATGATTAGAGAATAATTAATTTCCAAGCTTTTTAAACAGCATTGAAGTTCTTTATTTTTCTTAATATCTTTAAAGTATAGTACAGGAAAAAATAATATCAAGGTAAACATATGCCAAGCTCCATGAAATGCATCTATTGCATACCAGTCTGTGTGTGCTGAGATCTCATCTACCCCTCCCCTTGAAATCATTCTGCCCCTCTCAGAGGGGAGCTCAGGAGTAGCAAATACCTTTGGTACACAGTGTTCTTTTGTGTTCTTCCTTTGCTGAAATGAAGTTTTCTCAAACAAGAAACTAATAATAATGCAGAATTTTTGTTCTATCCGTGCATGTTTTGGTTTAAAGGAGTTTGCTGTTTATTACTCTATTACCTGCCTTGGAAGAACGAATCGTGTTAAACATATAGGTGTTAAGTTTCATGCAGTTACAATCGTGTTCATGCAGAATTGAATAATACTCAGCTTTCAGGCCACAAGCAACCTGCTCGGGTGAGGGTTGTCATCTTTGTTTTCCAGCTAATTTTCTATAAATACTGAGTCTGACATCATTTTCTTGCTTTATTATTTCAGGAATTGAAAAGGGTTCTCCAGTTGTTAAGGGGTTTTTTTCCTGAAATGAATAATGTAACTGACAGAGATTCTATAAAAAATTAGGACAGAATGACTCTTAAGCACCCAGAGCTGAAAGGGGTACAGAGACCTTTTAGAGTTGTGCAGGTTGCAGTGGAGTGTCCACACCTGGCTGTGCCATGCTATGTTCTATGTGCAGGCCCCAGGTGTGTCTGGTCACTTTGGCTCAGTCCTTGCAGAGCAGCAGCCAACTATAGAGTTGTCCTAGGCAGACCTCAGTGCTGCCCTAAAGTGGTGAGTGGAGTTGCAATGGAGGTTGTTTCTGGCTAAAGTGCAGGAAGAGGCAGTTGAACTGCAAACAATTGTAAAAGCTTGAACAGTTTTAATGTGCAGTTTTCTGAGGCACCAAACACCACCTGTAAAAAAAGTGGAAGGTTTGGTTGACGTAACTTGAGCAGAGCAGGTCATTCATTATCCTTAACACCATCTTCCACATTAGACTTCACTTTTTTCAGAAGATGTGGGGACATTTGGAGAATACATTTTCAGGAATTTAGAAAAATCGTGTCTTTGTTCTAGCAGTGGTTGGAAAGTTCTTGAGGCTTTGCTTTGGAGTGTGAAGTCAGGTTTGGGGCCTTTTACTTCCAAAGCTTTTTAGCTCTGTTTTTAATTTTTGGTGAAGGATAAACTTTGTCTTTTCTGCCAAAATAGTTTTTTTGTGATTGATTTACATTTTCTTTCAAGAAAGATTAGGTGGGAGAAGTGAAGGGGTCTAAAACTGTAATTTTGATCTATGTGGTTTGTTTTCCAATGGCAATATTTGCTTAGGATCTAGCATCTCTATTGAAGTGAACAACAATATCCAGCTGTTAAACTAAATGTATTGAAATTTTAAAAAGACACACAAATTTAATTACTTTAAAAAGACAGAATCTTTAAATGAACAAAATAACTGTTAAAATAGCTTTTTAAAATTATTTTTAAACATTATTGCAAAATTATAGCAGTGCATGAAAACCTAGTGAACAAAATTAAAATCTTTCTGAGGGCAAGATCCTCTAAGGGTATGAAGTGGAGGAAAAGATATAAAATTGCTTTATTTTATTGTTCCAAAGCTATAGAATAAGAAATCCATTAAGGACATTTGAGTGAAACTAAAGACCTATTAGTGATTTTTCTTCATATTTATTTAGCCAACCCTTACATGAATTGCCTTATTTTCCTCTTACACTGAGCCTGTAAAAAAACTTAGTTACTACTTTCCAGACTTGCTTAGAGACTGGTTTAGAAACAGCTCAACCCCTAGATGCTGATGTAGTGCTAATGTAAAAATGATACTGTAAGGTAATGTCCTGTTCATTTCTGTAATAGCCAGAAAAAGAAAGGGAAAGAGCAATTTATTTTGGGTTCTGTCATCCATATATAGCTGAGATAATGCTGTATAAATACAGGCTGGTTTCCATCTGTGACTGAAATAATGCAGACAGTGCAAGTGTTGGTATTATCACAGAAAATGCCTTTTCGGTTTGCTCTTTGCTTTAGTCTGTATGGATTTTGAAAGGGCCTGGCAAAGGTGGTGCATAAGTCAGGACTAGAACATGCAGGACCAGTTTTGCCAAGGCCAAAAGAAGGGACAAGTAAATGTAACACGTAATGGCTGTTATTTTTTGCTAACCTACACTGTATTTGCTTTAGAGGTGGACACCTAGTATTGCTCTGTGTGTTCAGTAAGGTCCTAACTTCCTTTGGGGAGAAGCAAGCACTGGCAGTTTCCCTTCCCTTTTGGAATGGGTCTTGCAATTTCATGGGGTGTAAAAGGCTATGAATCCTGAAGAAAAGTATTCTCACAAGGAGTCGAAATTAAGGATTTTTTTAACAGAATTGCTTTGCTGGCAGGACAAGAGAGACCACCTTTCTGAAATCACTGAATTCTTTTAAAAGAAGACCTAGAGGTGGTGATGATCACATGCTGGATAAACATGGTGACATACAATTCTATTGAAACAAGAAATGGGTAACACTGAATCTTGTAGCAAGCAGACAAAAGTGAATGTCCTGGTCAACAAAGTCAAGAAGCTGTAAGTGTTGTTAAGATACATGACAGCATAGTTTCCTTTGCCAAACATGGTAATGCTCTCAGGAGAGATAATCAATTGAAAATTAATGTTTTTGTGGGAGTTTTGGGAGCTGTTTTTATAACCCTTAATGTTTCCTTTGCTATGTGGTTTCTCAAGCGTAGTTCTTTTACAATCCTTTTTCTGGAAGTATTGGTTGCTTAGGTACCTGTTGGAAAAGCCCAATAACACAGTAATGTTCATATGCTATAATGTTTTCAAAGAACACTGTTTCCATTGCAAATTGCAAAAGAACATTCTTGAAAGATTTTCAGCTAAGTCTCCTCTGTAAGTCATGTATTTTCCTAAGTTCTTGGGAGGCATCTGAAAAAGTACAGTATTCAAACATCCAAAACTTGCAAACATGATCATCTANTCTCTCAGTTCCTAAATAGTAATATTTCATACTAAACATTACTACCATAATGAGAAAGTGATTTTTTTCCCCCCAAACTTACGACAGGTAACAAGGACAGATCATCTCTCTAGGCTTTGCTCTGACAGGGCTTTCGTTTAATCTAACCAATATAAGGGATAATGTATTATGTTGCTATTAAGAAAGACAGTGTGTTTAATTTAGCTGCCATTATGATTTTCACTCACCTTGAAAAAGGAACAAGGGCAAAGGTAATTGAATCAAGTAATAGGATTAATTAAGTATAATACAGAGTAGTGTGTTGCTGTATTGCTATGTCTGGGAAATGAGATTCAAAAAGAAGCTGAAGAGGAGTTGTTGCAGCTATAGGTAAGAAACTTTCCAGAGTTGGGGCATTATCTTTCTGCTTTAGAAACGCTATCAGAGCAGAGTATGTTTCTGTACAAGTATGTTTTAAGAAAATGTAGACCCCAAGAAAAGGTTGAGCCAGCTGTTGACAATGACATACTTCACCTACAGATGTCAGTGAAAAAGCTATATACAATCACAGTGCATGTTTGCTTAATCAAACATTAGAATTTTGTGATTCCAGAGAACAGCATAAAAAAAGCAAGCTGGATTGCCAAATAAGGACCAGGAATACATCAGTCTTGGCACCATTTGCAAGAGATAAAAACAAGCCGCCCTTATTACATTTATCAAGTGTGAATTCCTAAATTGCTGCAACCCGCTGTAAGAGAAGCCCTGCTACGCATCTAGAGACGCTTCAGCATCCTGCTGTGCTAGTCTGACATCTCTTGTGTGTCAAGAGCACTTATTTTTAGATGGGACAGTCCAGTCGTTAGGGACAGAACGTATCTTAACTACTGTAAAGGAAGAAAGGAAGTAGTTCAGGGGCAGCAGAAGTGGGTAGGGAGAAGCTCAGTATAGAGGCACAAAGATTCTGTTTCTGACCACAAGCCACAGCAGTTTAGGCTTGCCCTATTTTCTCAGAGTGACTTTTGGCAGCAGCAGTCATGTCCTGTTGGGCAGTACCCTGTCTAGTAAAATGAGACCACGTTTTGCAAGCTGAGTCAGAGAGGGGAGAAATCGACTCATCGATAATCCTCTGCTGAGGACACATTCAAGAACATTGAAACAGGACTAACTGGGATGAAAAAAGTCCAGCTCCAGAAAGGTTTTCTGCCTGGCTGTCACTGACAACCCCTGGAAATGTGATCAGGGTTAAATTAAAAACTGCTGTATTTTAATTATGCAATGTAATGTACAATCTAAGTTTGAAGAGAACTCATGCAAATCCAAGTATTGCCTCTGTATAGCTCTGAATTAAACCTAATAATGGCTAAATTTAAGATAAGAAGAGGTAATGGTTTTGCATATGAGAAAGATATACTGAAAATTATTCTGATTAAAATATTTACTGAGACTAAGTCTATTAGGAGTTTTGTGGTTTCATACAGATTCTAGAGGAGAATGCTACATATTCACCTTCAAGAAAATTTTGACTTCTTACTTTGCAGACTGTTTTTTTACTGATAGCCTACTGTATATTGATCTGGATTCTGTTATCGCTGTTGATGTGCAGTAGTGAGATATCTTGTGGAGAGCAAGGCCAGAACCCATGGCATCCAGTTCAATTCTGTATTATAACTTTGTATCTAAAGTATTGCAACAGATATGTTTTACATAAACTTTAAGTGATGAACTATGGGTTTTCAGACAGAAAATGAATTACATTATTTGCAAGCTTCTGTGGGATACTGTTTTTGAAAATAATGACAATTTTCCCAAAGCAATGCTTTTCCCAAAATGTTACATCAATGTCGCAAATTTTTGGTCACTTATTTAAAAGCAAACACATTAAAACTGTTCAAGCACTTGCCTTTAGTAATGTACTTTTCCCTGACATGAATTATACATTTTTAGGAAGTCAAGAGATGAAATAGAAAGTAAAAAGTGCAGTATTAAAAAAACCCCATCCATACCAAAAAAACACCCCAACATATTTGATTGTTTAAAATTTCTATTGTTTTGTTTTGTTTGTTGATCCAATTAACACTGAAAGGATTTTAAAAATTTGGAGTTTCACATAAAATGAAAACCTCAAACTGTGACCAGCTCTGATCAAGTACGTTTGGATGTTGAACCATTCCTGCACTACCACTTGAGTTCCAGTTTTGAAAAATGGCCAACCTCTGGGCAGAAGTGGGTGATTCACTATAATCTTCATAAAGCTCAAGCTATTGGAATTGTCCCAAATGCCTTGCCTTCCTATGCTGGTAAAAGATGTGCTATCATTCTCTTTCCTTGTCCAGACTGTCCATGTTTGAGGCACCTGCTAGTTTACTCAGAGCTAAGAAATGCTAAGAAATTTTCACAGGCTCAGTTCTTTATCTCATTTGATCTCTAATGTACTATGAACTAATCTTGTTCCTGCATACACAGATACTTCAGTGATGGGACAGTTGTCCTAGATTGCTCCCTGCTCCTGCAGTGTTCACCCACCGGCGTTCTGTCAGTCTGGGCTGCGTAATGACATGAGACACTGAGGACAGCTGCTGCTCCTGACTCATCTCCGTGCTCAGTACCTTCCTGTAACTCTGGGCTGAAACAATCACTGTAAATTGGAAACAAATACTGAGCAAACACAGCAGGTATAATATGTTAAATTTTATCTATTGAAACACAAATATCAGTGGAAGTACACATGCATACCTTGTGTAATGGAAAATTTATATCAAGCTGATTCTGAAGAGAATCTCTTGCTATAATCACAAATATGTTTAGTTTTGCCAGTGTGAAGCCTGAGATTTTATATAAATATAAGGTAAAGCCTATTTTGTACATTATTAAACCAAGTTTTTGATACTGTTTAATTATAAGGAGCTGTGAGTGAATATGTACCCATGCTCTCTTTCTATGTAAATATGCAGAAAGCCTTTGAATTTAAACAACATAAAAGGCTTTGTCCTGCAAATTTAAAGTTACTCTATTTACATTTATTTTATTACATTTAGAAATGATGCCTTACAGTGTTCCAAAATGAATACAGTGGAATAAAGAGCCAATGCAAGTTATTGTTATTGCTAATGCTCCTCTGCCATGGAGGAGCACAAGGTGTGGAGAAGGCAATCGCTCTCTTATATTTCTGAATTCTGCCAGCAACAGAGAGTACTAAAGGAAAGCATGTTTTACACAAGTTAATGAAGCTTTGGGTCAAGAGTACTTGTTTTGATTCTCCTAGACCTTAGAGAAAGATGCTAAATTTACCCATATAAATTTGTCCTAAAAATTGCTACCCAAATTTTGTGTAAGGGATTGTGTGACTGCAAGTGACTGGGACCTGGAAGCCAATAGGTATAAAGTGGTGAAACCATTAGATCAGGGGTGCATAATATGCCATGAGCACACTGTGAGGAGATGCCCAATAATGTGTAGCAGTAAGCTAAATATGTACATCAGTGGTTTAGCTTTAATTTATGAATGTAACAACAGCTCCGTGTTTCTTCTGGCAAGATCTTTTAAATGAGCTATAAATACATCTGCTTTGATAAAATATTTTCCCAGTTGGCACCTGTCTCCACCTTAGGCTACTTTTCTCCTTTGAGAAGCAAGGGAGGCAACTGTGTTTGTTACTGTTCTCACACTGATGCCTGCTGAGCCAAGCTCTCTTCCTAAAGCCAACCAGAAAAGCCTTAGTGGGAATCTTCCCCTACCCTCTGCCTTCTGCCTCAGTTTGCGGTTGATAGGAACTTCTTCCCAGCTTGCAAACTTTGCTGAATGAGTTTTGCAGTTTTTTGCAGTCTAGAAATGGCCACATTCAACATGCAGTTGAAGGGAAAGATGTAAGTTTCACCTTGCAGGGTGAGCCTTTGAGAGATTAATGTGAAAAACAATTAATGTGCTCATAAGCAGAAATCTGTATAAGGTTTATAGGGGTAACTGTAACACTAAAGTGTCAAACTGCCACTGCCTGACTCAATGTCAGCCATGTACATCAAGGTCTCTCCTAAGACACACAGCCCTGTGGCATTAGGCAGGAGATATGTGCAGATTTTCAGGTTATGGGTTTAGATTTTGATGTTTACATGCTGTTGTATCCACAAAAGTTTTGGTTTGGGTAGGGTCTTTTTCTTTGAGATATGCCTCTATGCACTATGGTTATCAGTATCTTTTCAAATCAACAATCTTGAAGACAAGGAACAATTATTCATAACAATCTTTTGGGTAATTCTGAGAAAAGACTTGAATGTGTTCATAATGTTTTCATTAAATTTTTCGGACTATCACCATTTCAGGTACCCTTGTAAAATCTGCTTAAAATAGGGAACTCCCTCACCCATTAGGAAAAGAAAGATGGTACTTTCTTGTCTTGTTCTAGCTTGAAGCTAGATTTGGGATATCTTAAATATATTCATAACTGAGCAATTTGAAGACAGATTTAATTAGCTCTTTAACTAGTTTGTTTAGGAAAGACAATCAGAAATTAAGCACGAATTTGCAGTATTATTTCTGTGGGTACATGTTAAGAGTGAAGGGTTTTTTTGTTTTCTATTGGAAGAAAAAATTCAAACCATCTCCAAATTAATGTTAAGGCCCTGTTCAGCAAACATGAGACTGAAGATATAGTGCTGCTATTTTGTTATGTCCTATGCATTTTCTTTATTTGAATTTGTTCTTTTGCTGAAGTTGACTGAGTGTTTAAAATTTCAGCTGTCAAGCTGTCAGGCTTGCCAGCAGCATTAAAACTGTGAATATGATGACATCCACATACTTAAATTTTCAACCAAAATATTTGTTTAGCAACTTCAGTGATTAAATAAATTTATGAAAAAACCCACTTCTTCATATACACTGTGAAAAAAAATGTTGACATAGTTCAAATCAACATATATTTACATTGACTATAAGATATTTTGTTAAACTAAATGCTCAACTCATTTTGTGGCAGAGACTTTCTTTGAAATATCTCCACAAGAAGAAAGTTACTTAGAATGTCTTACAGCATTTCACTCTGATGTGATTTTATATAGTCTAAGTGGATTTTAACAGAATTTTCTGAAGCATAAACATAGTTGAATTACAAAAAAGCTGTCTATATGAAAGCATTTGTTAAATGCCTTTTAAAAAATTACCAAATTCACTAACAAAAATACACACTGAACATTCCCTGGAAGCCATAGAATGTTCTTGTCGTCTAGCAAAATGATGGCAAAGACTAGGAAATTGGAGGATTTGAGGAAGTGCTTGTGTAATGAATATAAGCAGAAACTTTTGCATAGGGGTTCTGGGACATGTTTTCCTCCCTGTCTGGTTGTTTCCTGTTTCTTTGGTATGCCTGTACCAAAATCACAGAACCGCAGAATATTTTGTGTTGAAAGGGTCTCACAAGAATCACCAAGTCCAACTCCTGGCCCTGCACAGGACAGCCCCAAGGGTCACACCATGTGCCTGAGAGCATTTTCCAAATGCTTCTTGAACTCTGTCAGGCTGGTGCTGTGACCCCTTCCCTGGGGAACCTCTTCCAGTGCTCAACCCCCTCTGGGGGAGAACATTTTCCTGATGTCCAATCTAAACCTCACCTGACTCAGCCTCATGCCATGTGAATGACATGAAGAATATACAGTTTCACAGTGATCACAGTAGAGTTTTCTGTAAGATCACTGCAAAAATTTCTAGCCCACCTTATTTTTCTATCCCTGTCATGGAAGGAATGGAGGGACTAATTTTTAATGCCTTCAGGTGTGCTATGTCTCTCCTCCAGAAGTTTTCACTAATCAAAACACAGCATGCACATACATAAGTATCTATCTTTAGTTTCCCTGCCTCATGTTTTTTTGTAGCTGAGATCAGAAGAAACTTACCATATTCACTAAAATGCATCTACCAAACCATGGCTGAAGCTGGAAGCTGCATCTTCAGCTCTTCAGAATAGGGGACATACAAGGATCTTACCGGGGCAGCAGAGCCATCAGTGATGGCAGAGCCATCTATGCCTCTTGAGATGTGCAGTCTGTGGCTGATGCTGATGGCTTCTACACACTTCTGTCCTTGCCCAGCAGATCCAGATAGCCCAGCCAACAGCTGGGATTCCGTGAGCCAAAGATATTTTCTGACATGGTTGCTGGTTTATAGGTGTGAGTGTTGGGGAATGTCAGGCTCAGGAGCACCTCAGTTCCTGAGAGACATTTGCGGTCTACAAAAGTCCCTCCATTCCTTGCAGCCCTCCTGAGGCATGAGCCACTTTCTGAGCCCACATCTGTCGCTGTGGCATGACCCTGTTTTGGCTATAGTGTAGTTGGTCGTGTTCAGGTGACACAAGAGGAGACAGGCTAGTGTCAAACACTGTATTCACCTTGGTCTTCTGCTTTGGTGAGTTCCCACTGGAGAAAATATGATCATTTAAAACGCCATAAATCTGTGCTGTCAAGATAAGGAAGGCTGTTTTCCATATATTTTTCTGGTTTTACTCCTAATGGATAAATGTGTGTACTTTACAGTATGATGTCATAAAGCAGTAAAAATTCAGCTAGTTAATCCACACCTTCCTATCTTTGAGCCTTTCTTTGGTCCATTTTCATTAACAGGAATGGTGAAAACTGCATTAGTATGTTAGTATGATCGTGTGATTGTGTTAGTATGATTAGTGTGAACACTATGAATTTAGTCCATGAGCTACACTCTCTAGGTAAGGCTATACTGTTCAAGAAAACATTCTTTCTGGTCATACTTCAAATGCTTTGTAAGCAGAAAGAAGAAAGAAGAAAAAAATTTCTTCTTTTGTCTGAAGAAATGGAACTGTATATGTTGCCCATACACCCAGAGATACTCTTATTTTTCATGTCGTTGTTTACTTTGACATGATTTTAAAGAGGTGCCTCCTCTGTATTGTTCATGTATTTCATTAACATCTGAATTAGGGCAATCTGTTTAACTCAATAATACTGTACCATATCCTGTTATCTCTCATTAGGCTGGGTAATACTGCTTTTTACTACCACAACTTTTGCTTCTCTTTCTCTCTTCTTGATGTTTAACCCCTTTATTACCTTGTATATATAACTAGTTAACAGCAGTCATCTGATAACCAAGAGTGCGCAGAGTTCTTGGATGCTAATTTTAGAAGAATTTCCTGAGCAGTTTGTATTTTTACCACAAAATCTCAATTATGAATTATTAAAAAAAACCATTGAGAAATGTCTTTGTATTTTAGATATAATTATTTATTTTTCCATTGCATCCTTTTTCTAAGTTTTTTTAGTTGTTGGACCTCTCACAAGACCATCAGAAAACAGCAGGTTGTGTTTTCAACTGTGTGGTGTTATCATACTTATAAATATATCTGCAATTTTCCAGTCTGCTGAATGAGCAAGGCAGAAATAAAATACTCTGACAGCTCACAACACATCTCAGTCATTGGGGAGATAGCTGTTAGTAGTCTTGGTGGATAATAGGCTTGATGGATCTGTTAAATAAAGCACATAGTCTCAAAGCTCATCACAGGGAGTAGGTGATAATGAAAAGAACCGGCAGATATGCAAACTCAATTAACTTGCTACTAGTTGTGTGCAAGCTATTCCTCATTAAGCCAGAAAATAAGCGATGTTGTCAACCTGAGATGTTCTGCAGGTTTATGGACTAGCCATAGTCTAATTCTTGGGATTTTATTAATGTACTCTATTCCAAATGTATTGTCTTCCAAATGTTAATTTTATTTTTCATCTATAGCCGTATTTTATCATGCATTGAAGCGACATTGAAACTTATCTCTGTAGAACTGTGTTAAAAGTTTGCATCTAAGTCATTCTGCTCTAGAATGCTACTCATGAAAGTGAATCTGGTATTTCCCTTTCTTCCTCAGGAAGAAACCCCAGAAGGCATGTGTGACTTGGTATTTTTTAAATTAGATTTTTGTTAAGTAGAGGAAACAGATCTTTCTTGGCTGAAAATGTCTTTCCCTCCCTCCCTCAAAAAAAAATAAAAATAAATCAAACAAAAGAGGTTTATCTATATATATCTCTATAAGTACTTGCAATCAAAATCAACCCTTCTTTTCCATGTCAGTGGTTTCAGATGGCAGACTGCAACAGCGTGGTGTGGAGATTATTTTGCCTCATTGTGCTGGTGTTTCTTGGCTGGCCCCTAGGCATAGCCTTGTGTGCCCTCTATGAATTCCTTTCTCCTCTCTCAGCTCCAACAGAACCCGATGAATTAAGCCAAGTGTTGCTGAAGGGCACAGGTCTGGGGAGGCAGCATGCTTAGAATGCATCCAGTGGCAAGCTCCCGGGCTAGGCAACAGAGACAGCTTTGCATGAGACAGGCTCTCAAGTGTGGGCTGTTGGATTTCATAGTTTACTCTGTTAATCCTTGTTTTTCAGGTCTGAACAACCTTTCCTCAGTTTTTAACTGTGTGAATTGCTCTTGAGCACGTCACAGAAACCTTAACAATCCAGAAGTTTGTCTCCTAAAATATGAATGGAAGCATATGTACAATGGAAGCTATTGTACTGAAAATGAATTATGATACCTTGTACTTAGAGAAGGTAGCTTACTTGGAAGACGTAGATATATATGCATTTGTCAGGTTTTGAACTCAGTGTCAAAACCTAGTTATTTAGAAAAGATTGAAAACAGGAGGATAGGGTAGCCTATTGTGGAGAATGAGGTTATAGGGCTCAGGAGATATTGTTGAAAGACTTAGAGGAAAACAATGTACTCAGGAAGGATACTTATCCCCAACACGGTTGTGCAAACCTGTTACTCCTGTGGCAGTAATATTGGTGAAAGTAAAGGCACAAGCCCCAGTGGGGAAAAAGCATTATATGGTGCGATATGATGTCACTTCTGAATTTCAGCTTCCTTTTATAAATCTCCCTGAACCCTTTGTGCAAAGACAGTTCAGTGAAAGTATAACATGCTTGCAAAGTCAAGAACCTGAAGTCAGGAATGTTTTTCTTATAGTTACTGATCAAGTAGAAGTTAAATGACAGCATGTATTTTCTTCAGCAGGGATTTTGATGTCACTCTGGGTACTACAGGGACATGCTCTGGGTGTGATGCTTTGGATTTTAATTTTATTCAAACCTATTCCAGAGCTTTTCATATGTGGAAATGAATGTATCTTGGAAAACTCTGTGGTGAAGAAGGGTACATGAAAATGCCTGAGGAAACCAGAGTCCATCTTCTCTAGCCTACAGCTTAGAGAACCATCTCCAAGGCGTGTTTACAGTACTTATGTAATGCAGTTACTTGTTAAGTACTGAAAGGGAAGAATAGATAGAGGAATCAGCCCCAGTTATCTCTCATTTCCTCTTTTTGAGGATGCACCTAATCATTAGGGTATAGTGAGAGATTCAATCCTGTGTATAGCTACCCATAATTACTCTTGTAATATCTTCTGTCCAGAACTGCCTTTAACTCAGTTCTGAGAGGTAGTGCTGTGTATTTCTATCTCAGTCAGAACATAGAGGGATTACTTACACTATTTATGAATAAGCTACTTAAAAAAAATTAAAAAGCCAATGGAAAATAAAGTTGATGCATTTTTGAGCCTTTAGAAAGTGGTTTCAGGCTGTGAATCCAAACTGGCAAAAAAGAGCATCTAAGTTTTGAAGATGAATGGTATTTCAGAAATACCCTTGTCCTCATTTAGCCTCAACCTTCAAGCATCATCTTATGCTGAACTGGGTGATGATACACTGGAGAAATTTAATATTTTAGAGGATAGGATCAGAGAAAACACAGTGCTGACTGAGGTGATTCACTGGGAGTTTTTTTGCTGATTCTGTTCTCTGAAACATTAAACTTCTTCTGTGTATTAACATGGGAACTGTGAATTCTGCTAGGGCAGAGCAGACAGATAAAACTTAGATAAGAGACATTCATCTAACATTCATGTTAATAGATCAGGTGAAAATATGAGATTTTTATTGGGCACAGTATGTGTTCTTGATATTAAAAATAAGAGAAATAAATGCACCAAAACTCAAACTCTAAACTTAGTATGTGGTTCATGTGATGGACTCCCCATAGGTCGGCTTCTAAGTGTTGGAATAAAAGCATACTTTTTGTTTAACTTATTTAGCACAGACAGAATGACTTGGATATTTTCTCTTTTCTCCCTCTTTCATAGCTCCATAATAATCAAACAAAATTGAGAAAAACTTCTGAAAAATCAAATTTTTTTGTTGAAAGCTGATTTTGAAGTATCTGTATGTGGTTAATTTTTGTTTTGCATAGAAGTCCACTTTCTAAAAATCAATGTTGTGATTAGATTTCCTTCTCAATCATAAAAGTTGCTGTGTGACTTCCAGCAGTGATTGTACTGGCTGGTAAAATGGAGCCTTCAATGTACAGACACCTTTCAGTCTGCTCAAGCCTAGCAGGTGCATCCTGGGAGCACTGGAGCATTAGCTGGTTGGCTCTTCCTGCCACTTCTGTCACACATCCACAGGGTACCAATGTGGCAAGGCTGAGTCTGTGGCCCAGATTCCCAGGAGGATTTGTGAGAAGTACACTGGGAATTAGAATGTTGAGAGATCTCTGTGAGCACCTCTTTAATTTGCTCTTCCCTCCCCATCTCTCTAAAATTAATATTTAGTAGGTGATTGCTCAAACACTTTTGGATTGCAATGAGTTTTGGAGCCCACCAATCAAGACAGATGTGAATGTATGTCAGAATAACCTCCATTCTTTTCCCTTCCCTTTCACTCTTAATGTACTATCCATCTTT
Source organism: Illadopsis cleaveri (assembly GCA_013399915.1). Classification (NCBI taxonomy): domain Eukaryota; kingdom Metazoa; phylum Chordata; class Aves; order Passeriformes; family Timaliidae; genus Illadopsis; species Illadopsis cleaveri. Next base: position 71,592 of record VXBB01012320.1, read on the forward strand.
ATTCTCTTTAACTCTTTCCTCTATTTTTTCCTATTTTTGCTGGGGTTTTGTTTAGTTCATTGTAATTTGCAACCACTTGTTTTTTCCTGTAAGATTTAATTTTTTTTTTAATTTGAGATTTTGTTAATTGATTTTATTTTCCTTCATGACATTTTCTACCTCCTCCATTACACTCCTCCATTACACAAACTTTACTTTGTTAAAGTCCCTTTTATATTTAAAAAGCTGCTTTTATGCCTGACATAACAGTTGTAGAATTCCTTGTGCTATGTCTTAAGGGGTTGTTGCATTTTGTTTTGTGCTGTTGTGTTTTGGGGTTTTTTGTGTTGTTTATATTTATGTTATTAAGTTTTCTTGTTTAGCCATCCTTGATCATATTTTGGACTGCATCCTATTCTTTATTATTGCCTAGTTGGAATGGGCCTCCAGCATTAAGTGTTCTGGCGATCTGTACACTTTTTTGATTGCACACCTCTGTCAGTAAAAATTTTGAATGGGCACATCCAATTTTGTATATTTATTCATGTATAACTTATGTATGAGTGCTACTGTAATAACACATTCTATACACTATAAAACATATTGAAAAACAAAATCAGAAAGTGAATGAGATAAAGATGAAACAGACACAAATTAAAAAATATTTTTTTATCTTATCTGTTAAGGTACAAAGTATGTTTTCCTCCTGCACCCCACTGGATTGTCTTGTGCACCCCCTTGGGCCCTCGCATCCCACTTGGACCCCACAGCATTTACCATTTGTAATATTCTTCTCCCTGACTCAAATTTCTAGGGTACTAAGTAGAACCAGGATATTTTCTTCAGTTTTCCTTCTAGAGTTCACCCATCTCACATGATTTTTTTCCATGCTAAGTAATTAATCTCTCATGATATCATATGGGTTGTTCTGGTAGCAGTGACATTTTTATATCCAACTGCATTCTCCCAAGAGTTCCAGAAGCAGGAGGTAAACCAAGAATATATGTTTAGCTGTGATTTTCAAATCCCTTGTGTTTCTGTGCTCAAAATTTTATTTTTTTCTTTTCATTTGAATAATGCAGAAATAATTTTCCTAAAGGTAAGGCCTCCAGTATTTAATTTCCTTTTTATTAATAATTGAACTCAGAATCTTACTGCTCTTTGGCTTCAGGTGGGTGTAACTGCTGAAACCAGCAGTACTTTCTAGGGCTTTCAAACAGATCAGCTTGGAAAATATGGCTGAGCAAAGGAATTTCTTCATTTTGACAACTCTGTCATCATGTTAAAGTAATCTGTGAAACTGCATGCCCCAAACCACTAGTAGGAATGGGGAATAATTAGAAAATTTGAGGACTATAGGTCTGATGCATAAAACACTGGAGTGGTACTTCTAAAAAATTTTTTTTCAGGTCGATCAACTATTTCCTGTTTATCAGTAAGTCATTTAACCTGTACCTCATCGCTTTGTGCATAAAAGCCTCACAGGAATTTTGGGAGTTTAAAATTCACTAAGAAGCATGAACATCTTAGTTATATCAAACTGGAAGACTTCTGAAGATCCAGAAAACTACTGACTATAGGACAGAAACAGGTTGTCAGCTAGGCCAAGACTGTAATTACAATGCATGTTCTATTTTTTTCTCTTAATGTTCAGGCTTTGAGACCTCATTTAGTTTATATGTTTTAGTGTATATGCTTCCAGACCAACTGGAATTTTCAGAATATATTTAGATACGATATTTTCAATATTCATCCTATTATTTATTTAATCTTTAATTTATTTTATGCTTGTATGCCTGTGCATCTTCTTCCTGGTGTTATGGAAATTGACTCAGCAAAATAATATGTCAGTGGCTTTGTTCAATAGGCATAGTCCAGTTTCTGCTGGGGTTTGAGCTCTTACAGTGTCCTTTCAAGGTGAAAACCTAATTAACAGTTTTGTAGGGTACACAATGATTCATAATTAATGGCCAGAGTAAATACGCTAGCTATATTTCTACCAAATAAATATTTCTTTATCCTTGGGCATTTATGCCTTCTATTTAACTATAAATAGTTGTTGTGTCCTTCTTAATTTGATAGGAAAGCAATATACCTAGACAACTCTTCTTGGGCTTATTCCAAAACCTATAAATTCAGTGAGAGTTTATTAAAAATTTGCAGTTTTTATGAACTCCTTAAGCTTTCTTCTAAAGATTTTTCTCTCAGACATACCATGTTTCTGAATTTGCTGTAGTTAATTCCCATTTTTCTTGGACTTGAGTACTTAGAACTTGCATTCTGATTGCAATAGTTTAATTCTTACAGCAGCCATTTAGATAGTTTTCATCTGAGTTCTCCTAGGATCCTCACTAGGAATCATCTTGACCATGAATGACAGAAAAAGGAAACAGTGCAGATGAATCTTACAGAAGACAAAGTATTATTTTCAGTTTCCAGAAGCTTTAACAAAATTTACATTTCAGAAGAGATTCTGTATTTAAAGCCTTTACCTTTAAAATGGCATTGTTTTGAAAGCATCATAGGTTTTAATTGTTCCTTTTAAGTAACAAAAGTAAGTGTGTAGTGTGCCAAATGTAAGGTAGGTTGGAGGTGCTGCATACCCAATCTTTAGTTGCCTCTCACTCAGCAGGAATCTAGAAAATTGGCTTAGGTGTGTTGGTTCCGCCAGCAATATGTGAGATGGCTTGGAACCCTCAGCAAGTAGCTGTTCTTTTTTACTAATTTTTGCTGAATCCTTTGTCTTAAGGCCATTTTATCTCATTTTGAAATGCAATATGCTATATTTGAAATTTTCTTCATGTCAAGCTATGTCATGAAGACAATACAATCCAAGACTAGACATTTTGAACTGGGAAACAACTGCTTATCATGAGAGCCATTCCTCTGAGGGCAACCTTGTGGCTTGGTAGTTTAGATATCATTTTGCAAAGTAGGAAAACATTTAGATTTCCCTTGGGGTGACTGCCTTTGGTTGTACTATGTGTATTATTTTAGAAAATATTTTATGGGGAAATAATTGCTTTATGAACCATTGAATTGACCTTTCTTTTTTTCCCCTGAACATCTACTATGCTTAAGGCAACCTATTAAAACTGTATTTTCAGCAACATTTTCCCCAGTTGACTTAAATGATGAACTTTTGCCACTGAGATTTTACTGATTTCCATCTGGTACTTTCTCTGATCTTGAATTATTGTGATTTTAGGTGGATTACTTGTTCCTTGAATATGCATTTAACCTTTCAATTTTGACCCTTTTTTCTCCGAAGTTTTCCAGGGTTTTGCAATGATTCAAACCCCTACCTGCAATGGATCATTGTTCCCAAGCTTAGAATAGTTCCTGTTTGTCAATTCTTTACTGGATGAATGACAATCAATAGAAATTTTAGCTGTGCCTTACAAGTATTTTAAATGGAAAATTCTATTGCTGCTGTCTCCTACCTATAGTATATACTGGACAACTTTATACAAAATGCTAATTGAAATTTGAATTTCAGACATCTTTCTAGCAAGCATAAATAATTACTAAGTTTGATAAGCCAGTAACATAACTTCCTATGTTAAGGATGACAGTAGCTCAAATACAGTATTCCAGTACATTGGAAATTCAGCATTCTGTTCTACGATTAACTCAGAAATGCCTCATTTTCTATCATGTTAATGAATTCTTGGTATATACTTAGGCTTGTATAAAACAGGGCTTTTTACCAAGGAAAAGGAGGAATACTCTGACCTTTTTTTTTTTTTTCCTGTAGTTAGGACTCAGAATAAATAAGTGACAAAATAAGTACTGGTAGAAAATATTTCCCACTGTCATTCTAGAATACTATTTAGAAAATTATTAAACCTTAATTATTACATAAACTCTCTTTATAAGGTAACATTGTGGAAGCTTTTTCAATTTTGTAGTTAGTTGCTTAATTGCTAATCGTTCAATTTTCAAGGGAATCTAATGGTCAGCAAGATTCCAGAGTATTTTCTTTTTGGTTATCAGAGTTTTAGCTTTGCTTAATAAACTATTATGTTTGAGATAATTTTTCATCTTTTGAAAATGGTTAGACAAAAATAATTTTTCTACTGAATTTGTTTGGAGGACAAAAATACTGAAAATACCTAGAAATAAAATCTGGGAAAAAACAGTTTCCATCAAATAAATTTTGTCTTTGTAATTCATATAGTGGTTTTCTGCAAAGTAAATATGTAGCTTTGTGGATTTATTTTAACTGTAGGAAAGTGAAATGAGCTGACTTGAAAGCATTTGAAAAATAGAGCAGCAAACTTCTGAGGTAAATGTATTTTGAAGGAGCTTTGGTTTTTTAGCAAGAGAAGTATTTTTTCCAGAAAGTTTCAAGCCAGTCTCTGCATCATCCAGTTCTACACCTGAATCCACTTACTTCAACTCCATGTAACACAGTGCAGCTACCCCCTCTCTTAATTATTGAGATGTTTTTGTCTAAATCATCTCACAGCTTTGCAAAATTGTGTGTGGGAACCATCACAATTTTATGAGGCTCATCAAATACCTTTGTGTTCCTAACAGCATCAGCAGAGTCCATGGGTTTTGTAACACATTTCTTCAGAAAGATATATCTGTGAATTGTGGCAAAGGAAACTCTCTGCATGCACCACAGATTCAGAAAATCTTATGTACTTATAGCTGAGAGCAATGGAGTGCTTCTTATTCAATGGCAGAACTGGTCTCCAGAAGCAGGATTTAATTCTTACATAAACTGCTAATTTCCAGAGAGACTTCATCCTGCTGAACCTTAGCTTCTCATCTGTAAAGCATCACTTCCTTCTCTCCTTAGTCTATGCAGATTAAGAAATGTTGGTCCCCCTGCTTTCACACACAGTACAAGCAAATGCATGTAGAAGGTTAAAAGAAAAGCAAGAATTTGATGGTTTCTTCTATAAGGTTACTTCTTTAGTGAGAATGCAATTAAAATAGACTGTGTAATTGCTGCTTTTGTTGTAATCATGAGACATCTGTCTCTGATTCTGGAAAACTAAAAGGCAGCTGAGAAACAATCTGGAAACTTGTACCTTACTTTGCAGCAACTGGTAGATACAGGGTCCTTTAGTTTCAAATTAAAAGAATCTCTTGCTAATGTCTAATTTATTCTCTTTCAGGTTGAAGCCATTCTCCCCTGTCCTGTCACTCCAGGCTCTTGTAAAAAGTCCCTCTCCATCTTTCTTGTAGGCTACTTTCAGGTACTGGAAGGCTGCAATAAGGTCACCTCAAAGCCTTTCTTTTTCCAGGCTGAACACTCCCAATTCTCTCAGCTTTTCATCACAGGCGAGGTGCTCCATCCCGCTGATCATCTTGGTGGCCTCCTCTGGACTCAGTCCAGCAGGTCCATGTCCTTCCTGTGCTGGCACCCAGAGCTGGATGCAGCCCTGCAGGTGGAGTCTCAGCAGGGCAGAGCAGAGCAGAGGAGCAGAATCCCCTCCCTGGCCCTGTTGCCCACACTGCTTTGGATGCAGCCCAGGACACGTTTGGCTCTCTGGGCTGGGAGTGCCCATGGCTGGGTCATGTCCAGCCTCGAATCTTCCAGCACCCCCAAGTCCTTCTGGGCAGGGCTGCTCCATCTGTTCATCCCCAGCCTGTGCTGATACCAGGGATTGCCCCAACCCAGGAGCAGCACCAGCACCTGGTCTTGTTAAACCGCATGAGGTTCCCATGGATCTTCTCCTGGAGCTTGTCCAGGTCCCTCTGGATGGCATTCTGTCCTTCAGATGAGTCAACCACACCACTCAGCTAGAACATGAACTAGCAGAGGTGGCTGTGACTCAGACCTTGCAGAAGGGCTTACAGTAGAGAACATGATTCCACTGGGAGGTTACAGCAGTGTGCAGGAAACAACAGCAAATTTGCATCTGCTCATGACACTGGACTGGTAGCAGTTTTCAAAATGCTAAATTTGCAAAGTAATACATGGAGAGGGCACTGATTTAACTGTCCAATCTGGCACACTCTGAGATCTCTTTCCATTGCAAGGGGGGCAGAATGGATATAAGAATCTCATCCTTTCTTTGAAACTGACGTGGCAAATAATACTTCTGAAGAGTGAGAGACTTACAACAAATTGCTTTGACTGCCACTCACCTCCACTTATGCTGCCCGTGCCTAAACCTCTCAGCTTCACAGCAAGACGTTTTAGCTGCATCTCTTAAGTCCCAGTGCCCACCTCACGGTTTTACCCTTTCAGTGCACACTTAAGATGTTTTAGGTTAATTTTAGAAGTGCAGCAGCACATGAGTGAGTGAAAGACGCAGAGAGATAAGAGCCTGCAATTGTGTTAAGGGTTTAAATACAGAGGAGACAAGGAATATATAAAGCATGAATCATGGGTGAATGAGACATAACTAAGAAAGGGGAACACCCAGTAAATTCTCTGGAAAAGTTTGCCAGACAATGTAATTATTAAATTGGGAGACTCTCTTCTGGGAGAAAGATTTCTCACTTGGAAGGTTCAAGACTTCAATAGTTTCATGGGGAAAAATTTCAGATTTGTGGTGACTGCAGAACTGTCTTTTCTGGCTTCTCTTTGTATGTCTGCATACACAGTGAGATTCATAACTGCACAGACATTGAATACAACACATGGCTTCTTTGTGACAGTGACTCCTTCATGGCAGTGATTTTCATCATCTATTGCATGTTTGGCGTTCTCATCTCATCAGGACTTCTGCCCATCAACAAGACTCTGCTGCAATGCTGCTTACATTTCTAAAGACCATATAGCTCGAAACAGCTGTTATGAGACAAAAGAGACAAATGAAAACCTGTCAGAATGGCATTTTCTTCTTATTCTTGGAAATGTAAAGTTTCTTTCAAAGACTACACTGGCCTGAGGCTTAAGAGAGGTAACATTTGGCTCTGTGCTCAGACAGATTTTATATGTCAACATCCATTGGATTTAGAAATAGCAGATTTTAAGTGAGAAGTTGCTCTAAAATCTGCTAGGTCAGGATATACTGCATGTAAAATTGTTTGGTATATTATGAAAAAATGATTGATTTTATTAAGACATTTACAGAAAAAAAAATCATAAACTGAATGGCTGAACTAAAAATTACAGAGAGGACCTGATCCTACACAGTTGCAATTTCTAAATGCATTGCTAAATACAGTAAATAATCTGAAGTCTGTTGCAATGTGTTATATGCTTTAAAGCTTTTAAAGAATCATGGCTATATTTTTAAACTTTTGTAATTTTTTTAGTCAAAAGCTGAATAGCAAATGCGAGGATTTCTACTAGACATGTCATAAGATCACTGTGTGATTTTTTTTGTTCACATTTTTACCATGCAGAGGTAAGGACTCATGTTCTGATTTTGGCTGCAGTCGCAACAGCGTAACAGCATCTTGTTGGTTGAACAACACATCCAGTTTTACCTATATGCATGTGTCTCGTATATATATATATACATATATATAAATATATATATATATATAAAACTCTCTCTATATATACAGGCATATATATATTAAATTTTGCTATCCTATTAATAATCATACACATTGAGGCTTCATACTCCTGTGTGTTCAGGCTGTTCTAGGGAACAGATCACGTCCACTGCAGATCTGTCTGCTCTCCAACACCCTGTGCTTCCCTTGTCTCTGGGGTCACTCCCAAAAGCTAAGTCATGAGAAATGTACACAGCATGTGGGGGCCCTGGTCAGTCAGAGCTAGAGTGTCTTTCCTGTAGATAACATTGCATAACATACCTCAGTAGGTTTTTGCTTCTCTGGTTTACTTGAGGCTGTGATAACATTTTATTGCAGAAAGCAGAATTATTTTGGCCAAAGGAATAACTTTAGCTGGGCAATTTTCAAGTGGCTACAAGGAAGGAAACAATATTTTGGAATTAAGTACAGTGTGTGATGCTCTTTTCATTAGACCTTGCAATATATGGGAATGTGTTGGTGTGTGGACTGATGAGTTCTCAAGTGCCTCAGGATCCTAACTGTAAGTCCTGCTGGATTAGAAATGTAAAACTTGAGGAGATAGTAGAGAAAGCAAAAATTTAGTTAGAAGGTAAACAAGAAATTACAAACTGTTTCAGACATTTTTCAGTGAGAGCTAGCTCTGTCTCAGTTTCAGGAGAGTCTGTCTCTCTCTAGCCAGAGGGAATGTAGGATGTGTCTGAGAGGGTCTGATTGGGGAGGAATTCAATGCAGCTATCAGCAGTGGACTTCTATGTAAATACAGCAACACCTCTGAACCAAGCAACAGCTGAGATAACATTGTAAACTAATCTCTAGTGCTGGCAAAGCCAGCCAATCCCTTACATTATATGGATTCTGTAGAAAAGATGTGCCAGGGAAAAAAAGAAGCAGATTTAAACTATATATGGCAACCTACCATGGGGTAAAATATGCTGACTTTTTAAAACTGAAAGCAGCATATGGTATTTTTTTCTTTGAAAGGGTGTATATGCTTAGAAATCCTTGCATATATATGAGTTCTTGTATAACTAGGCAACGCTATCACCAAAGTATTTCCAAGTGTCTGTTACGTGTGCCCGATCAATTTAGATCAATATATACTCACTTGGGGTCCTTATCTCATCAGTATAGATTTTGGTTGATTTTTCATCAAGACAAAGCAAACAAGGAGCCAAAGTTTGTCCAGAACAGAGGCACTGAAGCACAGTTGTTTGTTGCTTTGACCTTTTGAGGTTACTGCAGTTCCCAGTCCTACACAGCCTTTCTTAGGTAGCTAAGAAAAAGAAAAAAACAATATATAAATATATATTGATACCTACAGATAAATACATGCATATAAAATATAAATGTGCATATATATTTATATATACTGATGTATGAAATATACATACACAACTTGTACACAAATGGTGTCTCACCTGGAACAGGTTCTCTTTCCTCATGGCATTTAAAGAAAAGAAGGAGCTATTAATATCCAAGAAGCTTGCTGCTACCATCTCTTTCAGAGTTGTGCTCATAATTTGGCACAAACTCAAGATAAACTGGGGTTGGGGTGGAGCTAACCACCTCATTAATTGTGTTAGAAACAAGGAAACTGATTCCACAATCTCTGATTTCAGAAGGAATTAAAGTCTGAGGGTCTCTGACGCCCCCTTTGGATATCGTTCGGAAACAGAGATTTCCAGTTGTTGCAGGCCTTGTCAGAGCCAAACCACCGTGCAAACATTGCTCTTCCCCAACACTTCTCAAAGTCCCCAGACTGCAGGTTGTGTAGCATTCACAAGCTCTTTCCTTCCACATAATTTAAGATGTATATACCCATGTGATGTCTGCCAGCCTTTGTATGGCATCTCATAAACTGGACCGGTGTTTAAGCACTTGATCCACTTGAGTGTTCCCCTCTTGACTTTGAATCTCACCATTCCCTTCTGTCCCAAACCTCAATCCTCCCTGCTGCATCCTAGCATTGTTTCACAGGCAGACATGGGGCATTTTACAAGCTGAGCTCCTGGAGGACACTGTACTCCACATTATAATGAGTTTCTCTGGGACATGAGTTGACAATCTCTCCTTTCACATACCAGGCCAAACCCACTCAAGGGATGCCTCTCCAGTCTTTCTATTTTTAACAAACAAAAAAAAGTCCTGAAGACACATGGATTTTCTACGTTCCACTGCTGAAACAAATTATCAATGTAGATGTTTCAACAACTGAGCAGGAAAACAACTGTCACATTACATTAATGCCATAGCTGGGTTTTGTCCAAGCTATTCCCATATCTTGTTATCTGCCCTAGACATATCACTATCTCTTACTGATCTGGTGTGCATTAAAAGAGCAAAATTGAGAAGTGTAAGTATATGCATATTAACATAAATAAGCACATCTCATTTTGTGCTATAGATGTCAGCCAAAAGCAGAGAAAAGGGTGATTTTTGCAGCATGTGCTCATCAAAGTTTAAAAAAAATTGAGTNCGCGGAGCCGACCAAATAAGGAGAAGGTGGCTGTCCCGGCCCGCCGCGGCCCCGGACCACGCTGGCCCTCGGGGGGTATAAATTGGGGCGTCTCCGCCGAGCCAGCACCCAGGGGCTCCTCCGGAGCATCCCCCGCCGCCGGTGCTAGTCTGGTGAGTAGCGCGACGGCACCCGCAGCCCCGAGGGGCGGGCGGGGAGGCATTGGGTGGGATGGAACGGGACGGGATGGAATGCATGGGAGGGATGGACGGACNGATAAATACATGCATATAAAATATAAATGTGCATATATATTTATATATACTGATGTATGAAATATACATACACAACTTGTACACAAATGGTGTCTCACCTGGAACAGGTTCTCTTTCCTCATGGCATTTAAAGAAAAGAAGGAGCTATTAATATCCAAGAAGCTTGCTGCTACCATCTCTTTCAGAGTTGTGCTCATAATTTGGCACAAACTCAAGATAAACTGGGGTTGGGGTGGAGCTAACCACCTCATTAATTGTGTTAGAAACAAGGAAACTGATTCCACAATCTCTGATTTCAGAAGGAATTAAAGTCTGAGGGTCTCTGACGCCCCCTTTGGATATCGTTCGGAAACAGAGATTTCCAGTTGTTGCAGGCCTTGTCAGAGCCAAACCACCGTGCAAACATTGCTCTTCCCCAACACTTCTCAAAGTCCCCAGACTGCAGGTTGTGTAGCATTCACAAGCTCTTTCCTTCCACATAATTTAAGATGTATATACCCATGTGATGTCTGCCAGCCTTTGTATGGCATCTCATAAACTGGACCGGTGTTTAAGCACTTGATCCACTTGAGTGTTCCCCTCTTGACTTTGAATCTCACCATTCCCTTCTGTCCCAAACCTCAATCCTCCCTGCTGCATCCTAGCATTGTTTCACAGGCAGACATGGGGCATTTTACAAGCTGAGCTCCTGGAGGACACTGTACTCCACATTATAATGAGTTTCTCTGGGACATGAGTTGACAATCTCTCCTTTCACATACCAGGCCAAACCCACTCAAGGGATGCCTCTCCAGTCTTTCTATTTTTAACAAACAAAAAAAAGTCCTGAAGACACATGGATTTTCTACGTTCCACTGCTGAAACAAATTATCAATGTAGATGTTTCAACAACTGAGCAGGAAAACAACTGTCACATTACATTAATGCCATAGCTGGGTTTTGTCCAAGCTATTCCCATATCTTGTTATCTGCCCTAGACATATCACTATCTCTTACTGATCTGGTGTGCATTAAAAGAGCAAAATTGAGAAGTGTAAGTATATGCATATTAACATAAATAAGCACATCTCATTTTGTGCTATAGATGTCAGCCAAAAGCAGAGAAAAGGGTGATTTTTGCAGCATGTGCTCATCAAAGTTTAAAAAAAATTGAGTGCGCACTGCTCCTTCCTAAGGCAACACAGTGAGCAGATGCTGCCTCCACGCAGGAGAGGATCCTCAGTTGTTGGTCGGCAACGAAGTAACCTCATCACTCGTCGATTAAATAGAAGCTCGACTGGCCTTTTTTTTTTTTCTTTTTTTTTTGGG
>VXBB01012320.1:84148-109272 GCA_013399915.1 Illadopsis cleaveri
AGCGCTGCTCCTGCCGGGGACACCGCCCGCCCCGGCCCTACCGCCCCCCGCGCAGCATCCGCCGCCGCGCTCCGACGGGGCGCCCCCTTCGCCGCCCGCGAAGCGCTCTGGGCAGGACAGATCGCGGCGATTCAAAAAGCTTTCCTTCCCTTTTCGATCTGAGACCAGAGGGATCCGCTAATGACGCCTTAATTGAGTTTCTTGCAAGCTGGGGCGGCTTTTAAAGCGCAGAGAAGAAAGAGGCTGACGGATCCCGTTTAGAGCCCTGCCTACGAGCCGTCGAGCATCCTCCCGGGGCGACTCAAATTTCCCGCTCCCGCCGCAGCGATCCGGCGGTGCCCTCCGCGATGGCGGGCGGGAGGGCGCGGAGGGGCTGCCTGCGCGGCTCTGAACGTACCACCGTGCTATTTTCCAGGTTCGTTCTTCCTTCCGAAGATGTGCGACGACGAGGAAACCACCGCACTGGTGTGCGACAATGGCTCGGGGCTGGTCAAGGCGGGCTTTGCCGGAGACGATGCCCCCAGGGCCGTTTTCCCGTCCATCGTCGGTCGCCCAAGGCACCAGGTAAATTCAGAGGCAGGACCGAGGCAGGACAGAGCATCGCGCTCTATCTAGGCGTCGCCTCCACTTTCCCCTTCCCTCAGTTCTTCTGCCCTGTCCCAAATACCCTGCCCTCTCGTCTCTCACCTCTTGCGATGGTAGTCATTCATTCCCAGGTCTGGCCAGTGTTTCCTTAACTTCCCTGTTTGGCTGTCCCACACCTCCTTTTTCTCCTACAATTTCCTTGGTAAAAAGTTCATAAAGTTCATAATGCTTCTTCTTTTTTTTTTCTTTTTTTTTTTTTTTTTTTTAATGAAAACATTTTCAGTTTGTATTTTTTATCCTACTGTTGATAAATTACTGCTGAGGCTGCATAGTAATATGAAGTATTTTCAATCACTAGAATGCTAATTTCCCTCTGTATTTTCCTGTTTACAAATTCCTTTTCCTGCTCATGATATTGTGTAGTTTACTTTCAGTCAAATTTTTGGACCAGAAAGAAACAATTGAAAATAAGAGGTGTATTATAAATGGAAGAAAATCCATTCATCTCATGGAAGGAAAAAAGATTTTATGAAAACACCTCAGACTGTGTTGATTTAATATTTTAATAATATTAAATTTATTTTCCCCCAACCTTTCAGGGGTGTGACTGCTGGTACCTTTCTTGAAAATAAGATAGTTAGAATTGCAGAATCATAGAATATGCTGGCTTGGAAGGGACCAACAGGGATCATCAAAGTCCAATTCCTGGCCCTGCATGGGACAGCCCTGGGAGTCACACCATGTGCCTGAGACAGTTGTCCAAATTCTTCTTGAACCCAGTCAGGGTTGGCGCTGTGACTGCTTCCCTGGGGAGCCTGTTCCAGTGCCCAAACACCCTCTGGGTGAAGAACCTTTTTCTAATATCCAACCTAAACCTCTCCTGACTCAGCTTCAGGCCAGTTGTCTGTGATGTAGTTGATTGGGCTCTGTGATCCTGTCTTCCTCAAATAATGCTTTTCTGTGTTTTCTTCTCTTAGGGTGTAATGGTTGGTATGGGTCAAAAAGATTCCTATGTGGGTGATGAAGCCCAGAGCAAAAGAGGTATCCTTACTTTGAAATATCCAATTGAACATGGCATCATCACCAACTGGGATGATATGGAAAAGATATGGCACCATACTTTCTACAATGAACTCCGTGTGGCCCCTGAGGAACACCCTACTTTGCTCACAGAAGCCCCCTTGAACCCTAAAGCTAACCGTGAAAAGATGACCCAGATAATGTTTGAAACCTTCAACGTACCTGCTATGTATGTGGCAATCCAGGCTGTCCTGTCCCTGTATGCTTCTGGTCGTACAACAGGTAAAATAAAAAAATAAACACCATTTAGATTCTATTTCCTTCCAGGAACTCACCTTCCTGTCCATTCCAAATAGGAAAACACACCATAACTCATTCAATTTACAGAAAAATAGGTATTTTTAGTTTATAGCAATTAATGATAACAGTAGCATAAAAGCCAAAACAGGTCCACATTGTTCTTTCCACAGACAATTTGCATTGCTTTTGGAGTGGCACCATGGAACTGACTGTGCCACTGATTGTCGTGGTGCAAATGAGGAGACATTCCCGTAGGCATACTACAGTCACAAAAGTGTTACACCAGCTTAAGGGTTTAAACTGGACCAAAAGATGCCCATTATCAAATCAAGACAGTCACTATTGCAAATATTCTTAGTGCTCAGTATAGTAGAGATGGAAGACTGTCTTGTGGATCATTGTAAAATATATATGGAACAACTGTTCTGTGGGAAAATTCACACTCCACGGGAATGTCCAGGCAGGCTAAGGCAAAAAGAATTGGAAAGGTCTTTGTGACTGAAAAAGAATTATGCTACTTTATATTGCTTGAAAAGTCCTTTATTTTGTTTTGTTTCTTGCTACTTCCTGTGTGTAAGGGCTCTAAGCATTTACTAGGTGATTCCAGCAGCTCTCCGCCATTTCTCTCCCAGGTATTGTTCTTGATTCCGGAGATGGTGTCACCCACAATGTACCTATTTATGAAGGGTATGCTTTGCCTCATGCTATCATGCGCCTGGATCTGGCTGGCAGGGATCTGACTGACTACCTCATGAAGATCCTCACGGAGCGTGGCTATTCCTTTGTGACAACAGGTCAGTCCTTCAGCTTTTCTCTACTGTGAAAATCCTCACGTCTCTCTTGGCTCATCGTCTTCTCTAGTATTGTGCTATCCAAAACTTGATTTGATTCTTCTATACCTACAGCCGAACGTGAGATTGTTCGTGACATCAAAGAGAAATTGTGCTATGTTGCACTGGACTTTGAGAATGAAATGGCCACTGCTGCCTCTTCCTCCTCTCTGGAAAAGAGCTATGAATTGCCTGATGGTCAAGTGATCACAATCGGTAATGAACGTTTCCGCTGCCCTGAAACCTTATTCCAGCCATCCTTTATTGGTAAGTGTTCCCAGGAAATTCTCCTTTCTGTAGGAGGTATGAATGAATCAGAAGATTTGGAAGGTTCCCTGCTCCTCTTCCTGCTTACCTAAATTTGGCACAAAATCAGACACAAATGAATAATAATTTAGATCATTTGGTTTCTGTAAGATGGGCTTGATGTGAGCTCAGCTGGTAATTAGGTGAGTTCTGGGCTCTTGTTGCAAGTTTTAGATCAAGTTTTAGGGTCATAATTTTTTTATGATAAAACATACAGTTACAAGATCATCATTAAGGAGTTGCACTCCATGATCTTTATGGGTCCCTTCCAACTCAAGACATTTTATGATTCTGTGTCACTGATGGCAAGAATAGCCTTCAGTCCTGTATTTGTAAGGCTTACACTCAAAACAGTATCTATTTCCATGAAGAAGTAAAGTGTCAGAGAGGGGAAGGACATGGACTGAAGGTGTGTGTATATTTATATACACTGTAATTAACATTGCCATGGTCAAGATGGTAAGCCCTGCTGGTTGTGCATGCAGCTGACAGATACAGCAAATGTTTATACTCTTAAGTCCCAAGCAGTACATGCAGTTGTTCATCAGCTGACATTTTACTGTGGATCCAGTGTCAGCCCTTTCAGGATGCACCTGTTAAAATTAATAAATTGGAATGCAACCCACAAACATTTGCTTCTTGCTTCTTTTTTCTTACCATCAAGTACTAATATCTGATTCCGTGTCGTGGTTATGTCTTGCCTTGATGATTCTGAATAGTATATACTATATTTTGAGTATTCTGAAGAAGTTACTATTGTCTTCTTTAGTTCTACTTCAACTATTTTTATTGTCTTCATTTGCTGTCTTTACTATATTCAACTAATGCTTTTAGTGAGACTGACATAAACTTATACTCATGTTTTCTGTTCTTAATATTCCTCTTCCATTGCCATAAATGAGTTTATCTCGCGTGTCTACTTGTTCTCTTACTGTATATTTGGAGTCTCTTGCCTTTGCACATGCATTATGAGTTACCTTTTCTAACAAATAATGCTCACTTCCTAAGTTAGTTTTGCAATTCTATATTTTTATATTTTTCTGTAACAGTTTATAATCAGGGAGCATTTTCACAAGAAAACGGCCATAGAAGTTCATATTAATGATCATGAGAAATGCCACAGTTTAATTTCATGGAGACCTCTTGTATAATTCACTGGCCTACTGTCTTTTTTTTTTCCCTCAAGGTATGGAATCTGCTGGCATCCATGAAACTACCTATAACAGCATCATGAAATGTGATATTGATATCCGTAAGGACCTCTATGCCAACAATGTCCTCTCAGGTGGTACAACAATGTACCCTGGCATTGCTGATCGCATGCAGAAAGAAATCACTGCTCTTGCTCCTAGCACTATGAAGATCAAGGTAAGGAATTTGACCCTATGTTATAAAATGTGGATAAAGATGGAGACAATGTCTGCTTCATTAAACTAGGATATAGGAACAACTCAGAAATGAGATCAACAGCTGATGGACAGATGAGCAGAAATTCCATTTAATCAGAGTAATTATGCTGGTTAGAAGCAAGCATTAGAAAAGAAGAAAATATGAATACAGATTCTTTTAATACATTACATGTATTGTAAGAGCTGCTGAAGATCAATACCGTTATAGAAAAATTCTTTATTTGTTAAGGAAATATCTGGTGGTGTGTAGCATTGATAATATGGATTCATTGTTCAGAAATGAGGATTCTGTTGCTTTTCTTTATCCCAGATCATCGCCCCTCCTGAACGCAAGTACTCTGTCTGGATCGGTGGCTCCATTCTAGCATCTCTGTCCACCTTCCAGCAAATGTGGATCAGTAAACAGGAGTATGATGAAGCTGGCCCATCCATTGTACACCGCAAGTGCTTCTAAGAACTTCCCCCCTCAATTTACTTCCCACTCAGGATGACGACAATATGCTTCTTGGAGTCTTCTGGCAAACCTTCCCGAACTCTTCAGTCATTGTACAGTTTGTTTACACACCCGTGCAATTTATTTGTGCTTCTAATATTTATTGCTTTATAAATAAACGAGATTTGGGACTTGCAACCTACAAATTATTGTCTTTTGTTTTATTTTAAGTATTTTTTGGTCTGAAAAATGAGACTTAACTCCTGGGATTTGGAAACTCCCATCAGACCTATTAATAATTTTACTGCATTCATGTGCTAACTGATGTAGGCATGTTAGGTCATGGTTTTCTATTAGAAGGGTTTACACTTTATAGTTTTAATTTTGAAACTTGGTACAAAAGAAGCAACATATTTCAAGACTTATAAAGAAAAAGCCTTAAGGTAGACCCAGTAAGTGGAACAAGTGAAAGGAAACCTCTCATGCTCACTTACTCAGTTTAGAAAGCTTCTTCTATTGCATTTATTGTAACCCAGACATTTTAATATTCATTTATTAAAAGCCAAAGCTTCTGTAAAATACTTATGTTAATACATTGAGAATGTGATTTATAAATGATTAGCTCAATCCTAAAGAGTCATGCAATTGTTTTCCGTGGGCTATAAATATTTATGACAAAATATTAATTGAAACTGACAGCTTACTCATCTTCCCCTATCTCTTCAAAGCCAGAGATAAAGTGAAGTCTTTGTTGTAGTAATGCACAAGAATCAAACTTTTGCT
Organism: Illadopsis cleaveri; assembly: GCA_013399915.1. Lineage (NCBI taxonomy): Eukaryota > Metazoa > Chordata > Aves > Passeriformes > Timaliidae > Illadopsis > Illadopsis cleaveri. Next base: position 89,815 of record VXBB01012320.1, read on the forward strand.
GTATAAACCTACAATTGTTAAAATCACAATTATTTTCACATCATCATTCATATGTCTTAGGCAATTTTTAATCCTTAATCTTTGCTATCCTTTCTTGCTATTTGACCTAGATACTACAATCATGAACAGCACACTTTCCATGGGCATTTGCGTTCCTCAGGAAGACTTCTTGTAACTGGGCTCTTTGATTTTTTTTTTCAAAAAGTAGTAACTAAAAAGGGAAGTACAGAATTATCTGGGACATTTTCATAAAAGTAGTGGAACCAGTCAGTGTCATAGTTTGAACTATGTACAGACTAGAATATGCCTAAGTTTGATTTAGGAAATCAGTTAAAGCACGTATCAAACTGTGTATGTAGCTGGTTAGCTGAGTTTCATCGAAGCTGTTTGACAAGATAAGACTTTATTCTAATTTTATAATCCAAAGCTAATTAAAAAAAAAAAGTTTACATTTGTTGGGAAAGTTTCTGTTCCTCTTTGCTTTTATTTTCTAAAAGGCATTACAAATAGTCATCAGATGTGATCTGTAACTGTATAGAACCAATTTTACTCTTTCAAAAGTATGAAGATATAGTTAATGTTTGTCCCCAATTTACTTATCATTAGAAGGCATTTTACTGGGGGACCACTGTAATTTCCTACCATCCTCTTGCAATTGAAATATTAAAATATTTCTAGATATTTTTGGGGTTGGGCAGAGAAGTTGGATGGAATTGTCAAATATAAAAAAAATTAAACATATATATGACATGTAAAACATTTTACGATTTGGACATTAAATATTTTAGGCACACATAAAAATGAAATTTTAACAGTATGAAAATTCAAATATAAATGTGAAATACTCATTCTAGTACTGTACACAGTATTACTGAAATGTTGCTGCAAATAGGCCTTTTCATAATAAAATATAATTTTATTAACCTGTGAATCTGTTAAGGCAAGCCTCTACTGTTCTCAAGAAGGTTCCCACAGAAGGTAATTATTCTGAAGTACACACCATGGAGAAATTCTGCATGTCTTGAAAACATGGGAACTCTTCCAGATATCTCACCCACACGTTTGCCAATGACTTTCGAATGTCATCGTTTAGAACCATTCCACTTTTTTTCTCGACTTGCTTGCTAATTTGAAAGATTTTGCTGGGCAGAAAGGTTATCTCAGGTATTAGTGTGAATTAATGGGGTAACACTGGACATAAATTGCAACTAATTGGAGCTTAAAATGTTAAGCAGGTATGCTAAGGGCGTGCTAAGTCAGCCCTAGTGGCCGCCTGCCTTGACAGGCTCTGACTGATGGGTCAGGAATGGCAGGCAACAGTTGGCACCACATCCACAGCTCTGATCAGGGATTCACCACTGAGTGCGTGGGCATGAGCAGGGAATCGAAGGAAGCCACTCATTACAGGACTGATGGAAACATTCCTTCCACAGGCATTTTGGGGTTTGTAATTCACAGTTTGTGGAAATGGATATGAACAGCAAAGATTATACAAAATAGTCATGTGCTTGCATAGAGTTAGGACAGGACTAAAAAAAGTATCAATGCCTTACCCTTTTCCTCTTCTTACAGTGTTTTTCCAGATGCATTAATTTTTAGTGCAATAGTGTCAAATTTGGCCGTTGAAAATGATGTATTCCCACTCAATGCAGTGAAAACTAGTAATTCATCTATATGGGAATTATAACTATTTCTGGAAGCAAAACTAGATTTAATTTGATTGAGAGGAATTTTAACATTAAGTCACATAATCTGGGATTCAAAATACTGTTAAGAGAGGCCACTATTAAACTTTGCCTTCTGTTTACATTTTACAAGACTTAATGTGTTATATATTTTGCATGCAAAATGAGAGTGGTGGAATGAGATGCAGAAACTAACTGCAGAGCACCTATATGATAGGTAAAACTATTTTGGAAATTTCCTTGAAAAAGGTAGATTAAAAAAATACCTGTACCCAAATCCTGTTGTGGTCAGCAATCTTCACCTCAGCTAATGAAGACACTGACATTAACTTGAAGACTAAAAGAACACAGCTAACCTTCACTGCTTTTGATAAGATGCCCTTTCAGCGGAAGAATAAGAATTAATGTTTAGCCAAATTATAGATTCAACACACACATTTTGGAAAGCAGTGTGAATATGTGGCAAAAGGTCTGTCTGCCACACTGAAGGGTGTCTGGCTATTTGACTTTGCAGCTCCTTACTGCTCTCTATGTAAAACAGTAGAAGGAATTCTGTGGAAGTCAGTCTGACGTGATTTTTAAGCTACATAAAGAAGCTTTATTCAGTAAGAAGGGCTAAATAGTATTAAGAAATACTGACATACATCAGTAAGAGCTGAGACAAAATCTTATTGCCTGTTCTGGCAGCCAGAACAAACACTGGCCAGCACTTTTGCTTTTGACTGAAGGGCATTGAGGTATTACAACAGTTGGCTGACCCTCAGATCTTACAGAAAACTTTCCTTGTAGACTGACAAGCTTGCTGGCATTTAAAAAGTATTGAAAATTCTGATCAAAACACAATGCTTTTAATATCTATATTAAGTGTGCGTTAAGAATCTGAAAACATTGTGATTCTGCTTCAAAAGACGGATTTTTTTTTTCCATAGGAAATAAGATGTTTCAGAACTCATTTGTTTGTGCTTAAAGTTTCCTTAAAAATGGTAGCAGAGTCATAAATTTGATAGAGTTGTCTACTTTGTACTAATCTTCTCTTAAAAGGCTGTTTCAGTTAAAGCTTTAAGAAAGCCAGCCTGAGGGAAAGCACTAAGAGGAAAATTTTTGGCTTGAATAATTGAATTCTGTAGAGTGATAATTATTTTAATATAGAATGAGAGGGCTTTATACTTAGAAATCATTAAGTGACTTTAAATATATGTGACAGTCAGATTAATCTACAATAGTAACACTAAATTTAAAAAAAAAAAAAAGATAAACCCCTGCTGGTTGGATAACTGTATATGAGACCTGGGCAGAGACTGATGCTTACCTCCAATAACAGCTGAATCCTGTCCTACCCTGAAGCAATCTGTGACAGAAGTCTCTGTCATTATCAAGACACAAGAAAGAGAATAAAATATTATAAAAATGAGTGATTTGTAAATCTCACTCATTACACTTCAGAAAGAAGCAATTCAGGAAGTTAATACACTGCCAATTACCTTTGTTTTTTATCCCAAGGATGGCTACAATTGCTGAAACATAAAAAGTGAGCAGTCAGAAATGTTAATTATTGGAAGAATGTTATAATGCTGTTATATATTTAAAGGATGGATTTAATTTATGATTAAGCTGTCCTTTGTGAATAATATTGGATGAAATTAATATAGTAGGCATTAGCATAAATTAATATATCTGGTGGCAATTTTATGTTTCATCATAAAGGTAGAATTCACAAAATACTGTATGTGTTGTCTGCCAAATACAGGGTAGTATGCTCTTGTAGAGCATACTGTAGAAGACATGAATTGTATTTTAGAAACACTTTGTAACCAGGAGATATATATTCATACAGAGAAAGAAAAGTGGACGCAGCATTGCTTAAAGCTTTATTGACATAGATTTGTATAATATGTAAATGATATAATAAGTCTGGGAAGGTACCAAACAAGATGAAGGTAGAAAGAGATTAAAGATTAGTTCTGAGTCTCTAAGCCCCTCAGATCACCAGAAAGGGTGATTAACGTTATCATCGACATTATCATTGTCAGCGATGATGAGGACTACATGAACTTTCTTTCCTAAGGATCCCAAATGCCTTAGGAGTTACATTGTGGCTTCTGGACATGCTTTTGCAAAAAAGGTGGTGCTTAAAGGGAAATCAAGGAGCTGCTGAATGTCAGAGGGGGCCTCCAATTCCAGCTCTTCTAGAGAGAGTGGACATGCAGCAGCACAGCATCTCCTGCCACACAGGTATTGCTGTCCCACAGCTCTCTGTAGCTGGTTGTGGCTGCCTCAGCTAAGACGGCAAACAGATGAAGTGTAGCTGATTCCCTTCTGGGGAGGAAAGGGTCTGGGAGGCACGTATTGCTAGGCCAGTAGTTGTGGGGAGATCATCCATAGCATCCAGAAGAACACTGATTTTACAGCATCTGCTATCAAGGAAAGAAAAAACATTTAGGGAATACAAGCCATATACTCATGTTTATGTAATAGATGAGTTCTGACACTAAATTTCATATTAAATCTTTTTTTAAAATTTTGATTATATAAATTATTTTCAAGACGAAGATTCTATCTTCAAAACCAGTCACTATTTTATATTAAAAAAACCAAACCAACCCCCAAATCTAAAAATAAGAATCACTAACCTTAAACAGGAAAATTGTCTACTTTGGGTCTGTGTGTATATGTGTGTTTACAATGCTCTGATTCTCTGATAAGTCAAAGGGGAGAAGAGTTCTTGCAGAAATAGAAATCTCAGCAGATTTTAAAGACAAACCAATGAACGAGTCATAAGGAAAAATCACTTTACTTTTAAAGCATGAATTATGTCTTGGATTTAGCACCTTAAATGAGTGATCCTTCCTTGTCAAGGAACACCACCTACAAGAAAATGCTGTTTTCCAGATAAATCAAGGCCATCCTGTATCTGTAACTTTACTTTGGGTAAAAGATTAAAAGGAATCATCTCCTTCTCATTCTTCTATTACAGGTTAATAAATAGACATCATTCTTGTGCTAAACTTCTGACTTCATTATCTAATGTTGTAGTTTGAGTAGTTGTAGTTTGAGTAACTGATTATTCAAATTAAAGTCATTAACCAGTTGAGTTAGTAATTCAGCATTGATTGTGAATTCATGTTCATTTCCATATTGTTCCCCTCATTGTCAAAGCACTGGACTCATTGCAGACAGCCTGTGTGGATATGCAGAAATGTAAAAAATACAATTTCTGGTTTTATCCCTACAAGTGCTAAATGATTTTTTTGATCCATATTTAAAAAGCAAAATGTGTTTTCAGGGATGAATATGTAGTAGCTATTTAATGTATAACTTATTAAATGTCCCAATCCGTTTTCAGTTACTACAAAATGCCCAGATATACCTTTAACTTCTAATAGAAGGTATTGTAAAAAACAGAAGCTTTAATATGTGATGCAATAATTTAAAAAAATTATCTTAGGCCTTACCAGTCTTAGTGGTGTGGAAATCATTTCAGATTTATTTTTAATTGATTTTGAGCTCTCTTGTGCAGCTCAGCTCTGTATGGCAACCAGACAAACTGCAGTAATGCAGCAGCTTCTGATCTTTTGCCCATACACTTTGGCAGTTAAATTGAATGGAATTTGAAAGAGACTTGCATGGAATTGATATCTTCACTGTACAAAAGAAAATGAGTTATTATGTTATTGATGGTGATATTTTCTCTCTTACATTTATTTCTGGATTCTCCAAATTTTTTCTGTAATAACATATCTATATCTATAGCTATAGCTATAGCTATAGCTATCTATACATACATGCACACAGAAATATATTTATACATATTTGTGCATATATATGCATACAAATATTTTCCCTAAGCCTTCCCTTTAACTTTACAATGGAAGTGCATCCGTGACTTGGTAACAAGTTTCACAGGCCACGTCTGTACCACAGAGCAAATGAGTACTCCTCTCTAGAGAATTAGCATAGTTGCAGTTGGAAAGGAAAATACTTCTGGTCAGAAACCTCACAGAGGTATTTTAGTAAGACAAAACTATGAATATTTTGTAGCTTTGTTTCTAAGACAGAAGTTAATTCCTGATTTATTTCTGCACTCAGAGGAAAACCTCAAAACTTTGGAATTCTGAGATCAGAACTTAAGTGTTCTTAGTGACAATGTGAAATACTCTTTCATTCTTACAATCTACAGTCAAAAAGTGCCACAGAGATAAGATTTTCAGATGTAACCTCAATACATCATATACTGCTGAAAGTGTAGAAAGTGCCCAGGGAAAACTTTTGCGACATCTGGTGTCACATTCTGCATTTTAATGGCTGCAGCAACAGTTTTGTAGACTTTTGCTTCTGATGAAACCTTTGTCATCTGTTGTCATCAAACTTTTTCTGCCACTTCATTTCTACTAAGGTTATGAATTCTGTCCATTGTACTGGCACTTATCAGAAATAGGAAACTATATTCTGACCTTATTTTTGTAAATAAAAAGCACATGAAATTATCAGGAATACTAAGTATCCTGCAGGCTCTTCTTTTTGCAAGAGATATACAGAGAGTTCTGTTGCTTATAGAAAGCAAATATCTTGCCATTGAAAATGCTATAAGGCTATTTCTTGTATAAGAAATTATACAGAGATAATGATTGTGCAATCTCCAAATAGGGTCATGTGGTGACAGAGGGACAGTGGGTGCTATTAAAAGCTTGACATTTATCACTCACAGTGTTTAAATTTATCATGGAATTTGTGGCATTTGCCAATCTAAGTATAGGGAATGCCACAAATGCCACAGAACAGATAAATACTGCTGTGCAAAACCCAACAAACTGCTGGTGGTTCTTTGCTAAACCTACAGCACTCTTCATTCTGGAAGTGCATTGCAGGTGCTACTGGCTGAAATTTCACAGTATGAAAAAAGCAAAAAAAAAAAAGTTTGCTTTTCTTTTCCTTTATCTTGACTAAAATGTATCATGTATAGGAAATTTTTCAGTGTGTCTGATGGTAGCCTCCAGAGCAATGGAGTCCTTATCAAAGTTTAAGTGTCCTAATGCTAACAAAAAACAGATCATGGAGTAACACTTTGTGTTACAGTTTAGTGGTGATTTTTCGGCAAAGGTTGGATTTGATGATCTTGGAAGTCATTTCCAATCTTTATGATTCTATGATGCTATGGCATATCATTTACACAGACAAAATGTACATGACAGTACATGAATTTTATGAAAGGTTTCATTGGAAAATACCTTATGTAAGTTGTGATGGACAACCGTGGAATCCCTGTTGGAAAAAATCACTTTTCTGCAGAAAGCTGTTCTCTAGGACTCTGAGCTTTAGAGCTCTGTCTAAATCCTGAAGGACAGAATTGATATAATCAATCACACTGTACACTTGCTCTAAGAAACACACAAAAGTCATCATTACTTTCTTTGCAATAACGGCAGAAAAGTCATTAAGATAATACAGTATTTAGTGGAGCTGTGTTTTCCTCATCTAACAAAGCAGCTTTAATGGTTGGTGGTTGAGGAGATAAAGGCTTTGCTTTGTCTTATGAGTTTAGGTTTATGGAGTCTAGGCACCCAAATCCAATTTGTACCTTGGAAGATACTGTTTCTTGACTTCTCTTTCCCAAGTTCACAGGGTGGACATGAAATGGACAGCTGCTCTCAACTCACACCAGCAGGTGCAGTTCTGTCCCTGCTTGGCTGGAGGAGATGTTGTGGTACTAAAGCAACAACTCTCATGGGTGTAAATTGTGTAAAAAGGGTCTTTTGGTACATCTTAAGAAAATGAGGCAAAAAGTTGAAAGAATGTGTCCATAGTTGTGACCAAGTTCTTCATCTTTGACAATAATGTGCGTTTGATTCCTTAATGGGATTCTAGCCTTGGAGGACAGACCTAAGCCTAGAGTTAGATAATTTCCCTGCCATGCAGGTATTGAGACTGGTTATTTTATTATCTCTTAAGTTTTTTAATGTATCTGGTTACAGCAGATGGTACTGAAGAGTATATAATGAAATTCCTGGGCTATCAACAAGACCTGTGTGTCACAAGTCACTCCTGCTGTTAGTTCATGATATGAACCCTTCACGTTCATTTGCTATTCTCTTCCAAATTCTTTCCAAAACCACAATTTGCCTGGTGAAAGCAGTGGAGGGAAGTAAGCTGGGGAAAGAAGGTACTGTATCCAACTTCAGCTATTCCTATAAAGATTTAAAATTTACACAGAACATAGGTAAGTTGACCTCTTGAAAAATCTCTTTAAGAGTCTAATGTATTTTGCTTAAGAGAGTATTTCTTTGGAGGACTAGAACTTCAGATATAACTTAAATGCAGGACAAAAACACTGCACAATTTTCTTAGGTCCATAATAAAAAGAAAAGAAAAAAGGACCAAAATCTCAGATCAGATAAATCTAAACACTGCTCTTGCTTTAAAGCTGATGATTCTAGTAGGGTTGTCTAAAGTAGGTGAGGGTATAGCTATCTTCCAAACCGGTTTTCTTTTTTTCTTCCCATGCTGTAAATCTCCAGTGCACGCCTCTAATCAACCACTGAATATAGCGGCTAAAAAGAATCAAGAGGATATACTCTCTGTCTTTGTGAAAGGGCACTTTGTGTGGATATTTCAAATAGTGTGTTTCAGTCTAGATTCTAGTGCAGCCTGATGCATACCTTTGAATACGGTATTTTGACTTTCTGACTTCTGAGAAAATGATTTTCATAATAAATATCATACATAAGAAACACTTTTGTGCTCTCTTAAGTAAGAAGGCAATAATACCCAGTCACAGAAGACCACTTAGAATTTGGGTTATGTATTTCTTTAACTGCCTTTTCTGTGTGTGTTGTGATTTGGTTTTCTTATCTACACATTCACTTAATTAAAAATATTTTAACAAGTTAATTACAGCCATTGTAGCAGCATGTTTGATTTGTTTTGGAGGCAGCTGTGATAGGTCTCTGCAGGACAATCATCATGCCCTGTGAAGCAAGTATGTTGGCACTTTCTAGTTCTGGAAAGATTGTTTTTCCCTGCTGCTGGGAAAAGAACTATTAAATATCTTTAATTTAATTCTTTTGCTATATATACTTGATATATTTCTCTGACCAACCAGTGAAAAGAAACCATATCATCTTACTTATGATGCCAAAATCAATGTCTTTACATTATACTCTCTCCCGTCCCCACCCCCCTAATCTTAAAAACTGAAGAAAACTGACATTATTGAGAAGGACTGATCGTAAGAAGAGGAAACTCAGACCCTTCTCCCTGTTTCAGAATGTTTCTACAATCATGCTGCAGGTAGGAGGCTTGCCACCCAATTTAGTTTTGTTTGCCTCATTGTGTTTCAGAGTGAAACACGCGGTGTTAAGTTGTATTTTCCATTCAACAGAACTGTGCCTACACTGTGTGTATGACTCATCTGCCTGTCTAGTTGGTGTTCTTTGGATTAATTGATCTATCTTTGAGCTCATGTTTTCTCTCACACCTTGTTTGTTTTTGTGGCAGTCATATTTGGATTTCACACATTTATTTTTGCTGTGCATTGTGCCATCAAGCCCAAGGTACAGTTTGCACTGACATTTCAGGTAGCATGACTTTGGACTTTGATAACTAGTTGGTGTAATTAAACTAAATATACTTCACAAATATTTATTAAAGCCCTGTGGGACTGGCTGTCATTTTTTTTCTCTTCCCCATTGCACTAGCATTCCTGTGAGCCTTTTCCCTTGGTAATAAAGTTTCTGTCCCAAGGCTGATCCTTTACAACAAGGAAATAGTTAAAATGATGAAGTGTATCAAAAAACTCTAATGAAACAAAGAAGATCAATAATTTATCCATGTTTTTGAACATATTACTGATTGGAATACATTTTAAACAGATGAGGCCTTTAAGTGTTTATCAGAAAATACTTGAATCGCCTTGCCTGAATTTTGTCCACTAAAACTGTAGGATGGATATATTTCTACAGTGAGACCAGGGCTGGAAATCAACTGATTTCTATTTCTTAAGATCAGGAGAGGGTCTGTTTTGAGAAAACACTGGGGAGCTATGTCTCACCATGACATCTTGAAACCCCCATCTGAAAAACTGTGCGTAATTTTCATCTCTATGAAGCCTTGAAAAATCTTAATTAAATCAAAAACTTGGGAGCCCTAGCCCTTCTGGCTTTTTGATTCACTGTAACCCCTTTTTTCTTTTTAGGCAAAGAGAAGTCTCTCTGGGATGCAATAAGTCCTTCATAGATTCATTCTTAGAAGTTTTTACTCGGATGAATGTATTTCATCCTGCCTCTGTGCAGTAAATCAGGATGGGGAAAGGGAGAGTTACTGTGCCAGGTTAGGAGGTATGACCTCCTTATGGGCTTGAATACAGTCTGAGTGACTCTGTCATGAGGAATTTGTGTATGAAATGAAGATATTCTGTACAGGGTTATTGAAGAAAATATAGTTATTTTATTTTCTTTTATTGTGTTCTGGCAGATACAGACATACAGACACATACAGCTATAAGAGATGCTTCAAAACCTGAAAAAACTGAAAAAAAGCCATAGGTAAAACCTGATGTAGTATTGGCAATACATCTTAGAAACTAGTAAGAATCAGCAGCTCTTAAAAATACTTACGGTATAAAATATTTATCCATTTGCATGTAAATATAAATATATGACATTCCCACTCTGTTGCATCCTTTGAAGTTCAACTGACAAATATTTTAAAGACTCTCTGGTTCAGGCTCTGGTTTAGGTGTTTAGCCTCACAAGAGGCGTGAAATGTAGGGTGTGTAATGTAGCTCTTCAGCTTCCCTTGATCCTCAGCAAGGTGTAGAGCTGGGCATACACAAGAGAGAAACACATCCAGGGATGACTCAAAGAGATGCTTGGTGGGCTGGTAGGGTGGCCAGCCTGCCCACCCCAGGGCCCAGCTCCTGGGAATGTTCTAAAGATGTGGATAGATTAATGGAAGATACATCTCTCCATGTCATTTCCCATTCATAAAACAGACACAGCTTTGGATTAATGAAATCATGGAGCCAGATACCATGACAAATTTTCTTTTTTTTTTTTTTTTCTGTAAATCAATGATAGCTTGGTTAAGTTTATCAGAGGGAAAACAATACTCACATTATTGCAAGAAGGTGTGAAAGATGTTGCAAACACTGCAGAGCAGAATTTCTAAACCTAAAATGCCAAGTAAATACTTGGTTCAAACGAGGACAAATTTGCATAGGATGTACATAAATCAGTGCAGCTCTTGAGCAACTCTAACCTATGCAAGAAATTATGTGGGTTTCACTGTCATCTAAAAAAATAAACTGTAATTTCCAATCTACAGCAACATTACACATAATGCTGATTTGTCTTTTTCTTAAAACCACAGAAATAAATCACACACATTTGCAGCTGTCCTACAATGTTTTCTGAATGATTAAATTTATGTTTTTCTCTTGTTGTGTCATATTCCTGCATTATAGTTGAAAGTACACCATCTCTAATAGATTCTGAAAAATATAGTTATGAGTGGAATATTTCAGAACATGAAAATTTTTGCAAAATCTATAGGTAAGCATTCAGTTTCCCGTGGGATAAAAGAAATTGATATTCTGAATTTGATTTTGCTCCATTTTGAAATGGAAACATTACAAAAATTTAATTAAATACTCATCCTGGAAATATTTTTCTTTAGGAAAGATTAACAAATGGTGTTATGAAAACAAAGCATGTTGCACAGCACTGAGCAGATGCTGTTTGTTGGTAACAGTTGTGGAACTTATAAAAATGCCAGTTTAAATCACCACCTGTGAAATCACCACCTGTGCATAATTGGGATGGGTCTGGGAAAGCATTCTGGGTCTATAAATTGGTAATTTCCAGTAAAAGTATGTAGCTCTATATACCAGATAAAAGATTCTAGACTAAAAAACTGATACTACTGAATATTCATAAACTTACATTAATTTGAAAATAATTAAAAAAAATTAATGAACTCCACAAAATACGTCAGATTCTTTTCTCAAATCTATGACTATATATTCTTGGTCCATATGTACTAATGTCACTGAAAGCTAAAATTCAATAGCTTTTACCTAACATCTTAACTGGGACAGTCTAAAATCTTTTGGAATTTAAATATATTTTCCCCACAGAACCAATTTAACTCACTTCAGCGATCTCATAGAAGAGAATTCCTCGTGAATTCCTACGGATGGGTTTACCTTTGCTTAATCCAGACTGTCTTCCCTAACACATTCCTCATGTGCACTATGGGGGACTTTATCCCCTTCTGTGGTAAGCAGGTTCCGACTGAGTAAGGTCAGCTTGAGGGGTGGAGCCTGTAGTGTTAACTAATCAGGTGTTAACTAATCAGGTGTTAACTAATCAGGTGTTAACTAATCAGGTGTTAACTAATCAGGTGTTAACTGATTTTCACTAAAATGTGAATCTCAATGTTTGAATGTCCCACCAACCACTACTTTCAGTGTGTTTTTTAACACTCCATAGTACTATTCAAATTTCCCAGAGGCTGGTGCCTGATAGAGAATATGACACACCCAATCAATACCGTACTCTCTGGCCCAGGTGTTTATGAGGTTATTTTGAAAATGAGTCCAACGGTCCAGCTCAATTCTTTTGGGAGTGCCATATGTACATAGGACTTGTTTTTCCAGGCCCAGGATGGTGTTTTGGGCAGTAGCATGAGGCACAGGGTAGGTCTCCAACCATCCGGTGGTGGCTTCCACCATGGTCAGCACGTAGCGCTTGCCTTGGCTGGTTTGGGGAAGGGTGATGATGTCAATCTGCCAGGCCTCCCCATACTTATATTTTTACCATTATCCCCCACACTGGGAGATACTGTCCATGGTTAAGCCCATCCCTCAGTCATGAGCCCATCTGGATGTTTCATCTCTTCCCTAATGACCTGAGGTGTCATGAACCCACCAAGCCAGAAATAATTCACCCTTACGTTGTCAGTCCAGGTCCACCTGAGACACTTTAATCTTGGCAGCCCAATTCACTTGTTCATTGTGGTGTTCTTCCATAGCCCAGCTCTTGGGCACATGGGCATCTCATGATGTACTTTTATAGCCAACTTCTCTACCCAGGCAGTGATGTATTGCCACAATTCAGTAGCCGTGAAGGTTACCCTCTGTGCTGACAATTGGTCTTTCTCCATTGGTCCAGCCACCTCCACAGAACATTTGCTACCATCCGTGCCCTGACTTGATGCACCTTGCCCCTCAATAGTTTCTGTCTCTCCACATAGGACTCCCCAGCCAGAACACACATGCATGAATACATACATCTGTGCACCCATGAATACGTATTTATACCTTATATATCTGGAATGGAATTAATATCAAATATATTTCACAAATTCTTATTACAACTGTAGAATCTTTGAATGACAGAAGGATTAAAACCCCTCTGCATTTCTTACTGAGCTCCAGCTTTTTCACTCTCATACACTGACATAGTTTACTTTCAAGTCAATCACTTGACTGCCCTAGTTATTTCAAGGGATTGCTTCAGCCTGGCTTCGGAAGGGAAGCTTTAATATAATGTGAATTCCCTTCTGTGACTGGTGAGGTGGGGAGGGAGAGGACAAGAGTGAGGGACATCAGGAATACGGAAGACATATGGTGGTGCAAAAATCAAAACAAAGGAAAAGAACTCTTCAGTAAATCACATCATCGAACCGAAAGCAGCTGGAAGTAGAGAGATTCAGCATTTGGTTGAAGACAAATGTAGACAGCGCAGAGATAAGCAGTAGGTCTGAAAAAAGTGCTTGATGCAGTGCATTCATGCTGAAATACTAAAGCATGGTTTCTCATAATTTATTTTCTTTATTTGTGTGGAATAGCAAAGGCACTAAAATGCTGTCAGGAGTTCCAGTACAGAGGATTCTTTTCTTATTACTGGGTCTTATTTTTCTGTTGTTCTGGATATTCTGAAGCATATTGGGAATAATGTTCCCAATATTCATATTCTGCCATAGGAAATTTTAAGTTGTTCTGGTATAAATATCTTCAAGGTTTTTAAATTCTGGCTCATCTAAAGTCAGTGGGAATTGCTATTAGTACAATGAAAATTTACTACCACAGGATGGAGATATTATGATATAATATAAATTTGAAAAGGTAATATTACAGTTAAATTTAATTATGCTTCTTCTGATGAAAATTTGTAAGTCTTTTTGATGGAAAAGAGAAAAATAAGGTCTGCCAAACTGAGTCTAACAATATTCTGCATTGGCTCTGGCATCTGGTGGTATAATTGGCTGATATCTTACCACAATGCCCTAATCAGTTATATTGGGCTACATTTATTTTGTAATTCATATCTTTGAAAGAATAGAATCCAGGAATAAAATAATTTGTCCAACGGTGAAAAATTTTCACTCCCAAATTGAATTAATTATTATATTATTATGCAGATATTTTTTGCATCCTTAAAATGTGTACTAAATCTGTTTATAGAGGATTCATTCATATCTTTTCTATCCAAGTTATTTTTGAAAGGCTCTTTCATTAGTGTTTATGAAAACTTAAAGAAAACTGAAATGGAAAACCACATATGATTGGCTCACAAATTTACACTTAAGCCATCATAATCCTTGAAATTGAATTAATGGATGTTTGGATGCTTTAGCAGAATATGAGTGCTTTTTTGACATTGGTGAGAGTCAGAAAGGAAACTCAACAGAATGGCAGAAGAAGATCTGGTCACTAGAACATTTTACTTCTTTTGTATTTCTTTCCAGAGCCTGTCAAGTCATAAGTATTTGTTTCAATGATATTTTCCTTTCCCTGGCTGCATCCTACCTGCAAATAAATCTGAATTTTCAAGGAGTGCAAATGCTGCTGCATTAGGAGCTGTAAATATGCCAGAAGTAAATGTACTGTAATTCAGTACATAGGTTCAAATTATTTCCTAGGAAATTGATTTGAGCTGTTAACTTGTGCACAGAAAGGTCCCTGTGGACAGCTTACAAGAGCCCCATAAAACCTGGGTGATTTTTTTTTGTCAGGAAATAAAATATTCTGTAACTAGGAAAGTATGATACTTAAAATTTGTTTTCTAGTTAAAGCAGTTACATTTTTATATTTTAAATTCCTTTAGTTCAGAAGATTGTGGAATATTTACTTAATACCTGCCCCCATTGTGAATATTTCTTATGGAAGCCTCCCCCACCCTCTTGCAAGAATAGTTATGGAACTTCAACGTGACTTAGGAACCCTCACTTTCAAAGTTCATGACTATTCATAGATTTATTCCTTCTTCAATGATTACATTCATTGTTTTCCTGAATAGCTTTCCATTTACAGCAATCTTCATTTGTAAGTATGGACCTCTGATGCATAATAGTCTTAATTTGATTATTAGGTTAACTGAGTGTTTTGTCTGTTCATGCATTACAGGAACCTGAATTCTGTGCACTTGACACTGCCACTGTCAAGCATGAAGCATATAAATGCAGGCTCTATTCCATGCTTACAAGGAGCACAAGAGCCCACCCTGCAATTGACAGCTTTGACACAAACACTGTGGACTGGATGGGAAGAGTGTGTGACCCATTTATTGGCAGCAAAATGAGTATTCTTGCAATGTTGCTTTCTCTTGTGAAGGACTGAAGTCATTAGCACTTCCAAATCTTTTACCTTTTGGGAAGTCATTACTTTTAAAGTTGCAGAAAAAATACTCTTTCTCTACTGTGATATACTAGAGTTATCTTTTGAGGGAATTGATTTGAGAAAAAGGCATGGAGAGGGATTTCTTATTAAGATCTACATACAGCAGCTAACTGCATCTAGAATTGTACTCATACAATGGGGAACGTACACACAAATGCTCATTTTAATGAGAGAAAGTGGAGGTAGAAGCAGATGACCTAGATGATTTTATGAATAAAAGACTTAATCTGATGCAATCATTTCATTAATACACACATGGCACCAAATGAAAGCCTAGCATAGCAGATGGCTACGAGAGGTCTTAAAAAGGCATTTTCAGTTTAGTAGCTAATGACTCAGATTTCATGGACAACATCAAATAGTATCAGAAACGAAACATTTATCAAACCAGTCTTCCAAAGAATGTTCTAATGCTTTATGAAAGTAATGAAAAATCTCTTTTGTGACACTAGTTAGAAAATGCAGTCACATTATATATTATACAGCTTTAAGGCAACAGCTATATTTTTTCACAAAAACTACTGAAAGAAAATCCCATTATTTTCTTGGTTAATAGCCTTTATTAATTTAATTTAAAGCTCTTTCTTTGCTTCCAGTTTGCTACAAAGGGTGGAAATAGTGGTTTCCAATATAACAATGAAATAGTCATTTGCCATGCAATTTTAGAATATAAATGACATATATTCATTTGCTATGATGTTGGATCTACTGCAAACATCTGCAAAAAATTGCATTGAGGAAGATTGTTGGCATAGTACTAATAATTGATTTGATTTATTTTAAGATAAAATATTTGGAATAAATTCAGAATGAATGTACAGCTTTAAAAGGAGGCAGTAAGTGTGGAAGGCTCATGTAAGATCTGTGTTGAGTTTTTACCTTAGCAAACCTCATCAGAGAAAGCAATGAAGCAGGGGGATAATGCTGTTTAGCACACTGTGTAACAGCACTGGCCATGTGGCTACCTCATCCTGATCCTGTCGTGTCATCCGTGTCCAGGTTGCAGGGGTCTGACAGACAAGCCAAATGTGTCAGTTCTGCTCTCACTCTCTTCTGCTCCATCCTTGAGGAATATGCATCCTGCAAGATTTGATTGCTCTCCAGACCCTTTATAAAACCAGATCAGGGCAAAAGGGCTGGATTTCTTAGAGAGAATCTGGCCTACAGCTTCTTACAGACAGATTAACCTCAGTTTGGCTTCAAACTGAGGACACATACAGTCTCATTCTTCAGATCTAATCCAAGATCAACTTAGTCTATATTATTTCATCAGAAATTAATACCACAGCACTGGCATCTTTGAACTTATGCAGACTGAATTTTCTTTTTGCAAAGCTTCTTTGAGGTCCCCTTAGGAATGACAGAGTTTATACTGAATTTGGATGGAACATGAATACTTACTCTCTTTGAATGCAAAGCAGGAGGAACAAAAATACACCCTACCACCCAAAAGCCCATGTGTGGGCTTTATATGTCACAGATAAAAATATTGAACAAGACAAGCTTAGCCCTGTTGCAAACTGTTATTGCTGCTTCATTAGGAAACAGCTCTTTCAAGCCAGGAGATATAAAGTTTAGATAATCCTGAATGCTTTTGAATGAAATGTAGGCATGGGTTTCTAATTTGAATATGTACACTGTGCAATATACCCCCACAGCATCTTTGGCAGCCTGCTGCTCAGCAAATCCTGGCTTTACTACTGGCTGAAGCATTCAGGGGAATGGTGTAAAAACTAAGATGAACCTTTAGAAGCTGAAAATCTTCTTATGTCTACAACTTACAGTCATGTAAGACTATACATAGTCTGAGCATTTTTTGGTTTAGACAATTTGTCAGATAAGTCCACAGGTTGCTATTACTTACGTAAAGGACAATGGAAATGCAGTTAATTGTATTCTTCATACACTTTTCCCTGTTGTGTAAAATATTCAGAGAACATCACATTGATTCTTATTACTTCTATTTTGACAGCAAGTCAGGCCTCAGATAAAGGACAGAAATTAACAGCCTCAGAAATCATACATGTAAATTTGAGATATAGTAACTTCTTTTGAATTTTTTAGTTACTTAAAATGAATGTTGGCCTTGTGAAAGAGACTTTTCCAAACTGACCAAGGTCTGAAGTTCTGTAAACTTTCTCAAGAGAAAGGCCAAGAATCCTGCATGTGAATGTGGTTACAGGGTGGTGTATGAGGTCGCTACTAAAAAAGGAGATGACAGATATTCCAGATTGAGATGCTGTAAAAGAAAATGCCTGTAAAAGAAGGTCTGAAAGAATTTAACTTTAAACCATAATTAAATCAAAAGCAATTTAAAAGCAATGTTTATATGTTTGCAGCATTCATTTATTATATTTCACCTCCCTGTCTTCATGACTGGGCTGTCAGGAGCACAGCAAACACTCACTAACTGTCAATTAATAGACCAGTGTTTGATATGATAAGAATGTAATTCCTTTTCACTTAAGGGTCCTAAAAACTCAGATAAATGAATCAGGTACTGGTTTTCTATCCCAGTACCAGGGAACAGCTTTCCTTTGAGGAAATTCTGTTATTTGTCAATGAACCAAAATCTTCTCTCCTCTCTTCAGTAACTTCAATCACGGGTTTCCCCTCTGTTTGGTGTGCTAAATAGGCTTATCATCATTAGCTTCTTAGCATATTCCCTGCCCTCTCTCCTTCTACTGCTTCCCTTATGCTTTGACTTCTCTCTTTTTCAGATCCACCTGCAAACAGATCATTTTGGTCTATATGAGACACTCAGTTGTCAGGGTAGCTGGATAGGTACCACAGTCCTCTTAAACCAAACCAAACCAGACCAAACCAAACCAAACCAAACCAAACTCCAAATTCTTCTTTTTAGCTTTGCTGTTGTTGCAGCAGCAATTTTTAGAATCTGTATACAAAAAGCCAAAGACTCTTGCCTGGGAGAGAATAAAAATCTCTCAGTTTTTGTGCAGAATTTCTGTGTATTCACTGATCCTCTCTTGTTTGATACTTTCCTAATTCAATCAGTCAACTGACCCAGTATCACGTGAAGCAGAGACCATCTGCACAGTCTGAATGAAAATACAACAAACCTTGGGGTGTCTAAAGCATTCAGATACCTTCTTGCACAGATGAAGCATGGTCCCATTTATTCAGAAAACACTTAACATTTTTAATATATCACAGAATTGGTTCATGACCTGCACAACAACAACAACAACAACAACAACAACAACAACAACAACAAGACTACACTGTTTATTATGGCATGTGCAGTTCTGCTTTAGAAGGAATTTGATTTTATTGAGTTCAATGGTAGAAATATTACAGTAAGTCTGATAAGAATTTTTCTTAGGTTGTTCTTTAATGAGATTACTTGGGCAGGTGTGAAGATTTACTAGATAATTTTGTAAATATACAGAATACAAGAATATAATTTGCACTGCTTCACTGGAGAAGTCAGTTTCAATTGGTACCAATGGTTTGTGTGGAAATGTTTGGTGATGTCTCAGGTACAGTCTGTAAGGGTATCTGTAAAATGAAATTATTTTAAACACAGTTGTTTATGAGAATAAAATATGTGGACCGATTATAATGCAGGGATTTATTCAAGATACTTTTTTCTTGTACTGTTTAGAGATGCTTTGTATAAAGATTTGGTGTCTTTTCTAGCATAAATACAATCTCAGTCTCAGTGTTCTCTGAAATGGCTATATGTGAGCTTCTTTTCTCTGCAGTGATTCTTGTAACTGTAATCAGGGAAGAATAAAGATGCAATTTTAAGTCAAATATCTTCCAGGGCTTAGCAGTTCTAACAAGTAAGGTCACTGCTGTATGACACTGCTGTTTTGATCTCTAGGAGTGAGGCAAAGCCCAGCAACCCCTGGGGACCCCCGGCCGGGGCCCCGTGGCTAGAGGGACCACGGTGTCCCCCTCCCNCGATGGGGGAATGGACTATTCTAGAGAGGCTACTGGAAGCTGCCGTGCAGCAGCATTCTACTATGATAGGGAGGTAAGGGTCGCGGGAGAGCTACGGGGAGCACGGGAGGGATCCCCTCCTGTCTGAGCGGGCCGGCCGGGAGGGGCCCGGCTGCGCGGTGCCCTTCGGCC
>VXBB01012320.1:112492-128393 GCA_013399915.1 Illadopsis cleaveri
GAAAGATCAAAATGGCAGTGAGAGGAGTACAGGCAAAAAGGAAATCCATATATGAAATCAGAAATAAGGACCTGCCAAGAATGAGCATGCCTAACTTCGGCAGGACTCAGTCAAGTGACTCAGCTTATGTGTGAGGCTGTGACAGAACTGAAACACTGTGCCAGGTGGAACAGACCCAGATACCATTAGAGAAAGGTACATTGCTTAGGCAAGCATTTTATCAAACCACCAAGAAAGCCATTAAGGTATTGGATCTGCACTTACTGAACCAGCTGCAAAATGCAGCACTATATAAAAGACTGAAAAAACAGCTATAAAACCATGCTTGACCTAGCCTTACAGCACAGCTACTATTATTCCTACTTTTCTTTCTAATGATTGGGTTTTATCTGTCAGTGAAGCAGATCTTTGGTTGTCATTAGGATGTTTACAGTTTGAACTGTCTGACTAATTGTTGTAAATGTGTAGAATGTTCATATCAAAAACTCTGCAAGGATACTCTATATGGGGTGGGGTGGGGTGGGGGACACCGTTGCAATGTGCAGGCATAAGCATGTTTTAAAAGGAGGGTAAGCACACTGTAAGGAACCTAACCACAGCTCAGTCAGGATATCTGCGTTCACGTATCTCACAGATGTCTTATTTTGTTTGTCTAAATCACAGACTTCATTCCTGGTGTGTATTACTAGCTATTTTCTATCATGGTTTGTGCATCAATTAGTCATGCTAAAAATAAATGCTGAATATAATTTTGCCATTTTTTCTTTGCCTGTCCACACACACACACACACACACACACACACACACCAGAGACCTTAATCATCTTGCATTAGTTGTGATCTGCAGAATACACCAGTACATTTTGATTGATTCCCTAATATGTGCATGAATAAGATGAAGTTGGTCCATATCAGCTGAGTTATGCATTTACCTACAATCACCTATGACGACACACATACCAAAGGAAGAGAATTCATTGCATTTAACTGTGAATATATCATCTTTTCTCTGCTCTTATTTATATAAGTGCCATACTTGAAACATCTAACTCTGTACTTAGTCAAAAGGTTGTCTTGGGATACCAGCTGGAGTAAAATGATTTTATACTCTCTTTTGTTTATTCTATGCTATTTGTTTAGTCATTGCAATGGTGTAAAAAGCAGCTAAAGTATATATATTGATAAATAAAGTACTTGCCTTTTCTTTTTTTTTTTTATTTGTAAGCCAGAGAGATATGTTCTTCTTTATTCTTGTGTACAATTGTAAAAAAAACTTACAGGGTTAAAATAATTGACTTACAATTATTCTTCAGGGTTTAAAATGTCTTGTCGGTATTCTAAACTCTAAGCGACAAAACCTGGGAAATCAGGACTGTTTTTTATGTCTGCTTTCCTCCTCAAGCAAGCTTCCTCTGTCTTTAAATCCTGATCCAAAGCCCACTGACACCAACAGCCTTCTTTCTGCTGACACTAAGGGCAACACAGTTGGCTGCCAAGGTCACTCTAGGAATAGCCAGAATACATTTACCCATAAATGAAACAATTGCAGCTTTTCATCAGGGAATCCAAATAGTAACCTCAGCTTTTCTGCCTTACAGCTGGTTTAAGAAATACATTGTTCATGTCCCATCAACTTACTGGTAAGCCACTGGGGCAGTCTCAAATGAATCTCTGTTAACAGCAATTATCTTAATACAGAATAGAATACTAAGATTTACTTAATGATTTTTTAAAACATTTTTTAAAATTCTTTCTGAATTCAACAGAAAATATTTCTCTGTCAACAGTAGGAGTTGGATCAGGACTAAAAAACATACAAGTGCATTTCTAACTAAATAGTATCTGCCCTTTAAAGAAAAGGGCCAAAATGGTGCTGGAAAATTTGGGGTTACTTTGTAACATAAGAAGGAGACATGGGCTCAGAGTCACAAATGGCCTTTTGATTGTATTTTATGCCAAGCCTGAAAATGGATTTTATTATATATTGGCTTGGAGATGATGCATATATCTTTTCCTCTTGGCTTACAACAAATACCTTAACATTCCATTTTTGTCGTTTGGCAGCATTGTCACTTTAAAAAATGTTGATTAATTCTTAGATAGTCTATCCATTATCACATTCATCTGCTGTCTTTTTTCTTCCACTGTGAAGCATTAAAGGACTTTGAGATGTGTCACATTTTTAAAGATTTTGAAAATATTTTCTTTACGTATAAATTTAAGAGTTTTCCTGATTTGATTATAGAAACCTCTAAAGATGGATTTCTCAAATTCTTTGTGATAAAAATGCACACTGATACTGCTAGTTGACTGCATGCTCACTGGAAAACTGCATGTTATTTTTAGAAGGACAAAATGGCAGCTAAAATCTCCATCTGCAAAATAACAAGCTTCAGAAGATTATTATTTGACACACAAATCCAAGTCTGATTTTCATTTTGCAGAGTCCTGGGATGGTTTTCAAAATCTCATTTTGAACAGATACTGAAAGGAAAAATGTTCTTTGACAGTCATAAGTGCTCCTTTAAAATGTTGAAGAAATGAGAGATTGTGTGCAAAGCGCAAATTAAGGTTGAAAAAAACAAAACTAATGTTTCATTGGGCTTTGGTTCAGGTTCAGCATAATTTCCTGTTAGGCAGAAGTGCTAATGCAAGTTTTTTTCCAGTGGCTGCATAGCAGTTTTCAGTCAAACTCTAGTGAAGGTGCATGACTTGAAAGCGATAAGATTTTAATACCTTAAAATTCTAAGGTAATATTTAGAAAGCATCTGTTTATATTAGTCAATGCAAATGACTCAGTTAATCTAATTTTTTTTATGTAGTTGCACATTTGTACTCCAGTAAGTTGGGATTCTTCAGATTTGTCCAAAGAGAAGAATATCAGGAAATGTAAATGCCGATTTATGTAACAGGATCAGTGATAAAGTAGGCAAAGACATATATTTTGATCAACAGAAACATCATCCACCTTACTTGGAATATGGATTTTCATATTTCAGATGAGAGATGAAATGTGTCAAGAGATCAGTTATTCTAATCTTCCTTTTAAATTGTTATTTTTCATTTCTTACCAACTACTCATTTGTCATGGACAAGAGAAACATGGCAAACACTTTTTTTGTCAATGTATGTGAGAATCATATGATTAATGCTAATGGACTGTTTGCATGAAAGCTGACTATTCATTTACAGAATAAATGCTTTAAAATTGTCACAGCAATGGAACAGTGTGTTAACTGAACAGAACTGAGTGAACATGAAGCTGAAGGGCACATTACTGGCTACTTAGGTCTTGCTCCTGCCTCAGTGAAATAAATTAGTCTCACCATTGACATCTATGTAAGGATCAGACATTAAAAATGAAAATTTATTTAGTGTTTGTTTTGTTAATTTTTTACATTGCTTTGCACTGGTGAACAACATTATGTGTCATAATAAGTGCAAACATAAATGCTATGTTCACTAAGCTCCTATGGGAAATTGCAATAGAATCTAATAAACAATTAGTTTCATGGAATTTTAAAATTTACATAAAATAATGACATTATTTCATTTTTATATAGACTTGATCTTGTGCTTTCCACATGTGTGCGAATTTCAAAAACTATTTACATAGGGGTTATGAACCATTTCACCAGATATGTGTAAGATACAATGAGAGTCTATATAAATATTTTTAAAGGAGGAATTTTTTTTCGTAATGAAAACTAGCTGCATTTTCACATGTAGCATTTTTACATGGGGAAGCTGAATTCACTGGTTCCATAAAGAGTTCAGTTTTAGAGACCTCTGACTTTGAAAAAATGTAAGGGTTTTCAGCCTTTTCAAGGGAAAACTGAAGAACAAAGAAATCAACTGAGATTAATGAATCACGGAAATGGTCAGATGGATTTTACTTTGTTTTACACTAAAGAAGTCAGAAACACTCAGAATCTTCAGAGTGAGTGCAATGCTTTTCTTGGATTATACCTAATAGGGTGGGACAAAGCTGCTGCTATGTAGAGAACCATAGGAAAACACATCCCTGAAAGGTTAAATGTGAGGAAGAATTCTTTTCCTGCATTTATAAAAGAATACATTTTTTCAGAGCAAGAGGTTGGATCAGGTAGACATTGTGCCTTCATCCTTTTGGCTTTATTTTGCTTGAATATAACTGTTTCACCCTGCTCCTTCAGCAAAACAGGTTAGAAGCTTTTGTTTTCTGTGCAAGTATAGAAATGGGAATCAAAAAATTGGGTCATATGAGGAGAACATGGGCATATGTTTTCAGTACGTAGAGTCTGGTCTGGTTCTTCATGAATTTAATGACAAGACTTCATTTTCTGTGGGAGCAAGTCAATTCCCAGCTGGGTGAATTTTATTTCATGAGATTACAGCATTTCTGTATTGCACACCCAAACCTGGATATTTTGGAATATTCTTCCCAGAAATTCTATTTTATTGTAAGCTTTCAGAAAACACAGTAAGTTGGTATCAGCTACTAATACAAGATCCTAAACATCATCATCCTCTCAATGAAATTCTAATAGTATCTCCATGAAGAAAAATTGCGCTAGGAAGTGCTTCATATTATACCTATTAAAATGTACAAAAGAAGTCAATCACCAGTCAGCAGCCCATTAGATAAGTGTAGATATAGAGTATTCCCTGGCACTGCATTAAAAATAAACCATGCATGTAGATGTATATATGAAGCTAAATATTTGTAAGATTGTTGTAAGATTGTTAAAAGATTTTATCTGAATTGAATTAGTGTGTTACAGATTGAATTTTAGAAATGGATACAGAAGACACATATCCAGAGTTAGAAACTGAACTAGATGCAATGACCTGAGTGGATATTTAACATGCAAAAACCCCCAACAACCACCCTTTTCCTGTGACTTCTGATGCTATGGGCTATATCAATTTTTTTAGGGAGTTTAGCTGAGCAGGTGTCTCTCTCGGTGATAGCTTTTAAGGGGCTTGTCTTCACAGCATTAAAATCTATCAGCTTTTTTTTTTGGTGGTGCCTGAAATACAGGATGAATCCGATCTATGGTTAGGGAAGCCCACATATAAAATGACTTTCTGATATCCCCTCAAAGTGAGAATTACTTTTGTATTCAACAGAACGTGAAGGTAAGGTAATTTGCTACTAATCCACCTATTTTTTGCAAATGTAGTGTGACAAAAAAGGACATAGAAGGGTTTTCAGTACTTGGATAATAATTAATACACCCTAAAGTGATTAAGCAAATCTTGACCTCTGTTTCTTTCATTGAAAACAGCATTTGCTGCATATGATTTATCTATAAATATATTTCATGGCACATAATTAAGTGTAACTTCCGTTTTTGAGATACTTTGTGAAGTTTCCAATGAAATCATGATTGATGTTTTCATTTTTTTTCAGAGAATGGTTAAAAGATTACTGTTTGAACTTGTCTCTCTATTTTTTGAAAGATGTTATAATAATTAATTCCATATTTTAAATCTGCTAACAATTTGGGGTTTTTTTTGAGGAATGTTAAAGTAGAAAATTATTTGTACCAGTTAAGCAACATTACATTTGGAAGAGATGGTTTCCTTTTCAGTGACAAGCTTTATTTGTCAAATCTATTTTTCTTTTACACTGAGCAGAGATTTTTTAACATATTAGAAGTACGTATTCTGAAGAGATAACTTTAAGGAAATATATAACAGCATGAAACTATGACTGAAAATTAATGATTTGCGGGCATTAGAGAAAAGTAGGTGCACTGTGGATTTACTTATTAACAGTTTAGGGATTAAAACATCTTCACAACATATTCATGAGCAAATATACAAGATTCCTTGCATTATCTCTTATGTAAGCAAAATGTTTCTAGAAATTATTTCCAACTATTCTCCAGTTTGACGTTGAGTAATCTAAATAGTGCATTACAATGTCCAAAGCCATCATGCATACTGATGTCCCTACTTTCACCGCAAACTTTAGGACTTTTTTTGAAAATGCACCACTGCTATGTAACAAAAACCACTTTGCTATCAGAAAACTTGTCCATCAGAAAAGAGATGGTACTTGACATGGGTATCAAGCAGACTTCAGTGGAGCAACCAGACTTGAAGATGCACATTAAAGGGTGACTTGTGGTGAGCATGTTATGAGTGGAGTTACTGCAAGGCCAAAACAACTTAAGTGAAGAGGCTTTCACATTTGCACTGCATGTCGTATTCAGGTGCAAGAGATTCAGGGGTTCTGAAGAAAGATAAGGGCCATAGGAATTTCTTTACTTTCTCCTTTGAAAAAAGAAGACAAAACCAGTTCTAGCAATGTTCTTTGTATAAGAAAATGTATAATTCTACATATGTACAGCTCTGAGAGGAGTCCACATCTGACATTGTTAAATGCCCACCAGCAAGTGGGCAATATTTAGTTTACATATATAGAGAGATAACACATTCAAGTCTTTACCACCATTTTCTCACATGCAAGTGGAAACATAATTTGTAGAATCAAGGAAATGACTTATTGCATCTGCTGTATATTTGTACCGATTCCCTCAAAGTGAAATTCTTCATTTTTCTCTCTCATGAAACTATCAAAGTTTCTCTGTTTATGAAAAATGTGGAAGCACTTTTCAAAAAAAAAATTAACATGTTTACATTAAGGTCACAACATGAGGTTTGTTTTGTTGTTTTTTTAAACTGCGTGGTGCAAATTTTCTTGATGTATTCTTCAGTTTAATGTTATGGTTGTTTGGATTGTATCTCATACAATTACAGGGAACTGTATTTTTTCTGGTTTTCTTTTTTAATTAGTATTATTATTAACTCAGATTTTGTGCGAATGTTAACATATTGTAATTCTTAAAGTATCAGCAAATATATTTTTTTTTAAAAAATATGTACAAGGCATCCATTTATGTTTAATTTATTGTGGGGGTTTTGTTTAAAAAAACTGGTAAAACATAAGGCTTTCATTGATCACTTTAATTATTATTCCATTTTTAGAAATTATATCTCCTGCATTTATGCATGTAATTTTTATGTTAGTAGAGACTGAAATTTTAATCTGCCTTCAGCTATGTGATCTATAGCTCAAATTACAGCTTACTTTAAACCAATAGGACAACAGAGCATGAACAATCAAGAGAATCACACGGCTCAATGAGACATATCAAAAGAGAACTGAATTTTAGAGTGATGTTGATCTTATAAATAACATATACTGAATTAAATCAATCTTTATGGCCTAATCATACATAAGTGAATACATTATCATTGTATATTGTTGGGAGTCATACTAAGAAAAAGCTAGTGTCAGTTACCAATAAGAAGGATTTCTTAAAAATCATTAAATTTTAGTTTCTCAAATAGCTGTTCAAAAACCCTTAAAATGATGCAAAGTTTGGAATGTAACTGTGACACTTGCCCATCTTCTTAAGTTGCTGAAGCACAAATTATAAATACAGATTTATTGATAAAATACTTCATAGAATCACAGAATATGCTAAGTTGGAAGGGCTCCATGAGGATCATGCAGTTCAACTTGTGGCTCTGCACAGGACACCCCAAGAGTCACGCTACGTACCTGAGCGCAGAGTTCAAATGCTTCTTGAGCTCTGTCAGGCTGGTGCTGTGGCCATTTTCCTGGGGAGCCTGTTCCAGTGCCCAACCACCCTCTGGGGGAAGAACGTTTTCCTGATAACCAACCTAAACCTCCCTCAGTTTCATGACATTCCCTTGGGTTCTGTCCCTGTCACCATAAAGAAGAGAGCAGTGCCTGCCCCTCCTCTTCTCCTCACAGGAAGCTGCAGACTGCAGTGAAGTCTCCCCTGAGTCTCCTTTTCTTCAGGCTGAACAGAACTAGAGACTTCGGCCACTCCTTATCCTGCTGCCCCTCCAGAGCCTTCCCCATCCTCGTGGCCTTTCTTTGTACATTCTCTAACAATTTTATGTCTCTAGTATATTGTGGTGCCCAAAACTGCACACAGGACTCAAGGTGAGGCTGCCCCCGTGCAGAGCAGCACTTATTTGTTCATATGTGTGTATTTTTCAACTTTGCTTAGCAGGCAGTCAGGAGAGAAGGAGCTTTAATTGTACAAGTTTCGTTAGACTGCAGTAAGAGCACAGATAGATAAAATATTTATAGCATGGTTTTTGAATTTGGCAGCATGACTCCTATTAACATTAATGGAATTTTTACAGCTGATCTTAGTGCTTTAAGTAAAAAATATTCATTCCTGCTGTTTGCTCAACAACTTGATCTTTCTACTGTAAATTAATATAATATTTTGAATTAATTTTAGGCTAATTAAACTTTGAGGTCCTCTTGTACTCTTTCATGAAAACATATATTAGGGAGAAGCTAGCTTGTCAGCATGAGCATATGGTTATCTAAATTTAGCCTATTTTATTGAAAAGGTGTCAAATTTGATACATTGAAACAGTGGCACCATTGGAACAGCACCTTACACTTTGCAATATTAGAGTTCATAGTGGTTCAGTGTGCCAAAGAACTCTGCAGCACTGGATATTTGACTCCTTTCAGTACTGAAAAGCCTATGAATGTTTTTTGCAGTGACCTTCTGCTTTGACTAAAGGAGAAAGAAAGGAACCCTGCCAATATGGTGTTTGACTATGCTGTCTCCTTAGCAGATGTAAGAGCTTCTGAAACAAAAATATAAAAATGGAACTGTGTTTAGACTACCAGTCCTTTTCAAACAGGAGTTTTGCTTAGAAATGTCCCCTGATAGACTGTGAATGATACTGTGGGGATGCGAGAGCTTCTGCAATGCTGCTGCAATCCTGTATGAAAATATGTAATTGTAATTAACACCTGAGTTGCTACTGGTTGTCTGTCGGTCTTGAAGGTACTGTATGACTTGCTTAACTATTAAAACAGCTAATGTCTCTAATTCGTTTTGGCTAGCATTGCTTCACACAATATCTACCAAGAGGCAAAACTCTTATTCAAGCAACCGTGCTTTCTCAAATTTTATCCTAGGACAGTGGCTCATACCCTCACAGGAACTGAAGAACACAAAACTGGCTCCAGCCTGTTCAGCAGCATAAGCAAAACCACGGGGGAGGGAGAACAGGAAGAGCTGGCTTTGCCAGTTTTCTGCTGCTAAGGAGAAGTGGGAAGGAAAGCTGTGCTTGTCCTTGCCTTCACCCCACCCTCACTTCTCAGAGGCGGCTGTCACCTCGCATATGTGACCGTTCCCTGGGCCCAGCAGCTGTGGAGAGCTCTGTGATTGTGCTTGCTGGTCTCTCCTGCCTGCTGGTGCCCTTGCAGGGGCTGTAATGGGCTCAGCAACTGGCAGTAGCTAATTCTCGCTTGTCCTGGGATTCTTTCACCATCCTTCAGAACAATATCTCGCGTTTTTCTTGTGCAAGACAGCTGAATTATCAAGAGTCCAAGACAAGCCTTGATAATTCATGAGACAGCCCTTGATAACTCATCAAGGGTTTGCTCCATAGTGGAAAAAAAAAAAGGTTTATTAAACACAAGAGTTTTAAAATGAAATTAAGACTGTAATTTCTCAGCTGCTAAGAGATCTACATGGCAAAATTCTTTATGTTGGAACATTCATCCAGAAATGCTGACTCATTACAGAATGAATGCACGTTTCAAGTTAAATTCTAAGGAAATGTGAGGATACTCCTGTCAATGTCAGTTAGAAATCCTTAGACTTGTCTGGAAAAGAACATAATGTCACATGCAAATTAGAGAGAGTGAAAAACAATAAGGTTAACATTTTCTAAAAAGTTCCCCTATATTTATAAAAAAAATCCCACTACAGGTAAAAACCCTGAACTACCTTTTATACTTCTGATAAGCATAATATGTAATTGTCCCACTGCTATTTTAAAAGAGAACTTTTTAGAAAACTCTGATACTCATCATACTCAGAGCTCCAGGATAGTTCAACACTGAAAATGAAAATACTTAAATAGATAAATATCCTCAAATTTAAAAGTCTTCCAAAGAAAAAAAAAATATGGTTGTCTGTATACTCTGGAAGTACTTTGAATTGTTTTTTTAAAACAGACAACAATTAAACAAGTGCCAGAAGAGACTAACTTGAAGAACTGGGGCAATGAATTAAGAAAGTCACTAAAAAATATTTAACATATTAATGTGGTGAATTCATGCTTTGCTGGATCTGATAGCCCTGAAATGGGTAAGCTTCATGCCCCAGGTCCAACCAGTAGCGAGACTGAGCACATATTCTCAGCATGTACACGCAGAGTGCACACACATGAACATCACACATAAAGGTGGCTGGCTACACAGATCAGACACAGAACACTCACATGGAGCTCATCCCACTTCCATCTGTGTGGAATGGAGATACCCCAGTGAAAAAAACCCACATATATATGTATTTTTACATATATATATATATACACATATACACATGTACAACTTGGCACTAGATGCCAGTCTCCTCGGTGTCACCTGGACATACGAGCCCCTGAGGCTGCAGCCTCACTGCAGCTGCACTGCAGATCCTGCACTCACACAAAGACACACACATGAATGTATCTGATTTATTAAAAAATATGAATATCGATCTAATACTGATATCCAACTGAGACGGACAAAAACTCTCAAAGAGTTTAAAGTTAGAAAGTGTATGTTTATTACAGCACTGAGCAGCGTGCAGGATAGCTCCGAAATACACACCACCATTTACAGACAATCACAGAGTCTTTTTATTTGCAAAGATGTTGAATACCCAAAACACAAATGCATATTCATAGCTCTGGTACATCCCATTCTCTGTATGGTAATTAGCAAAAAACCAATTAAGCATTCGTAATTTGCCCTTTGAAATGGGTCGGTGGTCCTTTTCACTAAGATGACTCTTCCTCGCTCTGAACTTTCTACCTTTTCTATGCAAATGTGACATGAGCTCTGGTAGGACTCCCATTTCCCCAGGTGCATGACTTTCAATGGGTTTCAGAATAGGGGAGTTTCTGTAATTGTCTTATGTTCCTAAATCTATTCATCAGGTTCTCTATTCTTCACTACAAACCCAGCTAAGCAAAACATAAAGTTGACAAGCAATCAGTTAGGCCTGGGAAAGTTAACTCAAATCTGGTTTCTCTTAACTAACCACAAACTTTTAATTTTTAACAAACTTTAATTAATTCCAGCAAAGCTTTTCTTTAACTAAAATCTCCTCTAAAATCTCTAATTCTTTAAAAATCTATGTCTCATACCCAAGGCTGCCACTGGGTTTCACTCACTCATGTCTCTCCAGTCACTTCCACACTGGCACATGGAATTCCTGACTCGTGGTCTGACTGCAATTGCTGGCACCCAGACCCTGATATAGACACACTCAGTAGAGAGCCCCTCACTGAAAGAAATTTTGAAAGAAGATAGGACAGGTTGAGCTGGTCAGGTGCAGCTCTAGCCAGAGAATCATACCAATAAGAAAATTGCACCTGATTGGCCACTTTGTCTCTTATCCTCACACTTGTTCCTCCCAAAATCATCTAGATCGCTTCCTTTCCCCACCATTGGCTTGTCCCCTAAACATCCCAGAATAAATCTTGAAATGAAGTTCTCTTGCATCCCATGATACGTCCCATATCCTTAGGCACATTTCCCCACCTCAGCTAGGGTAAAACCATCAACTGATGCTGTAGTCATAACTCATGTTGATGGGCTTAATATCCAGACTTTGGTGCTGAGTCTCTACTAGGGCAGCTCTGAGAGAAGCCTAGATAGCGCACTCCTCCCTTTGAATCTTTAATTTGGGTCCCCTGGTTGCTTTTGTACTTCTGCACTTCTCTGGTCTTGTAGAGATCAGTGTTTTATGGGTTGATTGCTCCTGTGAAGGGTGTGGCAGTAATTGGGCACGGTGTATTTTGAGTTTCCCCATCTCCTGCTATCTCTCTGTCTTCTTTTGTGGGTGTGCAGATGAGCTTTAATCACATAAAAAATCTTTTTTTGGGGTAAAAATGCAGGTTTTAGAATATTTCCCATGATTCTCTGAAAGCTTATAACAGAAATGAACGATAGAAAAACTGAATTTGCTGCAGCTCTATCTGTGCGACATCCTCTAACAGCTTTCAAAGTGCTGAAGGAGATTTAACTACAATGGAGAGCTTTTTAAAGAGGAAGTTGAGCTGTGCAAATAGAGAAGATTTATTCTGCTTATTTTGTAAGGGTAGTCCATTACTTTTTGTCAGTTCTTTCCTCAGTTAAGTGGAAGAATTTCACAATAACATGAGTGAAAATTGGATTCACACTTGTTAAAAAATTCAATCCTGAGAAGTCTCCTGCAGAGAAGAAGATCTGAGACCTTGTGCCAGTGACTTAAAACATTTCGGTCTGGTTCTTCTGCACTCTTAGATCCCATACCTGTCAACACTCTCAGATCCCATTCTCAGCTAACAAAACAGCTTCTGTCCTTCAAAGGCATGCACTAAGTTTCTTTCTTGGATTGAGATATTAAGCTCTATGGCCAAATCAACAGGAAGAATGCCATGATTTCTGTAAATGCAGCAGATTTACTGAGCATTACGTGTAATTTGCATCTAAAGTTTTCATTTAAAAGGCGAAATAAATTATCTTTTGATCTATGATGTAGTTTCCATGATTCTCTTCATATTGTATTATTTAAAATACATAGTAAACCCTTAAAATCTGGAAAATTTTGACCATCTTTGATTTATGCTTTCCTAAAAACAGGAACATTTGTTCCTTTTTTCTAGTTTCATTTATTTTATTAATCTGGTTAGTTCAAATTATAGACTGTATCTCAGCCCTTGTGTTTGTAACTCTGTCCCTATTTTTCAGCTTAATGGCTGTTGACAGGCACAGGAGGAAGTACTTCAAAGCATATAAAATGTCTCTCATAAATGTTCTGTTAGAATCCCAGCAATCATTTACTTGAACAATTTTGCAATGTTCTATTTCAGACGGCAGGTCTGACATCACTGGGAAACAGCAGCTCACTGCCTGCCCTCTTGCAAAGGCAGTGCAGTAAGTGCAATAGGCATGGAAAATACAAGGACATAAACAGCTAAATGACAAAAAAATGTGCAGAAGTATTTACAGTATAGGCTGTCCGTTGTGATCTGGACACCTGCCACCCATTTACAGAGGGGATAACTTCACTGAAATTAGTAGACTGTGTAAAATCACATTTTCACCATGTCAACAGAGAACTAAACCTGGCATGGTTTTTACAACTACGTAATGTCATAAAATATATTTTAGGTTATTCTGTTGTGCAATTTTTACAGCTTAACATCAATATGAGCTGTAGAACCGTATGACACCTCAAAATGAGTAGGAGAGCTTTTTAAAATATTTTTTATTCTGTCCACATTTTTAGTCAACTTGCATGTTTCCCATTAAACTCACGTGCGTCAAAATACTTTTATATATATGTATATATTTGTATATATATATGTGTGTGCGTGCATAGTAGAAACCTGAGGTTGTATTGACAACATCTGTGTTTAAGTTGTCCTTTCAACTCTTGTGAAAGGAAGCACTATAAAAAGTCCTGTTCATTGCACAGACATCCTAGGCCTTCCATGTGCACTTTTCTTCAACAGCTGCTTAGCCATAGGCTTCTTTTGACTTCATTCAGGTGACTTTAAAAGCTAATGACAGAAACACTTGTTAAGAAAAGTGAGTGGCTCAGCCCCATGGCACAGCAGGATGTCTTGTTATCACAATGAGAGAAAATTCAGTCACCTTTATTTAAGGGTTATTTTGTGCAACCACACACGTTGAATTTAGCAGTTATACTTGTTTAGTTAGTTTATGGACCTGACTACTTTGAGGAAATCTATACACCTCTGTGAGCCAACTAGTCCCTCTACACTTTGCTGCCACTCACTCACCCACTGGGAGTATTTCCATGCAGCAGCTGCACAGCTATGCTCATATGCCTGGCCATCCTGTCACATCACCCTCTCAATGTCGGCTGAGTGCAATCCTACCAAGGTTCAATGGACACAGTTTAACTGAACACAGGTTTTGTTATCTTCCACTGTGGGCAATTTAGGGACTCCATCCTGTGTTATCTGTGGGTTTTCCATGAACCTCTAGATTTTGGTAGGAATGCAGTGTTATAAAAGGGAAAATTTTGAAGTGAAATCCTTATTTCCCTGTTATTATATGGCCACGATAAAAATAAGAGGCCTCAGCAGCAGTTTCATGAAAAATGTATTCTATGTTATGTCACAAAAATAACAATAATCTTAAATGGGATGTTTTACTGTAGCAGCTTTTAGTTGCTTCTCTATGGCTTATTCATTTGGCTTCCTTCCTTGAAAGTGTGAGGTTTCTTATTTCTTTAAATACAGCTTTTGTTTTATGTACTATCTTTTGATATCTTACGTGCAAATAGCAAATAGACCTGTGGCTGCCAGGTTGGAAAAAATATGGCAAAGTTACACAACATCGGGAAAATAATTGCCAGAGTCTAGAATAAAACTTAGAGGAAAACCAAGGCCTAGTAATTAAAAATCAGCATCTTAGTGGTTTCTAGTGCTCTGTCCTTAATAGTTAGTGAACCCTTGTTCCTAATTACCAGGAAGATATTCAAGCATCTATTTGAATCTGTTAACTGATATATCACACGTAGGTGATATATCATACATATCACATCCAAGTTGTTAACAAACTCAGCTTTGCCAAGTTCATTATCATTCACCTTTGTAGCTCATAATGAGCCATATTACTAAATCACATCATCACTAAATCCCATCAATATAATTCAAGTCTTCTTCTGGCATTCCTGTAATAAAGCACAAAGGCTAAAAGACTACTCATGGTGTTTCTAAGCAGCTAAAGCTGTTTGAGGGAGATTTTTAGCTAACTGGTCCACATACTTCCTTAATGTGGTTTAGTAAGTTAAACTGTTATATTAAAAATTCTTGCTTTGAATGAGTTTATTCCAGGTAAGAACCTGTAGTTAAATAGATTTCACACATCTTTCTCTCACCTTCTGTCTTACAGTGCTGCACAAAAAGAAGTAAAAGGAAAGCAAAGTAGCATCAGTTCTTTCCACTTTCAGCTTCATTTTTTATGCCTGCAGAGGTGTTTTATGACTCTAAAATATGCTGGAAAAATAAAGCAAGACCTGGGAGTGAATTAAGCCTGCTGATCAGTGAAAGGGCAAGGCAGAGGCAGGCAGAACTTCTAGTGCAGGTTTAGCCGCAGTGGAGGATTGTCTGCTCACCTCAGGTCAGGGATTGCAAACAGTTCAGAATGTGACAGCACCTGGAAGTCCTGCTATCAGCACCTGAAAGAGCAATAGACACTGTGGATTGTCTAGGAAATGATAATATCCCTGAAAATCACGCAGCATTTTCATGCATGATGAAATTTTTCATACTTGCTAGAGCACTTGTGCATGGAGCCAGCATTTGGTCCTGTTGAAGGTGGTCTGATTTAGGACCAAGAACTCAGTCAAATGTAGGCCAGTTTCATGTCAGGAGGGTCTGACCGCTATCTAAAACTCTGGACAAGAAGAAACATTTAGAATTTCTATTCATTAATTGGCTTTAATCACTTGAATCCAACCCAAGGATGCTTATAAGAAAGTAATGGGTAATTCGTCAGCTTTTCTGAGCAAAACCAGATGAATAGAAGTGACTCTCATTATGCAAAAATTTTGAAGGTGAAAGAACTGGGAATTCCAAAAATATTCTCCATATGTAGTGAGGTGACACCTGATGAGAACTTGATATCAAGGGGAAAAGTGAGATATGCATCTATTTGCAGCCTTCTAGCTTCTGCAAAATTATTTGTACAGATTACCATTTATGAGCTTTGCAGGTCCGCTTTTTCTAACCAACAAAAAATGTTTTTATTTTAGTGAGGAATGGATTTTAATTTTAAACTTGCTATCTTTATTTCCACAAAAAACCAAAAAAAACCCAAAAAAAAACCA
>VXBB01012320.1:132660-176777 GCA_013399915.1 Illadopsis cleaveri
AAAAAGGTGAAAAAAAATAGAAAAAAAAAAAAAAAAAAAAAAAAGGGAATGGGTGAATGAAGGCATGGGCAGGTCAGTAGACTGAGTTATTTTGCTCACTTGACAGTCATTAAAAACTAAGTGGGAGACAGAGAAGCAGTCTGATTCCTCTTCAGGGTTTAGCTTTGTATCTTGACCCTCAGAAGCAATATTCTGAGCCGGGGCTGAGCAGAATGCTGATGCCTTGCAACCCTCAAATGCACTTCTGTTTCTGCTCCCTTTTGAAGAATATGAACTCATCTCATATTGTGAGTTGTCCTGTCTCCTCTGAACT
This sequence comes from Illadopsis cleaveri, assembly GCA_013399915.1. Taxonomy (NCBI): domain Eukaryota; kingdom Metazoa; phylum Chordata; class Aves; order Passeriformes; family Timaliidae; genus Illadopsis; species Illadopsis cleaveri. The sequence continues at coordinate 132,974 of VXBB01012320.1, forward strand.
GTGGAGAAGACTTGTGACCTTGCAGTTGTGTAAGGGACCTGGTCTGATGACAGCATGTGATTGAAGGAGGGCAATCAAAGAGGTAATGGCAGCCCCACCTGAAAAATATGCACCTTTTCATTGGGAAAATATCTCTGTGGGGTAGAAATGTTAACTGTTGTAATTTGTTCATTGTAATTTTGAAACTGTAGACCAGGAGTCATAACATCTGTGTTTCATTGTTAACTGGACTGTGGGGGTGCATTTTTATAAGGTTTAATTTGTAAGTTAAGTTGAGTTCATTGTACACCTTTTTGTTCAGCCACAGTTCNGGACAAAAATATTGTGAATGTGGTATCGTAAATGACTGTCCTTGCACTTTATCTCTGTGTGACTAACAGGTTGCTATACTTAATTATTGAGCTAACATGCTCCTAGCAGGCTGAAGAATGAAGGTAAGACAGGTATATTTGGTAGGTTACAGTTGACATATTTTCTGTGGTTAAACAAAAAGAGAAATTCACGTTATCTCTATCCATTCTTCTGGACAGAAATAAACTGGTGTGTCTGTGAATTTTAATAATAGATGACACAAGTGCATATTTACTGGGTAATTCCCACCTCATCTATTATCTAAAAGATGCAAAAGTATCCCCAAGTAAGAGTGGCCTGAAGTAGGTCTGGGGAAATTTGGCTTTTTTGTAATAAAAATAGCAAGGCCAAGTGCAGAGGCATGGATTTAGTGGTGTTTAGAAGGAGAGGCATCCCCTTGATCTGTTTTAAGACACATTTTCTAATGACTTGGATTGGAGGATAAATTCTACCACATCATACTCAAACTAAACACTACAGCAAACATAACCAAAAGGTGATAGCAGAAGCAGAACTGGAAGAACACCTATCAATTAATAGTCTCACATATGAAAAATAACCATATAAGGTTAAGAATAAGCTCTGTTTGAATTGAGGATACAGGAAGAGTATACGGACTATTCTGGCTTTATCAGCTTTCCTCCTGTAATTCTAAAAGCTTATCTGAAAATATTTACCCAACTTCTCCTTTATTCCAGTTATTCTTTCTATGACAGGACATATGTATAGAATTTGAGGTACTTTCCCAGACTCTGTGAAAAATGTAAGTTTTCAAAGCAATACACCTTTTAACATTCTGAATTTAGCATCTACACTAGAAATCATAAAAGTAAGATGTTTATAGGGAGTCTGGTGTTTATGGGAATAAGAGGTTTGAAACATGATATGTATACAATAAAAAATAAAGCAGAAAGTAAATTGCACTAATGGTTCTCATTGAGATCACAGGAAAGTCAAAATTATGAATATCAGATTGTGATTTTGTAAAAGCTCAGAAGCAAGGCATGATGGACTGCACCTCAGCATCAAGCACAGTGGGGACCTCAGAGCAGCTAATACAAAGAGCAAGGAAAAGAAGACAGTAAATGGATATTTCTATATGTGAGCCATATTAACAGATTGCATAAAATCACATAGTCAAAATCTACCTAATCTCTTAGTGATCAAAACATGAAGAAATTGAATGCTGATAAAATGTAACATGAGTCGATAGTGAGAAATGTTTTCATTCTTCCTTTCCATAATATTTTAGAGGAATGCACAAGCAAAAGACGTATCTTTTTAATATATTTTTAATGTAAGTTATGATTTAAAAACACTGTTTTAATATTTAATACTGAAAAATGACTTGACTGGCTAAACTGTATACAGTAAATTAATTAGAAAGCAAAGGGGCAAGGAATACTTAAAATCCTGGCTCAGGATAATGGATAGTCCAGAGAAAAAAAGAGAATGGTATAAGCTCCTTAAAATCCCTGGATTACAGAATAAACTTTTTTTTCCCCTCTCCTTTAAAATTGCTGATTCACAAAAATAAGTGCACATTAAACTTCTTCTATAGTTTAAAATTATCTTATGTGCTATTTGACAATTTCAACTACCTCTTGCAAGCCCTTTGTAAACCATCTTGACTGAAACAGATGGAAGTGTAATTCAAATAATGAGCTGGATCCACTCCCTGTAGCAGTCAATTATGCAGGGTTTTTTCAGTATAGTATTCAAGAGACTAGGATCTTCTCTATATATAGATCACCTGAAATGACCTTGCCTATGCAGTGTCAGAGCCAAAACAGAACAGTAGGATCTGTATCTTGCTGCATTTTTAAAAGCTCAAACTGATCAAGAACTATTACATGTGGCATTTGCACTTAAATTGTTCCCAGTACTTAGCACTCTGATCTTCTAATGTGATACTTTCTCTCTAGGTAAACTGCCCAGAGACATCTGATGTCTGAACATTGAATGCCATGCAAGGACTCCTAATAACACTGTATTGTGCTGAGGAAATGGTGAGAGTGAGGGAAGGCATGTTCATCTCATTAACAATAAGCGATAATCTCTTAATAGTGAGAACTCATGGACAAGATTTATTTTGCTTCTAGCACTGAAAATGAAATTGTCTAAGGACCTGTCAAGTGATGTGTGTACAGTGTTCATCAAAAGTATTGCACAGAGACTGCTCTTCCTCTGTGCTTGTCAACATGCACTCTGGACCAGGTAAAACCATAAAAACCTTTACCTGCAAAAGCATTTGACTAAGTGCTGTGGGAATTTTCCTTCATGTGTACTGAGGTATCAATGACAAAACTCTAGCAAACTGTGTCATAGGATTGGAACACCTTGTTAACAAATGAAGCAAAAAGGTTGAGGTTGGATAGGGGCCTCACTACTGCTTACACACATCAGATTCATCAGGAATTATCATGGAAAAGAGATATGCTACTTGCCTTTGGCTTGAAAAGCTCCATCGATGGCTCAATGTGTGAGTTTCTGAGGCAAAACCTAGAAAGCCTCATGAGGCTGTGTGGCGGGCTGGAACTCTACTGCACTCATGGAACCACTTGGCTGCTGCTAAAAAGAAAACTTCTTGCCCATTGCAGAGCAGCTCGAAAAGTGAGAAGCACAATTATTTCTATTCTGCTTTGTATGACTTGTTGGTATGTGGATATAAACACTAATTTTATGTGGCTACAGTCAAAACGATGTGAAACCGAAGAATGGGAGAGAGCTGAAACCTGGATCTGCAGCCTTGAAGCTCAACTTTTGCAAAGAGATAGGATATAATATGCTAGAATTCTGATGAGTTTAAATCCCCCATTTTCTGCATGAAAGGGCATAGAAAGCCTGGAATTCCTGTGTTGCATGATATCAGTGAAATAACTTGTCTGTATAACTTACAGTTTTCAAATAGTTTGAAATGCTCAAATGTACTGTGTTGATTAAACACTGTTATGCTCTGACTTACCACATAAATGCAATTAACAATTGTATTGGTGACTTTCAAAGTACTATGATTTATTTTTTGCTTGTATAAGTGTTCAAAAGAACATTTATAGCAAATGGAAGGAAAAACATTGCAAATAAGACAGAAAGTATTTTTATTCCTTTTTATTTTGGAATGAGAGGCATCACTTTAATTTTTGGCTTACTATAGAACCATTACATTTTTTCTTGTTTTCTTAATATTGTTCCATCATTCAGAGTAACTAGCACTTTTAGAGTGTTTTAGGTGTTTCCATCCATTTCAAGTTGTGCTTTCATTTTTCTCAGCAAAACCTGGAATTTGTCAGACAGGGCGTCAAGAAATTTAAAACCAATCAACACTTCTCCATTGAAAAAGTGGGTTAGAAAAAGAGAGTGTTTCCTAATTGGCTGCATTCCTATCCTTTGTTCTTCCCTGTGCCTGGGGAAGGGTTGATTCATATTCCAGAACCATCCTGCACTAGAAAGGCTATCCACTGCGAGCATTAAATTCAATCCACATAAAAGAGTTCACTTGAAGGAGATCGCTTCATTCCTCCCCACTCTGCAGTGTCTGCTCTGGAGATGGGCCAGAAGTTTAATGTAGGAGAGAAGAGGGAACTAGGGGCATGTGTGTGACTTTAAGAGGGGGGCATAAAAAGGTCGGAGTTTGGAACATCTAAATCAGGAGGATACAAATTCTTGCTCCTGTATCACTTCTGACAGTTTTGACATAGTAGATCAGAAGAACTAATTAGCTAAGCATTCTCTGCTCTTAGTATTTAACATAATCACAGGGGAAAAACCCAGAGCTCTAAACAGGGTTTGCAGTAAACTGTATAGACTATGATAATTTATTTCTGCTCCATTTTGCTTCTGACAATCTATTTACTTTTCCTAGAGGAGAAAGAGACTTGTACTAACAATGTGAATCTTCTATGATCTCTACCAGAAGGAGAAACTTATCTAGTAGGTATGTGAAATAGAGTCTGTTTGAGTGACTTTTTATTATGAATGGTCAGTTATAAAAAAATGGTGGGCCTAGAATAACTGTGACCTTTTTCAGTAGCTGTGAGGCTGATGCTGATTAAATAAGAAGTGACAAAAATTAAAATTTTTGCTAACATCTTTCTTGAAAAGAAAATAGCATTTCAGGAGGTGTAAAAAAGTACATTTGCTCACCATTTCTCCACCCTTCAAGCCTGCTTTCATCTTTATACCACATCTGTGCTAAGGGTCTATAGTTCTCATGTGCTGATGGTGACACTTCCAGGTTTCTTTTACTTTGGATGGGGTGCAGCTCCTCCCACAGCAAATGACACGAAACTTGATGATGCCACACTCCTTTTGCATTTGTACCACATAAATAGAACAAAACAGATGGATTTATGCTGCCTTATGATACAGTCTTTTGCCTAACAATAGATTTTTCCTTAGCAGCTGGTAAAGCAGGAGTTTCATTGTCATATCTGCTTAAGCTCATTTATGTAAAGTGGCATAACTAAGGTCTGCTGGGGACTGAGCCATCTAAATGTTTGCTAAATCACATTCCTTGTATGCTCTCTGTGACACCGAATGACAGATTATAGATAACCATCCCGGTAGTGTAGGCTGTAAGCTCCAACAGTCCACCTGTTGGTGCCAAAAATGACCAGTCTAAGCATAAATAATTAAATGCACATAGAAAATTCATTATTTGGATTTTTGTTCTTGTATTAGCCAATGGTTTTGAAAATCAAAAATAAAAATTCTTCAGTAATTTTTTTGTTGTTCTTGTGTAGATTTCTGGTGTTGTCAGATGAAGAAATCCTTAATGCAACCCAGTTCCACCATTGCTTTTATTTGAAAAAGAAGAAAAATCATCCTTTTTATTGCTTAGGGCGTTGTTATAAAGTAAAAGGAAGTTCTATTATGGAGTCCAGTGAGGTCGGTCATAAAACATTGGTTATTGCTTTCTATTTATTCTTTATTGTTTCATACTTGGGCACTTTTCTGGAATTTGCTGTAACTGGGGTGAGGTCTTTGGATTAGATTTAGTGCTTTACAGTCACCATATCCTCGACTGACCCCTTCCATTCGCAGTGCTTGAATTTCCTTTTCAAAGCAAATGACTCTCAAATTCTGCCCTCCATCTAGTTTTATAGATGTGACTGTCTCTTGAGCATCCCTTAAGAAGTTTCTGGCTTTGTTTTTTCCATATTCTTTCTCTCCACTATAGCTGAGAATTCCATGCACTCAGAAGAGTATGCCCCTACCATCTATTTGCCTTCCATGTTATTGTGCTGCCCTTATTTTTAAGTTCCTGCAGCTGATTTTGAGATGTAAAAAGGAATATTATAAATATGTGAAATTATTTTCTTCTTTTTAATAAACATTTTTCCAGAATGTTTATAAAACATTTTAGAACATTTGACTGCAGTTTTCTCTAGACCGAAAATACGCCTTTTATTTAAACAGTAAAATGTAAACTGCCATGAATACAGTATTACTGTTTATCCTATTCATCAGTGCCTTGGGTGAGGGTGCAGATCCCTCCTCAGCAAGTTCACTGGTGGCACCAATCTGGGAGGAGTGGTGAATACCCCAGAGGGCTGTGCAGCCCTGCAGAAGGACCTTGACAGGCTGGAGAGATGGGCAGAGAGGAACCTTCAGAAATTCAGCAAAGGCAAGTGCAGAGACCTGCACTTGGGGAAGAATTACCCCGGCATCAGTACTGTCTGGGGGCTGACCTGCTGAAAAACAGCTCTGTGAAGGTGGTTCACAGAGAAGGATCTGGATGTCCTGGTGGAAAACAAACTGTCCATGAGCCAGCATTGTGCCCTGGTGGCCAAGAAGGCTGGTGATTAGATTTGCTGCATTAGGAAGAGCATGGCCAGCAGGTTCAGGGAGGGGATCGTGCCACTATACTCAGCCCTGTTAAGGTCACATCTGGAGTGCTGTGTCCCGTTGTGGGCTCCTCAGGACAAGAGAGTCATGGAGCTACTGAAGCAGGTCGAGTGAAGGACTGTGCCGATGATGAGGGTACTGGAGTGTTGTGCTGTGCTCCTGGTTCCCCTCCATTTCCCTCACAGTTGGTTTAGCCCTTAATGTTCCCGCCATCTCTCCTGTTCATAAAAATAACGCAACCCTTTGCTCCACACCCTTCCCTGTCAATCCCTAGATTTGCCAACCCTTCTCCTATCAGTCAAAGTTTGCCCATACCCTTTTATCCAGTATGTTCTCTGTTCTTTGGTGCCTGATTGGTACTTAGACATTGTATCCTCCCCTTTGTGTATCCCATTGGTTTCAATTCTCTGTACCTCCCCCTGCATTCTCCACCCACAAGGACCCCATTGGTTGCTGTTATGTTCTACCCATTGTACCACCCCTTGTTTAAAAGCTGCTGCACAGCAGTACCTGTTGCTCTTCTCTCCCTGACCTCCTTTCAGCAGTAAATCTGCTGGAACCTCATAGAGAGAGCCCTCCTCACACTTCTTTGCTCAAGTCCATGTCAACATCTCCTTGTCCGGCTTGGGGTTGAATGCCCCAAAGGTTCAGCGTTAGCACTGCTAGTGCCCGCTGTTCCCCACGCCTGCTGGTTTGCTCCTGGCACTAGCCAGAGCCTTGGGAAACCTGAAGGAGCAAACTGACACTGGAGCATTTCTCTTACGAGGAAAGGCTGAGGGAGCTAGGCCTGTTTAGCCTTGACAAAGGCAGCTGAGAGAGGACCTAATAAATGTTTGTGAGTATCTGAAGGGAGGGTATCAAGAGGATTGTGCTAGGCTCTTGGTGGTGCTGAGCAGCAGGACAAGAGGCAACGGGCAGAAAGTTTTGCATGAATAATAAGATAAAAACCTTACTTTGTGTGTGTGACTGAGCACTGGAACCAGCTGTGTAGAGAGTTTGTGGAGTCTCCCTCACCAGAGATACTCAAGAGGCATCTGGAAGCAATCCCATGCAGTGTGCTCTGTGATGTCCCTGCTTGAGCAAGGAGGTTGGACCAGATGACCCACTGTGGTCCCTTCCAACTTTAGCCAGTTTGTGATTCTGTGAAAAAGTATTCTTGAACTATGTTTCCCCAAGTTGTGACGGCTGTGGAAAATGGAAACATTCCCCCAGTGCAGTCAACAATTACTTAAAATATTAAGTGCAACAGTAAAAAAACCACAGAACATATAAAGAGGAAAATTGTTTTAAAATATTTTTCTTTAAGTTTATTGGTTATTAATATTGACTTCACATCAAAAACAACATATATAGAATAATCACATTAGATAATTGTACCTTTTTCAGTGAAATTTTAGATTTGCTTTTGCTAAGAAACATTTTTATGCCCTAAATGAAAAAAACCTTAATTTGACAGATTTATGGAAGCAGTGTTGCTTGGGACTTTGACAACAATCATCTCAGTCTAACCTCTGGTTCAGGACATCTTTAAAGTGCAGACTGCTGGAAGCTGAGATGACACATTGGGAAAGTGTAGCTTTTGTATTCATGGCCTGTACTTCTTGTAAAGGTCATGTATTTAGGTTAACAAAGTTTTACTTGGGGCAGTATCTGTATTTACTCTTTTTAGAATTATTTTTACGTACAAGAATATGTACAGATGTATAACCTGGTTCCAATATGATATTTGGTGATACAAACCAATATCAACATTTATGTCCCACAATTCATGGCCTATTTCTGTCATGACCTTTATCCAAAACTTAGTTTCCTGTGCTATAAATTACATGATACATGATAAGATTTGCACTTCTTTCTGTCTCCAGGTCCTTGGTACTAAAGTAGTCTTCATTAAATCTTTTAGACTACTCTTCATGCTTCCCTGCTACTTCAGCTTCTTCCTCCAGTTTCTGACTTCTCCTCATTCTTCAGAGTCTTATACTTCCCTGGCTTCAGTCTGTCTTTCATTAGTAGCCCTTTGGATTCCATCTCTTCAACACTCATTGCCATAAGTCGCTTCACTCAGTATGGAGATCTGCTCCTAGAATTACTTTCGAGCCTGAATATGTTAGATTACTTACATGTACTAGATCACTGCCTGCTACTTTTGACCAAATTTTGGCACTGAAATAAATTTGTGCTGTCTTGTGAGTCAAGAAAGATAATGAAATGGAGCTCATACAAAATATGTACCTCAAGTTTACAGTGTGAGTTACTTTTCAGAAATCAGTGCACAGTCTTGCCTTCTTCTGGGCCGTGACTGACTTAAAATAGATGTCTCTTGCTCTAGAGCATGACACAGCTTTGACAACAGAAGTGAAATTCATGCTGGCTGCAGGAGTGATGAATATCAAGCTGTATCAGAGGAGCAACGTGCCACATCCTTTAAACTAATCCTTATGGATTATGCTTGGCTCTACCACCAGTCCACCCAGTTTGTGCATGCCCTTTGTTCTTGTTGGAAAATCACAGGAAGCTGAATCACTCTCACTTCTTTGGTGGAAGATAAGAAGCCTTCAGCTCTACTGGTGACACTGGCTATGTCATTTAACTTCATTTTACCTTGTGATATCAAGCTCAAACAATAGATTGACGTTTCTATAAGATTCCTATTGAAGTTTCTGTTTCTGCTTATATGAATAGGATAAGTTAGAAATACTTATCTCTGTACTGTTCAAAATAGACTAGCTAAATGCTAGATGACTACTGGAAATGATTTTTGTAAAGTTTAACTCCTGAACCATTCCATTTTAACAGTGATGTAGCTGTCTTGCCAAGGGAAAAGTAACATTTCTTAGACTGGTTTCCCAAAGGCAATGGGCTTATACAAGCAGAATGTCTATCTGCTGAGCCTATTCCTCGCCTAACAGTTTTTTACCCTACAGAGTGATTTCAAAAAGGATAGGAAAATACCAGAGACAATAAATACCCTAGAAGTTTTGAGAATATTAACAGAGGGAAGACAAGAGCTCCCACTGCCAGACTTACTATCTATTTAAGAATAACTCCATGGCCAATCAGTGCAAATGCAGCTGGTAAAGGCCACAGCTCATGCTGTCTCTTCCCCAATGGAGGGTTCAAAGGAAGACAGAAGGAGCTGTAATCATCATAATAAGGTAAGCAGCAGGAGAGAGATTGGGATAAAGGTTACAAATCTACAGGAAACCACACTTTTACAGTTCTACTGATCCTGGGACAAATTGTCTTCCAGCTTTTCAGGGTCTTTTTTTTTTCATAAGAAATATATTATTTCTCTGAGTGCTTCTATCACAGTTTCTCTCACTATTTTATGTGTCAAGGCTTAGGTGTCAGTACCTATTTCTTTCATCAGAGTTTTCATGCATCCATTTTCATTCTGACTGATAGCTCTAATATATCTGTAATACAAGTAGAGGAAACATTCTTATGATACCATGGCATAATAATCAGAGCAATCCTGGACCGCAAGCAGCTGCTGTCATGATTCTTAACTGTAAACAAATGATACTGTTTCTTGAGGACACAAGATGGTGTCTTAAGCTATTTTTATTTATTGCTTTAAAATGAACCTTTCAGAAACATCAAGAAGTTTTGCTGTTTAAAGTGAACACACTGCCGATAATGCAAGAAATGAATGAAAATACAAGAAACAGAAATATAGGTGTACAATCCAGCTTATAAAAGACTAGGATGTAATGGTTATAAATTCATTCAGTAAAAAATTTCCTCTAACTAGAGACAAACATAGGAATTAAAGAAATGCAAAAAGGATCAGTGGAGCATATACTGCAGAATATAAAATAGAATAGCTGGAATGTGCTAATAACATTTTTATTAGTAACTATTTAAAATTACAATAATGTAGCAGCAAGGAGTCTTTGCCAGGAGTGGAACCTCAGGCTGAGTCATAGGCAGTGGAGTCTGTTGCTCTCTCAAACCCTTTCAGCGATTTCAGTGGAAGATGAAAATGCAGCAGGGATACTGGGGGTTTTCTGGGTAAAAACCCCAGCGCAACCCAGCCTTAGCTGAAAAATGTGCAAGGAGAGCCCATGCAGACAGGTTCCACAGTGCTCATTCATTCTGCAGCACTGCCTCCTGCAGCCAGCATCCTGGCAGCTGTGAAACCACAGAACTGGGATGTCTTTGTGTGTTTGATATTTTCAGCCATTTGTGTATTAGCTTTATGATGGATGAGAAAATTGTGGAGTGCAGCCGTGATTTTGAGAGGATGCATAGCTATTTATTTACTGTTTCTTTAACTTACACAAGAAATCTAACAGTCATTACCTTTGACTAGGAACAAGGGAAAATGACTGTCAAGTACACACATTTTTGAGTATTGTTTGCCTTCAATGGTAGATAATATGATTTGAGTCTTAAGATACTTCTTTTAAAATTTCTTTAGGTGCTTTCAGAAGCTTTAGGGGAGGACAAGGGACTCAAAACTTTTTCAAGGTTAGGTTATGGACATGGAGATATGGCTAGAAAGCAAAGTACAGCTTTGAGTAATGACAGTTACGTGTGACATATCTCTTAGTTTGGTTTGAGTGCATTTCTATAGGTAGCTTGTGTCACTATGGGAAAATAAGCTAGACTAAACAAAGCAGTCTCCACTTTTAGATATCAGGCTCTGCATCAGTTGTAATTAACTTTACTTTCAGAAATACAGAACCATAAAATATTAGAAGATTTGCTAGAAGTCAGGGTTACAGCTGGGAGCAGGTTATGGTCATTGTCATTCATTGTCCAACTGGATCCTGGAGAGAAAGTGAAACCCTGATTTTGTAGTCACATACTGCTGAGCAGAGGTTCAGTTTAGTAGCTGTTCAATAAAAGGCTGAAAAGGAAATTGTTTTTATAAAAAAAATTAAACATATATAACAGGTTTTGTGATGATTAGTGAATATGCCTCTTCCCATCTGCTCTGAAGGAATGGTTGGCATGACATTTTCTGTGCACTTTGCCTCACAAACCCACAGGAGCAGCTGAAAGCTGCAAATCTTGGCTCTGCCAAGCAATCCACTGAAATCCATGTGGAGTTGTGGAATGCTTTTTTTTAGCTACCCCAGGCAGCTTGGCCTGGTGTATTGATAGCAGGTGGAAAAATAATTTCTCTTGTCTCCTCTCTGAATATGTGAGCCTTGTTCAAGAGGAAAAAAAAAAAAAAAGTGGCCTTAGACTTTTATTTTTAAACACTGTATTTACAAGATTTTAGGACAACAAGCACAACTTGGATTGGGGTTTCTAGACGATGTGTCAAAATATAGCACGCTGTACCAAAAACATCAGGGCACTAGGATTTCTCTTTCTGTTCAGCAAGGGCAATCTTTCCACCTACACAATGAAATTTTGTATATTTTAAACAACTTTGCAGCTGCTGTCGTCATGAGTATCCCTTAGTTGCTGTTCTGAGATGAATTTGTTGATAACCATTTTCAAAGAAGGAGAAAGAAAGGAATGGGCCTCTCCCTCCTTTCACCCACAGACTGAATGATTTGGATTTCTTCGTAACTCAACCCAGCAGGGACATAACCACGTACTGGGCCTGGGGCTCAGACTGGCTCCTTTTTTTTTCTAACACCTGCTCTGCCCAAGAGAATGCTTCTCTTTTCATTATCAGTAGGCAGTGAGATTAGAATGGCATGACAGCTGGATTTATTTATTGGGAGTTTATGAACCAGGTTTTGATTTGAAATAAAAACAAAATCTCAGCCCAAACTGCTGAATTTGCCTGATTTTGATTCAGATTTGGTGGTCCTTTTTTGAATGGTTTCTTAAACTATCAAGCCTCTTTAGCTGAACTCTGCGTTTGTAAACCTACACGTTTGAAAGAAATGAGTGAAAACAAGGAATGTGATGTGTGTCTTTCTTAAAGTCTTAAAGAATATTGTAGGCAATCCTTAATGTTTGCTTAACTATTAATGGTATGAGAAATTTCCATATAGAGAGAAAAAAAAGGAATTTTGGCTGAGAGGTAGAGCAGGTGAGCCAGCAACACAGTAAAGCAAGTTGGACTAGAATTCATTTTGTGAATTCATGCAATATAGCCCTTAGAAAAAATTACCAGATAATAATTAAGAGAGCCTTTTCAAATCTATTTGCTGCCTTATGTAAAAAGCATACATGATGTCAATCCTGGTCTGAATCACGGCATCCTATTCAAGCAATACGTTTTATATTCTAGATAATGAATTAAGATATTATCTCTGTTCTAAAACCAGATCACTGTGTCAGCTTTGCCTTTGTCACTGTGCAGCTCAGCTGTAGCTCTCATGTGTTCAAGCATTTCTCTGTAAGACGCAGTTGGAGTTGTGGATCACGTTGACAGAAACATATGCGGAACCGGCAGCCATTAAATCTCTCAGTCAGAGTTTTCTGGCAGGCACAGATGAAAGTTGTAGCAGGCTCTGCATTTTTCGGGGAAACAGACTTCCAGTTTCATGTTGGGCTAAGAGCACTGAGTGGCACAAGACAAACTGCAAGAAAAAGTACTTGGATTTCAAATACTTTTCCAGACATATTGTTATTAACCCAGTTTTTCAGTAGCGGCTGTTTATATTTAGGGAACTGAATCCCTGTACTTAAATGCTCAATGGAAAACTCCTGTGTGCAAAATACTGATTCATGTGCTAGTTAAAGCTTCCTTAAAGCTTTATGTTTATGCTTGCATGTTTCTCTCAGGGTGTTCCTGAGAGTCTTAAGGACTAGAGTTCCTTTTCTGACTCTGAAAAATCACTAAATATCATTATGATATAGTGATTTTTGCTTTAAAAAAGGAATTCACATGCTTGCCTCCCACTTAAATGACTGAAATACATTTATGATGAGATCCTGGCTGTATTTGGTTGGTAGGGTGCTTTTTGCCATTGTCAGTAACAGAATGATATTTGATCATTTTATCAGGTTATCTATATTTGTGTGCATACTGTGTCTTTGTCAGCCAACTGAATACTAGCAGAGGACTCTGTGTTAGCTAGTGAACTTTGCTTCTTTGGAGGATAAGCTATAGTATCTCTGAACAGTTGTGCATTACATGATGTAGAAATAGGGATTTACAGAAGTATGGGTGTTGGGTCAAATTAGGAAGGTGGGTGATCAATACCAATACACAAGACCAAGTACAGGATGGTACACTGATGAAAACTCAGGGATCAGCCATGACTCAGAAAGGCCAAGTATCCTCCACAACTGTTCTGCAGGAAGACAGTTTGGATTTACACTGCTGTTAAGGTTTTTTGAGATGCTGCAGAAGAAGGTCACATTGCTGTCCTCTTGCTGTACTTATTTCTTTGCTCTTATATGTCCTGCAAAAATAAAAAGCCATGCAGGGTTGTTTTTAGGTATCAGCAGCTGGCCAGAACTAGAGCAAATTTTGCTGTGACATTGCATACTAAGGCAGTTCTGGTGTTGAGTTCTAATGGAACAAGAAGAGGCTGGTAAACAGATGCTCTGAATAATGGCTGTAGTGTGTTCTCAGGCTGATAGTGGATAGCAAAGTAACATCTTGGAGTGCAAGGGCTTGTTTGTTTCTAAATCAGGAAGGAGAGATTAGCTCTTGCTAGACATTCATCACTGGATAGTCTGGTGGTAATGCCAGTTACAAAGTAGAGCAGACAATGGGGTTTTATTGCTCTGTAGAATATGTAAATGGCTGCCATATTTGATGGGTGACAATTTTCAGAACTGGACACCCTTTATATGAAGAAACCTTTATGCACTGAGGCAACTGTTTCAAAGAAAATATGGGTTTTTTTAGGGTGGTGGGGGGGAGATAAAACTTGTACGACAGACAACAGGTGGTTTTTACCTTCAGCTTTTTCCCTGTCTATTTTTTTAGGGTATCTTTAAAAACCTCTACACAATCTCCAAACCAGATATTTAGAGAGAAAGAACTTTTTAACATAATGCCATGTCAGTCATATCAAAACAAAGAGAAGCAAAACAGGGCTCCAAGCCAAGCAGTTGCTACTGCAGTTGGTACAGCAACTGGATGTTGAGAGTGAAGTTAAAAACAAGTTTGGGTCTCAACTTTCTGTACACACATTCAACTTCTTTTCATGCTTCTTTCAATACAGATTGATATTAGAAAGTTGTGCTTATCTGGACATATCTTTAAAAAATAATTATTATGCCTTTTAGATGTTTACACTGAGTATATCCAGATTTTTTTTCTCTGTTTTGCCTTCAATGCAGAGTTAGACTACTTGGTGGCTAGAGATATTCAGATACTTGGCATGTGTAGATTCATTTATACATTTTTTTTTAAGGTGAGTATATGTACTCCAACTCTGAAACTCTTTAAACATTTCCAATATTTTGAAGGTGCTGAAGCTCAATTGAATTCAATGGAGTATATTTTCCTTTATCTCAGTTGAGGTTGCATACTTCTTTTACTCTCAGTAAATCTTTGATTTCAACACGGTAAGAGTATATGCCTATGGCTGATTTAGAAACACAGAATGTACATAGTTCTTAATTAAAACTACCCCGTTTCACCAAAACCTGTCTTTAAATAATACTGATGCTAGTGTTGCATTATCTGGGTCATTGTCTAATCCATGTTTCTATGGAGTAAAAAAAGAAATGGTCTGGTCCACATTTCTTCTGAGTAAGAAAATAAAGAATAGGCTACGAGTCTGTAATAACTCATGATGTGTGATTCTCCCAAGGTCTGGTGGTTCTGTACACAGTATCTTAGCTTCCAGATAATACCAGAAAAAATCAGCCCTTCTGTACATAAGTCATTCTATACCAGGTGCCATACAGGAAGAATCAAGGGATACAGAAAACCCTTGTATAGTATAGAAAAAAAATAATCTAGTCCCTAAAAAAAGCTTCATCTAAACTGCTTGTCACATTGCTCAGAACCCAAAGCTAAGTTTTGTGTATTGAGCTAAGACAAGCTGCCAGTGCCAGTGACACAGTGACTGTTAGATGTGTGCTAGGGTGATGATCGGAAAACACCTAAAACTGGTCTAGAAAGAATCTGTGTGTGCATGGATGCCCCCCTAAGCTTGTAGTACACAGCTTCATGCACAATGTACCATTAAAGGATTTGTACATCAGGAACAAATACTAGCTTTAAAAATTCACTTACTGATGGTAAAGGCATTACCCATTTGGATTAAAAAAAAATGTTTACTCTTACAACAAATACATGAAGTGTATTTTTCCTTGGCTCCAAAGGTTTTTCTGTATGTTGCTAACCATTGATTTTCTGAACACTGAAATGTCAAATTCATTAGCGTGGGCTTATCCAGTGGAAATGGATGAGGAGGAGGAGATATGCTCTCCCTAATAGAATTAGTAACTACACAGTGGTTTTCAACATGAGCTCAGAATATATGATGCTGCTATTTGGCCTAATCTTTTGGGACGTGGCAAGTTCCAGGGTATTGATAATTTCAGATTAAATTTAGCTCTTAAATTTGAATTGGTCCCTCCAGCATTGCTGTCAGACTAATAGCAGCAATAAGAAAGATCTCTTCCCTTCTTAGATAAGAAACATTCAGGCAGGGCTTTAGCCCATCCCCCAGACAGCACTGTTACTTTCACAGCATTAACTGCATGATGACTGTGGGTAAAATATACTGCAGGCTTTATGCTGGCCATTTCCATTTGATTTTGCAAATGAAATCTGCATAGTTGGGATCAAACTTCTTGGCTGATTGGATTAAAAGATGAGACATTTGGATGAGGGAAATAGATTATGTACTCTCTCAGATCTGAAAAATGTCTAACTATTCAATTCCAGCTTTACTCAAGTATGCCTGAAAGTGGGATTTGGCCCACAATTTCAAGCTTTGGTGATTGTTATGATACTTTCTATGTACAACTTTGTAGGAAATCAGGCACTTAGAGGTAAAACTAGTGGCCTTAGGCATGCAGGATGAGAGCTGTCTGGCTGAGCAAGCCTGGGGCTTAGTGCACGCATTGTGTGGCACAGCTGGGCACCTTGCGCACAGAGGACAGATATGGTGTGGGGAGGCAGTAGAGGCAGGTACTCTGCTGCTTCCTCTGCTCCCAGTGTTGCCTCCTGTTGAAGGAACCCCAGCAGACCTACTTGTCTGGCGATGCAGAGAGCAGTAGGGATTCCTTCTGTTCTTTGCCTAGTGCTCAATTCACACTGTTCTGACCAGACACTGATACACAGCCTTGATATTTAATACATAGGGAGAGATTGCCAAGTTTTAGTGCTCTTTTTTTACAATCAACAGGGAAACATTCTATCAGACACTTCCTTAGATGAGGCTGAGATTCGCACTGGTAATTAATATAGTGGCCTTGGTGTTTGCCACTAAAATGGGTAAGTGCCTTAGAAACTACTTTGTAAGTAAATAAAGTAGCAAAATAGTTATGGAAGAGGGTTTTGTTCCAAGGAACACATGCCATGACATGAGAACACGGTAATCATCACGTGAAGAGAATTAAGCATAATAAACCTCCCTTTCTGCTTCTATCCCAGCTCCCTCTTTCCCTGCTGTAAACACAGTCCTCTATCCCACCCTGCAACCTCCTTCACTGCCCCACAAATGACATACCTTAATCTCTGGTGGCAGTGCTTCCATAGCCTCCCTTCCTTGGCATCTAGGACACTGAGACAACATGGTCACTCCACTGGCACGCTACAAAGCCAGTACTTTACGCACCCCAGAGGGAAGGAAATTGAATCAGGAGGATATTTATAGATTATTCAGATGGAATTTCTGATTGCTTTGGAAAAAACAGCAACTGGGACTTAAACATGGAACTGTTGTACCCTTTTTCCTCTCTTGGAAAAGATCTACCCTGCAAAATTGTGGACTGTCAGAATGAAAGTTGCTTACACATTTTTAATTCTGTTCCTCTGTACTTATGCATTATGAAAGCAGAATTCATTCTGAGCCGTTCCCACGGCCTGTTCATACAAAGGTTGTCAGACTAGATGATCAAGATGGGTCTTTCTAGTTTTGTAACCTACAGAGTTCTGATTTAAAATGACATGATCACACACTATTTCCCCCTCAGCCATGCCTACTTCAGTACACCAGGTAGATCTGTAGTGTGGCTGAATTAGTTTGCTATCTCTGGGATAACTGTTCCATTTGTTGGAGAATTTGTGAGATATATAGGGGAATGGGTAAGCTTAAAAAAAAGTAAAAAAAATGGACAGTCACTCTAGGGAACTACATTCTACCCTTGAGTCTGTCACATAGTTTCTATGTAAATTTAGACTGGCTTTCAACATGCAGTCATTCATTTCAGAAGATGTAAGTTGTTTTGCTGATCACTTAATTGGAAAGGCTGGGCATTTAACTTTGTAATTAAAAACAAAACCTGTCTTTTGTACACAGATGGACAGAAATACAGTTTCTTTGCAGAAGGACTTGAAATTGGGAATCCAAAGTAGTGCAGAATTCTGATATTTATGTATCTGACAGAAGTACCAGCTTCCACAATAATAAAATGAATATGAATAATATTTGTGAAGAGTTATGAACACTGGAAAAATGGAGGTAAATAACAGGGTTTTTAGAAAAGAGACCACCTGATGTGCCTTAAGACAGTATCACATAAATATTTATGAATATATAGCAGAATAGGGAATAGCTAACCACTCTTCTACTGCACAAAATGAGAAAATACATCTAATTTATGAAATATTACTTTAAGGTATATTAAAGTGAGTGTATATGATTTTAAGAAACATTTTAATGATGAAGAAAGCTAGATAAAGGAGAAGTTCTTGGCTTATTTAAATTGTGAGCTGCTTTTATAAAACCTACATTAGACAGAGACCTTTACTGACCCATCAATTCTAGAGAATACTACTCTTCATTGTGCTTTAAAATCAATAATAGCAAAGAACTACCGGAATAAATTTAAAGGGATTAATGTGCATTATATGAAGTAACACGTAGTACTTTATTCTCAAAATGACTTTTGGGTCTATCAGTTATATTCCTTGATCTGTCATCTGGGAACTGCTGATCAGAAATTCTTCTATGACAATAGACCTAAAATATTAGAGTTGTATTATTTACCACCCAAATATGAGCATTTCTCTCGATTGTTGAGTAATTTTTTTGAGCCACTGCAGTGTTATGTCAGATGCCTTGTCACAGCCAGGTGTGGAACATTCCACGGAAATTACTGCAGTCTTACAGTACATGGACACATGTTGTGATCTGTGAAGCCATGGATAATAACTCAAAAGAGTGTACACGTGCCCCTTACACAGGAATATTTTTCCAATTCCTGTATCAGATTCATGAATTCTGCTACAAGGACTAAAGTACATTTCTCTGGGGACTAAGGTCACTGGCAATAAATGGTTCAACAGTCAGTTTAATAAAGGAAAAAAAAAAAAGATCAGCTGGCCAACTCTCTTTTACATGTAGGGACCTTCCGAGATGGTAGGAAGAATCTGATTCTGCTGTAGCTGTATTTTAAACTGCAAGAATCACCAAAGAAGGATTTTGCAAGATGTATCTGATTTACCAGTTTTGCTGCACTAACATGAATTTAACAGGTGTGATACATCAACACGGAATTACAAGCTTAAGATAAATTATAGTAGCCTTTTTCAGCAAGCAGCAAACTGCAGTGGCATATTGCACAAAGCTCAGTGTGTTCAGTCACTAGGCATTTATGCCTGCTGCCGAAAATAGAATGTCTTTCTGTGATGGGTTAATCCCTCTTTGGCTCTGATCCTGGGTAGATTACCAGTTATAGCATGCTATGAAAGACTGCTGTGTAAGGCAAGAACTTCACTTAAGTCACTTCGCAACATTCTCTGGACAGTAGAAGTTTCTTGTACATTTTCTTGCAATGTGTGGAATAGTTTCTCTGTCTTTGCTAAAGCGTCCAATGTATATTTTGATAATTATTTTTTACTGTGTATTAGAATGTTCTTAATAATAGCACACTTTAATATGAGGGAAGAAATCAGTCTGATCTTGCCTAGGAGTTCTAATCAGTGTGTGTTCATAATTAGAGCACAAAATGTATTTGGTTATTCCATATCACTTGGAGTTTTTTAAATTCTGGGAGCTTAAACTTTAGGACAAGACTGCAGTGATAACTGCAGTCTACGTTACTCTCACCTGAAGGTCAATAAGTACCAGAGCTTGGCGAAGAAAAAAGAATATTCCTTAAATATTTCTCTGTAAGAAAAATGAGTTTATTTCAGCTGAAATTATGTCCCTTAAGGACCTTTTCAGTAATGTTTAATTAATTGAATTTTCCTGAAGTAACTGTGTACATAAGACAAGTTATGAACTTAAGAAAGTTTACACTTTTGTGTCAAAACCAGATACATTCAAAGTGCTTGATTTTTAAGGTGGGCTAAATAGTTATTTTTATCCAACCAGGTAATTTTAAAATACTCTTGGTGTTCAAATCACTATCTTCATGGCAAGTCAGCAAAACTTTGTTGATTAAGAGTTGTCAGAGCTTGATACTTAGTCAGAGAATGGAAATGGTCCTGTGCAATAACTGTTGGAGAGTAACCATTGCTCCCAGATAGTGTGGGAACTTCATGGGGAAATATTGAGACATTAGCTCAAGAGAAATGAAAGTTTCACCCCAAAGATCTGAGTTACTACAAACAAAGATAATTCTTAAGTATCTTGTTAACATTCGAGGACACAAAGGGGAGAAGCACACTATTGTCTGCAGGAAATATTGAAAAGGAGTGGGATATTGCACCATAAGAGGTATGGATTACATGATAAGAAATTTTTTTTCACAGAATAAGCTGTAAAGCAACTGCCCAGGGAAGTGGTGGACTGACCATCCCTGAAAGTGTTTAAAAAACATGTGAATATGGTATTTGAGGACATGATTTAATGGTGAGCATAGTGGTGATACTATTTTGGCAGCTGGACTTCATGATCTTGAAGGTCTTTTCCCCCTGTAACAATTCTATGATTCCGGGGGGCAATAGAAACAAATTAAAAAAAAAAAATCAAAGAAATAAAATAAATCAGGGATTTTTTAAAAAAAAAATATTGATGAAGAGAATTAAAGTTTCATTTCTTTTCTCATAGAAGAGAATGTTCAGCATCAGGGCCATGGTAGTGCATGCTGACATCGGATTTTTCAAGGTCGACTAGAGCATTTGTACTAGAGAACTCTGCCAAAATCAACAGTACCATATCACACCTGTCAGAAGCTACAAAATAATTGCCCTTGAGTGAGTCATGTTAACATCCATGTACTCAGCAAACCAAACAATTATAAACAGGTCTCTGCTCTCCCTACCAGTCATTATACCTATTTGTTCAATTTGTTGCTTTGCCTCAATTCTAGTTAATGTGACTTATGAGCACTTAGTGCATGCTGACTGGAAAGACAAAGAAGGAAAGCGACTCTGCTGAGTGTCTGGGCAACTGTCCAAAAATCTTAAATCTATAGTGACAGACAAAATTGGTTCTGACTCACAGGAGAATGCAGGATTATGGAGAGAGAGATGCTGCTAGCTGGCAAGAAAACAACAACAGTGAAATTAAACAAAAAAACTAAGACTGTAAAGGAACCAAAGTTCATTTTTTCTAGGGCATGACAGTAAATGCTTCTGTAGCAGTTTCAGGCACTGCTGACTGTGCTGGTATATTTACATGATGAAAAGCTCACTTTCAGTAATTTCATTTTGTAAAGCACACTACAGTAGGGATTTTAAAAAAATACATATTATCCCCATTATATTATATGGGAAATGCAGCAAATTATGTCCGTATGAACTTGGCTACCTGTAAATTCATCCAGTATTCAGGTGATGACTTGGATTTTCTGAATAGCAGATGTTCAGAAATTGGGAGACAGAAGCCGGCCAAGAAAGTTGCCTCGGTAGCAGTGCAGGTTATAAATTCAGCATGGACAGTCTGTTCTCCAAAACAGAAAGTGATTTAAAAGGTTCATCAAGGTCACTGAAGAATACTATACAGCAGTGCTCCAAAGCACCAGCTGTCAGGACTGTCAAGTCTTGCTAATGAACTGTGGAATCTGCAGAAAATAATACTAATGCTAATTGAAGCCTGAATAGCTTGAAATCTAGTAGGTCATGGCTATTGATTTATTTCCTGTGACAATATGAGCCATGCAGCATGGGACAGTGCCTAGTTACCTATAGTAGTAGTTAATCCACTGCTGATTTCATTCATACAAATATTTAACAGGTTTGAAGCCCTCCTCATGAGATGAGGAGTTTTGTTGCATATTTTGCAGGTGGTGGATCGTTTTTTGCTTGTCTACTAAATCCTGAACAGTGGCCTAGTTTCAAAGAAAGCACACAAGTGCTCTGAGTCCAAAAAGAGTTTGCTAGTTAAAGCTTCTTGGGGAGGGTGGTATGGGAATAATCTGAGTTAGAATTCAGAACTCAGCCTAGCTCTGGACCCAGGTGTAGTCTAAGTGTACACTTGAGTTTAACAGAACCAACAAGCCCTACTTCTTGGTTCAGGAATCTTTGCACTGTATGGAGTATGCCCCTTATGCCTTCTTTTTAATCCAGCTGCATTTTAAAATTAAGACTTAAATTCTTTCAGGAGCAATATCCATGTCTAAGCAGCTCTCAGTAGGTTACATGAAACACATAACAAGCATGCTTAATTTCAACACAGTGTGTAGGCTGTGTGCACTGACCATTCAGAATAACATTTGTAGAACATCAGTCTGGGACCTGATAGTCCTCAAGTGCAGAGGTCCAGGCAGGTTCTTCACAGTAAATTATGTTGTTCCTTTAATTGAGTTTTTATAGTTTATTTTAGAAATTTAGTAAATAGGGATCACAACATGTGAATGGTGTTTGTGTGAGTACGTAAAAGTTCTATAGGAAGACAGTTTGAGTTTTTAGGAATGAGGGTCTCTACCACCCAAAGGGTGCAGATCTTCACAGTCATTTATTAAGTTATTACCACTGAAACACATACTTGCCATGTTCTCCCTTTGCTACTTGTCTGTGGTTGTACTGTATCACCATAGCAAATGAATCCATTTAGTGACAAGTTATAATTTTCCAGATTTATGATGTGTTGGAATGGTCCCCACGGTATCTGTTTGTACATATTTTCCAATTTAGCCTCTTAAGTAAATCTCAGGGTTTTGAACTGCGATTAATTTCAACTAGCAAGCAATTAAATGCAAAATGTTGTCTGATGAGTGTTCTAGTTGCATTTATGATCTTCAGGTTTCATTTCATAGTATGAAGATTGTAAGGTTTACTTGCCAAACAAATCTTGAATTTAAGAGTGGAATTGTTTAAACTGAACCACGCAGTTTGTTTTGTCAATGTTATGACTAAACTTTCCTAATGTTTTATAATTGTTTTTATTTTACTCTGACACTCTCTGAGAGTAGTTATCATAAACTGCTGCTGACAGATATGCAACAGATATATCTCACTGACCTATGCTGATCCTGAGTAAAATAAAAATGAGAAGTAGCTCAAATTTCAAGAAGCTTAGGATTTAAACAAGGCAGTTCAAAAGGCACCAACTGATGCAAGCATGGTAGGATTTTTGTGTCCTTCCATATTCAGATCCATATTTTCAAGGAAAGACAAAGTGATCATTCTCTGATACAAATGGGATGATTATCTGATTTTTCCCCAAAAGACATTAATTTTAGTACCCCTTTTAAACCACTGGTAGACCTCCCTGAGTTTTAGAACACATGGCTGCAAAGAATGCAATGAAAGTTGTCTATTATTCAATTAACTTTTTTGAATAAGCTCAAGCTAATTGTATCACATCTGATCTTTTGATATTTACTTTCCTTAACTCACTAGAGAAACACCTTCCTTTTAACCACCAGAAATCCCAAGGTAGCCATCAAAAATTATTCCACCTCTGATGCTCAGCCACCATTGGCCTTTTCCCAAAAGCATGCTGTATGTGGCAAAGTTGATAACACTGGCAAGATGACTGCTCCAAAGTCTGGCTTTCTGGTTAAAGTGAGAATGCTGCAGAAATCGGAGATCAGTGTGACTGTGGAGCCTGGATATACAGGTTAAAAATAGCTGATGCATCAAATAGGTCAGTCTTCATGTGGGACTTTCATGGGGAAGGGTTGAAACTGTTAACAACTCTTGAAGCATTTATTTTTGGAAATTAACCATTTGGAAGCTTGACCCAAATGATCTCAGTCCCAACTGCAGAAGTGGAATATATACAGAAACTATCTAGTGATTAATGAACTGAGGATGCTCATAAGTTGTTTTCTTCATTTAAAAATGATTACATGATTACAGATTTTGATTCAAAATGCCTCTAGGTTTTTAATGGAGTGTCAGATACTATATGCACTATATGCTCTATTTAGGAAGTGCAGGTCTCAAAAACATTTGAAAGAGAATGGTAACACACACAATAAATTAACTTAGGAACAGGGTAAATATAATAAAATATAATGAATGAATAATGAAATGAATAATGAATAATTAAATGATAATTTCAGCATGAAAAGTTTCATGAGGGTGGTCTACATTTTTGGCTATCTTTACTGTTTCCAATGTCTTAATAGAATTCATATAACATATAAATCCTGTACTCTGACAAATTTTATTTTACTTCCTTTTCTATTAAAAAAATTAAAAAATCCAGTGATTTTCAGAAGTTGTAGCTTGTAAATACAAGAATATTTATTTCCAATTTCTGCATTTAAAAATTTTGCTATGAAATAGTGGATGGTTAAAAACAGATAAATTATTTTTAGTTCTTAATAATGTTAATAATTCTTACTATATATGCATGAAGATTAAAGAAGTAAGGACAACAGTGATAACATTATTTTGTTTTTCTAGGGGAAATACTATTTTGATGAAGGAATAGAAGGAAAATAAAGGTAATAAAATAGTTCAATACAGCTATACATCTCCATTTTGTGGACAATTTCTGACCACTTTGAAAAACTCATTGAAGTACATCCTTATTTTAGCATAAATGTGAAACTCATGTTGTCTTAGGTGAAATTTAAGCAGAAATGTAGTTCCTTTATGAAATATGAATGTGATAAATCACTGGTGAAACAAGTGTTTGATCAGGACTAATCAATGACGGTTTATGAGGACAGGAGTTACTGGTACATAACTCGATGTGTCAGCCTTAACTCAAATATTTGTATTTGCTGTAGTGTGTTCTCTGAGACCAGTTTGTTTTAGGATTATAAGCTCAGTTAAATCTTCATAATGAGAAGCAAAATTACTTGATCTTTCACAAATCAAGATTCTCAAAGACTATTTGGCCAAACCTAAGCAGGCAAGAAATCCTGTTAAACTGTTGAAGCAAAATCCTACATTATGCCTGTGTGGCCTCTTTTTCTCACTATTTAGAAATGAATTTAATGACTCATTAGATAGCACAGTGGCAGTTCTACCCTACTTCTTTCAAAAGAAAAATATTATAAACATAAGAGGATTATATTATCATTAGGACTTCTTCTGAATTAATAAGCTTAGGAAGAACCTGAATTACAATAGCAGAAGATGACTTACAGTAGAATATTTTACATGGTACCTTGAGTCTAGTTTGGAATCTCTCCCTGCAGCCAATTCGGATGATGTGGTTTCGAAGACTCCCTTTTGTCACCAAAGCTAATTAGGAAAGGCTCTATTTAGGCAAATTTAATACTGCTACTAATGAACAAAAATCAAACTATCTGGCAGCTGCTACCAAGAATATCTTATTCAGTCAGCATTTATACTCCCCTTAAATTTTGTTGCTATCCAGTGCTGTGCAAGAGTGTCTTTTCCCAAAAGTAACTATTTATAGTGACAGTTAATCTTAGGGCAAGAAAACAGCACTCAAAACAGGCACGTGCTTTGCAGTGGCTGCAGAATGTCACTCAGTCACACATGGAGCTCTGCAGGTTGTATTAACAACTTTCCAAAATTCCTTCCTGATGGATGAAAGAAAGCTCAGAATGGATATACATCCAGCCTGCATGGTTGAATGGGGAAGGGATTGTGGGGATAAACAGATGTTCTGTCTTATGTGGGATTTTAGGTTTGATCCTTCTAGGGAAATGGACAGGAAATACTGTCTTGTCAGACAATAATGGAGATACCACTTCCAGAAGATACTGAAACCACCTCCTGAATTTCTTATTTTAAATTGAGCAGAAGAATCTCAGGAGTTGCAACGTTGTTTAGATTATTTTAAAACAGCTGAAAAAAAATAATGGAGATACCACTTCTCACTTGCAATATTTTGAAATTTGCAAAGTACCATAACTGGACATCTGAACAGAAGATAAAATGTCTTGAGGTTCTTTAACACATCAGCAGAAACATGTTTTCTTTCACAAAAAATTTGGCAGAAACAAGGAATTTTTTAGTGCTTAATAATTTGTCGCTTGAGTATTAGGATATAGAAATACTTCAGAAACATTTTAGAGAGTATAAATAGGTGCTGAAGTGTTACCATTTTAATACAAAATGAATTATTAATACTTTCTCCATGATTTAATGATCACATCAGATCACATTACAGGACAAGTCTTTGCTTTGTAATGAATTACTGCATGTAATATATGAATGAAATAAACCTACAGCATTTTAGATACGTCTCCATACTTGGATTTCTAGATATCAATACATGGCATGTTATGCATGTATTTTATGTTTCAGAATTATAGATGGATGAACTCAGGGCAGGGGGACTCCTGAACAAAAATTTATTTTCCCTTTAGGTTTGGGATCATATTAAAAGTAAAATTTCAAAAAGTGTCTACTTAACTCAAGAACCCATATTTCTTTTTTATGCACAATTAACTGAAGAGCTTATATATTATTAAATTGCAATGAGATTTTGAATTCCATGTAATTTTTCAAATGTAAATTACATTTCAAAAATGCATAAAGTCTTTTGGAAATTTTAACCATAGGTGTGGTATTTTGAAAATATCACCCAAAACTTTTTTTTCAGGAGCCCCAGTTCCACAATGGCAGAACTTAACTATCAGGTATTTTCATTCTCAGTTAAGTGTTCCTAACTTATATGCAAAGTCAGTGCCCAGTGGATGCAGGTTACTCTTAGTATTTTATAGGGTAGCTATACTCTGTCTTCTCCTTGTTCATAGAATCAACAGTTTTAAGATCGCTACCACCAGTTTGCACATAATAAACTCTTAAAGCACTGCAGCAAACTTATTAAATCCTGTCAACTCCTCTAAAAATCATCTTTAGCCACACTTAGAATAGTAAAAAACTAAATAGTATAGTTAGTATAATCATTAGAACTGAAGTGTCCAAAACCCTCAATTTTTCATATTTGTCTAGATAGTAATGAACAGACAAAAATGGAATTAGGTTGATTGCCACAGCAGACACAACATAACAGCAGCCCAATTTTAAAAGGAAAAAAAAATAGCCAGTCCATCTTATTACTTAGATTTATCAACTTTTCATTCAATGAACACAGATCCTGGTGTATTGGGACGGTATTGTGGGAATTACAGTTATTCTTTGTGTTGTAGAAGAAATACATGTATATCAGCATCATTAGGCATGAAATTTTATCTCAAGATTGTGAATCATTCAGTGTTTTGTTGCTTGACCTTGCTTTTCTGCCTGTTTGCGTATATGAAACTGTGTGTTGATCTTGAGGTTATTTCAGCTGGAGTGAGCTTGCTGGGCTCCCTGTTGAGCAAGGCTGTTAGGCAAGACAGTTGCATGACATTTGGTTTAATTTGTTGAAACTAAAAATCCCTGAGTTCAGCTCTGATGGAAGACAGATCATGTAATGCCCCTGTGAAGGACTTGGAGCATTCTTCATGTAGAGGATTCAGACCAGAGAACAGTGTTTTAATACTAGATTAACGAGAAGTTATAACATTTTATAGTCCTTTTTTTAATGGATATCTGAATTTTACCTTGTGGCTTAACACTTTTTTACACACCCTAAAAGCAGTTGAAAAAAAATATTATATTTTAAGGTTTTATTTCATTATTCAAAATGCAGATTACAGTAAGTTGTACGTCTGAAAAAAAGTGTGTATCATGCCTGTCTGCCCAAAAGGCGTTGAACAATCTTTGGATTTATTTTTGCATGGCTAGCAGTTACAGAAAAAATAAATTAGCGCAGTACTTACAAGACAATGAATACCGTATTTCTGTCAGCATTTTATTATGTAGAAAAGATTAAATAAAGCTTATTGCATCTGATTTTTCTCATTATTAGGAATTCCTAACAATCATCCTCTGCTTTCAATTCAACAATTAATTCCTCAATCTCTGTTAAAAGATTAATTTCCAGCAAAAATTATAAGCTGATGCTATTTTTGGTATGCTACTTATATATCAGTTTCATGAAAATTAAGAAATGCATGCCAGATAAAAATCCGTGCCTGTTCTCCAGGTACCCAATCCCCTGTGCTGGAAGACAGAGACAGGAGGCAAAATGAAGCCCCCAGAATCTAAGGGGAAATNCTCCATCATTTATCTGCAGGCCTGGATAGCTGGGGAAGTCACAGCTGAGTGGAGGTTATTACATGTGATGTGTATCTGCAAAAAAGACTAGAAGGAGGATACAGGGAACTACAGGCCTGTCAGTGCCAGAGAAGGTCACGAAACAGATCATCTTGGGTGCTAACATGCTGCACATGCAGGACAACCAAGGAATCAGGCCCAGCCAGCATGAAAGACAGGTCGTGCTCAAACAACCTGATCTCCATTCATGACAAGGAGACCTGCTTAGTGGATAATGGAAAAACTATGGATATTGCCTTCCTGGGCTTTAGTAAAACCTTTGACAATGCCTCCCACAACCTTCTCCTGGAGAAACTGACTGCTCATGACTTGGATGGGTGCACTCCTGGCTGGGTAAAATAATGAGTGGCTGGGCCAGAAACTGATGGTGAATGAAATTAAGTCCAGATAGTGACTGCTCACAAATGTAGTTCCCAAGGGCTCAGTACTGGGACCGGTCTTGTTTAATATTTTTATCAAAGATCTGGATGAGGGGATCAAGCGCACACTCAGTCGGTTTGCAGATGACACCAAGTTGGGTGAGAGTGTTGATCTGCTGGAGGGCAGGAAGGCTCTGCAGAGGGATCTGGCCAAGGCCAGAGTTACAGTGTTCAACAAGACCAAGTGCCAGGTCCTGCAATTGGGTAAAAAAACTCCAGGCAACACTATTGTCTTGGGGTGCTGGGCCAGAAAGCTGCCTACAGGAAAAAGAACCTNAAATTAAGAAATGCATGCCAGATAAAAATCCGTGCCTGTTCTCCAGGTACCCAATCCCCTGTGCTGGAAGACAGAGACAGGAGGCAAAATGAAGCCCCCAGAATCTAAGGGGAAATGCTCAGAACCTGCTGTACCACACAGACATGCACAAGTCTATGGGGCCAGATGGAATGCACACACAGGTATCAAAGGAGGTGGCAAGAGTGCTTCCTGAGGCACCCTCTGATTTATCTCCCCCCACAGACCCCCCAGGGATCTTTGACTAGCTCAGGTATTAGGGAGACCTTGGGGGGAAAACTATCATNGAATCAGGCCCAGCCAGCATGAAAGACAGGTCGTGCTCAAACAACCTGATCTCCATTCATGACAAGGAGACCTGCTTAGTGGATAATGGAAAAACTATGGATATTGCCTTCCTGGGCTTTAGTAAAACCTTTGACAATGCCTCCCACAACCTTCTCCTGGAGAAACTGACTGCTCATGACTTGGATGGGTGCACTCCTGGCTGGGTAAAATAATGAGTGGCTGGGCCAGAAACTGATGGTGAATGAAATTAAGTCCAGATAGTGACTGCTCACAAATGTAGTTCCCGAGGGCTCAGTACTGGGACCGGTCTTGTTTAATATTTTTATCAAAGATCTGGATGAGGGGATCAAGCGCACACTCAGTCGGTTTGCAGATGACACCAAGTTGGGTGAGAGTGTTGATCTGCTGGAGGGCAGGAAGGCTCTGCAGAGGGATCTGGCCAAGGCCAGAGTTACAGTGTTCAACAAGACCAAGTGCCAGGTCCTGCAATTGGGTAAAAAAACTCCAGGCAACACTATTGTCTTGGGGTGCTGGGCCAGAAAGCTGCCTACAGGAAAAAGAACCTGGAATTGTTGGTTGACAGCCAGCTGAACATGAGCTACCATGTGACCAGGGGGCCAAGAAGACAAATGATATCCTGGCTTGTACCAGAAATAGTGTGGGCAGCAGGACCAGGGAGGTGATTGACCCCTGTATTTGGCATTGGTGAGGCCACACCTCCAATCCTGTGTCCAGTTCTAGGTCCCTCAATAGAAGAAACACATTGAAATGCTGGAGCGTGTCCAGAGAAGGACAACACAGCTGGGGATGCGTTTGGAGCACAGTTCATATGAGGAGCAGCTGAGAGAGCTGGGTGTGTTTGGCCTGGAGAAAATGAGGCTCAGGGCGGACATTATTGTTCATTCCTACATCTACCTAAAAAGAAGATGTAGGAGGTGGGGGTTGGTCTCTTCTCCCAAGTAACAATTTTTAGAATGAGACAAAATAGCCTCAGGTTGAGCCAGGGGAGTTTTATGTTGTATATAAGAAAAAACTTGTTGAGGGAAAAGGTCAGGCACTGGAACAGGCTTCCCGGGGAAGTGGCAGAATCACTATTCCTGGAGGTATTTAAANCGGACATTATTGTTCATTCCTACATCTACCTAAAAAGAAGATGTAGGAGGTGGGGGTTGGTCTCTTCTCCCAAGTAACCATTTTTAGAATGAGACAAAATAGCCTCAGGTTGAGCCAGGGGAGTTTTATGTTGTATATAAGAAAAAACTTGTTGAGGGAAAAGGTCAGGCACTGGAACAGGCTTCCCGGGGAAGTGGCAGAATCACTATTCCTGGAGGTATCTAAAAGATATGTAGACATGACACTTAGGGACATGGTTTTGTGGTGAACACAGTGGTGCTAGATTAGCAGGGGCATTTGATGATCTAGGAAGACTTTTCCAACCTTAACAATTTTATGGTTCTATGGTTTTACAGAAATTCTGGAGCTTCATCCATAATCTAAGGCTTCTTCCTGTTTTAAATGTTTAAAGACTCCTAATGATGTTCAATGTGACAAAACACCAGCACTCTGTCATCTGGTCTAAACATTCGTTGAGATGTAGGTATTAATTAACAAAGAATAATGTTATATTATTTCTGAGGAACTTGTAGGGCATACCCATCTAGACCACTGGGAAAAATAGGTGGGTGCAACAAAGAAGCAGGTTAGAGAAGGGAACAGAGATAAATTAACGAAAGAAGTACCAGAATTATGAATTCCTGATCAAGTAAGAGCAGTAACAACAGATCTTTGCAGGTTCTGCTCTTCAGATTTCTGCTTTCTGAGTGTCCTATAGCAGAAAAGAATTTGAAGAGAAAGTAAGAGGAATAAAAAAATCACTTTTACAGAGTGGATTTGAAATATCATGCTAGCCTATATCAAGAATGAGAACACCAGTGCATTGTTGAAAGACTTTTACAGTTAGAGGGTTGTCTTAAATATGCTGTGTCAAGGGTTTGTTTTTTTTTTTCAACTGTATGATCTTTTCATCTGCTTCTTGCTGGTCCATACTGAAAAAAAGTATAAAAATACTGTGTCCCAGATCCTCCAGTCCTCTGAGTGACTGTGCTCTTGCAGCTGTATTTTCATAGAGAAGAGATCCTTGAAAACTGCCCACCTTCTGTCCATGCTCTGACAGCCACTCTAATGCAGTCAGCCAACTCACATGAACGTGAGAGAGCTTCAGGCTCTGCCCCACGACTGGTGCTCAGAGGCCACCATGTGCCCTAACCTCAGGGTAGAAGAGAGAAAACTGAAAATACAAAGAAACAGGGGTGGAAAGCTAAACAGCTCTTCCTTTCATCCCTCCGAAAAGGAAAGCTGGGATAAAAATTAATTAAAATAATGAAGGAGAATGAAAGGGAGGAAGCTGCCTAGGAAAAAAGGGCTTAGTCTTGTTCTGAATGGCTTACACGTCAAGAGCCTGGGGAAAATAGGGTAGGAAGTGCAGTTTCATTCAGGATATCTGCACCAGACTTCTTTGTGTAGAATATTTTATGATTGCCTCTAAAAATCCTGCCTGGCTTGTTGGATGACTGGGAGATGCTCAGAAGTTATATATAGACCACCACTGCAACTTTCTAATTTAGGATCTGAAGGAATTAAGAAAAATAACAGAGTCTTCAATGTCCCATTTTTTTTTCTGTTAACTCACCCATATATCTTCTTAATCCAGCTAAAGAAATCCACAAGGTAAATCAGAGTCCCTCTTAGTAGCACATTTTGTTAAGAAGATGTGTCTTTACTGTGAATCTGTTACTTGCTTGTTTCATTTATTTTTCCTTAATACTTTTAGGATTATATCCTCATCAAAATGAAATCCACTGAATATATACAAATATTTGATGAAGGGTTTAAATATTTTTTGAACCTTACTTGCCTTGCAGTATACAAAATGCAGAGGAGCAGAACGTGTTTTGTTGTAGGGCAGCAGTTGAGTGAGAAACAGAAATAGAATGGAATGAGTTGAATCACAACCAAAAGAGTTCCCTCTAGCACCAGTGTTGATGTGACAGATAGGGTCTGAAAACAAACAGGAAGTGATAAACAAACAGGGTGATGCTTAAAATTGATAAGTTTTTCCATAAAATGCTATCTTTGATCCTAAAATACCACATAGAGAAGAAAATCTGCTATCACCCTCTTCAGAATATTATCTACAGTAATTTCTCACACAGACACTTCAATTGTAAACATTTTAAAACTTCATTTTGTTAATGAGAAAAAATGGGTTTGCCTGTCACTTCAAAGCTAGTTGTGTGATGTGGTGAAATAGTTGCAAAGAGTAAATAATATCTGTGATCCAAAAACTGCACAGTTTTGGAGTTGCAACTTCTTTAGACATGTGGTAGAAAAGATTTGTTAGAAAATGTACTTTAAACACTGCCTTGTCACAGCTTTCCTTTGAACTCCAGGTTTCAAATCCTCTCCTGGAGTGAAGTTTGTAATTCACTGGGCTTAAGTCACACACTTCGACATGAATTACACTGTTCACTGAACTGGAGTAACTTCATAAATAATCCTTATTCCCTGGAGAGTCGAGTCTATTCATCATTCCCTTTGGTGTTTTCTCCCATGCAGATTAGAACACCCAGGACAAAAAAAAAAAAAAAAAAAAAAAAAAAAAAAAAAAAAAAAAAAAAAAAAAAAAAAAAAAAAATAGATGCAACCAATAAATGAATGCCATCTCTTTGTAAAAGGTGATAACAGTACCTTTTCTTACACTACAGACTAGAGAAGTCAAGTCAAGCTGAATTATACATTACAGACATCTTACCCATTCTGCAGTGTCTGTGTTGAAGGCCATTATCTTCAGTCCTTTGGGAACTGCAAAAGTAAAGACATGGAAGCTTAGAAGAAAAAAAGAAGAAAAAAGAATTCAAACTTTTTTTGGCTAGAAGCAAATTTTAGTTTATTATTCAGCTCAGCTCCACTGTGTTCCACTTTCAAAGTTTCAGTAGCTGTTCCACTTAAAAAGCATATGATAGCATGGAAAATAAAGACTCCTTTAAAATAGTATTTCTTCAGGAGGACAGGTAAGGTCTCTGGACTTCTGGCTAACACGAGAGAAGATGGATTTGCCAAAATAGATTAGGAAGTTTTCACTTAGATTTTCTTACTTCTATGAAACAAATATGGTACACTGAAGCTTATAGCTCTACATGTTGACAAGCAGTAGTTATGCCTATACCAGGAGGCTATTTGCTTTTTGACTCATATTTCAACATGAAATAAATCCAGAACATGCTTCAGATCACTCTCTTTAAGAGCCTCACGTATGAGGGGTTTTTTCATGTGTAGAGGGTTTATGGATATTAACTTTTTTCCCATTATACTTTAGGTAGATGTTGTGGCTTTTTTCCCCTCTTGATGCATTCATGACGTCTCATTGACAAGCAGCATTATCTCCCCAGAGATTCCAGATCCAATGTGACTTGACCCACACTTTTAGCCGTCTGCACCATCTACTCATGTACAGTGAATACTTGCTGAAATGCCATCTGTGTGCTGGGCTCCACTGTCACTGTACCCATTTTAACAGGATATGCATTAGGAAGAGACACAAGCTTTGTTGAGTCTGATAGAATTAGTGTTTAAAAACAAAATAACAGCCCAGTATTAAACATGAGGATTCCATCCTGCTGAGAGAAACAGTAATTATGATTTTCCTCTCGTAATTGAAAAATTTTTTCAAAAGCATCGTAGAGGACTTTTCTGTCCATTGATTGCACTTTTTTTTTCAGTCTCAGAACAGGAAATGTCAGAAGACAGCTTTGTCTGATGAAAGGCATGTAGTTTTACTGTTCATGAGTAAAGTCACATAGTATCATGTGTGTGAATATATTTGTGACTGGCTTTTTCTTGACTGCATAGCAATTGAAAAGGAAACATTATGTAAGTAAACTAGAGCACAGGGGGTTTTGGTATGGACTAGAAAAAGAATTTTCATTTGTGTGGCTTGCGTCTGATCCTTTCACATTTGCACTTCTCTATGTTCAAAAAGCATCATTTCAAATGGAGAAAGTGCTCATTGCTTAGAACTCCTCTGGTCTAGTAAATAATAGAAACACTTTGAAAAAAATCTGTTCTGCACTAAACAGCAAATAAATCACATATTTTCTGGAAATTCAGTCTCTTCTTTAGTAGGCAGTGTTTGCATTTAGATGAGAATAGCTCAGAATTTCAAATCAAGCCAAGCATCTTTCATCAAGACATTGTTTCTCATAACTTTGTAGGGAAGAAATGATAAAACTACCTCGTACATATTAGATATTTTAACTTGTAATTATGCATAAAATAAAACAACAGTGATAAAAGCCTAAACATAAATGACATTTACAACTGAACAGCTTGTATGAGGATAACTTTTGGCACTTCACACTCCAGTGAAATACTACCTTGATGAAATGGTTCACTGGAAACAGATGAGAGCTGTTGGGATAAAATGCCTGTAGCAAGTTTAAGCAACATCCTATCTATCTCATCTAAGCCCATGCCTGACAGCATAGAAAGTAGAAAGGCTCTCATAGTCTTTCTGTTGCTTATGACAGCACAGGTAACATATGGTTTTTGATTAACTTTTGGTGTGGTAGAAGCTGCTGCAAGCTAAGAATCTGCCATTTATTGTGGCAAGGGAAGAGACACTTGATGAAAAAATATGATAAAATAAGGCAAATTTATTGTCTCTGACAGAACTTTGTATAGGGTGTGTCTGAAAAACAAATTGAAGAAAAACACATACTGGCATTTCCATTTCTTAAGACCTGTGTTCAGGTCTTGAATTTCTACCACAAATTTAAAGGATTAAGTATCAATAGAAGAAAAAAGTGAACCTGGAAACACAGACACTGCCTTACATAGGAAAATACAGGATGAAAACCAGACCTCTGTTACCTCAGGGAATATAATAAAGCTTCTGCTTGATTAAAAACAATGCCCTAGTTTCCTCCCTCTCCCTTTTTATGGAAGATAAATATTTGAGAAAAAACAATACTGATGAATTTTTTCAGTCTAAAAGCAGAAAGGAGCACCATCTCAAAAACCTGTTTTCTTTTCATCTGTATCTTAAAGTTCATGAAAGTTAGCAGACATTAATTAAAAAAAGCAATCATAAGCAAATCTGAAACAAGCTCAGTCTTACATCGACTAAAAAATTCATTTATTGTCAGGTATTCAACCTCTTGGATTCAGTTGGGTTTCCCTGTGCACCACAGGCAGCTGTAAATAAAATGTGTCGAACTCAATTGTAGGCTGACCCTTTGAATCTTTGGTTTTGCTGACATCCTGAAAACACCAGCTGTTATAATTCTTTAAAAGATGAATATATTTTGAACATGCCAAGAAGGAGATTATATAACATCTTGTCTTGACCGTAACTGTAGTCTAGAAGTCATCCCTAAAAGCAGCTCACTTCTTAGGTCAAATCCTTTACTCAAATACCCTGCACAAGAAGCCACCTGAGATTTGCACATCAATTACATGTAATTGAAGAAAAAGAGAAGATATTTTGAACCTATCTAAACCACACCATGAATTAGTCTTCTGTATGAGTTTTGCAAAACCACACCTAAAACTGTGTGTTCAGCCCTGGGTTTTATCATGGGTATTTGAAAATATCTTACAGTTTACAAGGACAAACTTCCTTCGATGCAAACTTTGTCACCTATTAAATACACACAGAGTGTACATGTCTAGGCAAACTCTTGACCTCTTGAA
Organism: Illadopsis cleaveri; assembly: GCA_013399915.1. Lineage (NCBI taxonomy): Eukaryota > Metazoa > Chordata > Aves > Passeriformes > Timaliidae > Illadopsis > Illadopsis cleaveri. Next base: position 168,405 of record VXBB01012320.1, read on the forward strand.
ATTAAATTATCCTCTTCCAGTGCATCAGATTTAAAATGATTTTACAAATTGGGATAAGCTCAATTTATCCTAGTTTTTCAGATTAAAGAATATTAAAATCCTCCCTTTTTGGAGTCACCTTTCTGAAGCCTTCCTGTTATAATGTCCTTGAGAGTACTATCAACATTTGTGTAGCTTTGGGACATTAGGAAACATTAAAGAAAGAAAAACGACGAAAAATGGAACTGTGTTTTACTTTGATATTTCCTATTTTATTTCTTAATTATTTTTTCAGTGTTATATATTGAATTGGTACACATATGATTGGATTCTTATGGATTAAAGCCCTTGTCCAGAGGTAATTTTTAACTGTATTCTGCTTTAAATACAATTAATTGTTTTGGATATAAACTTAAATGAATTATAAAAATGATTCTGCTGTATCTAATTTCAAATACCATTTAATGTCCAAATATTGTTTACTTTGGTTTTTACTTTGGCAAAACTGAAATGAGTGTTATTTTTTAACTGACATACAGATTAGGATTTCTGTCCTCATCCTTTTTGCAAACCACCTTTTGGTACAAGTATCTTGCAGTTTCAGAACTGGCAAAAGAATATTAAAGCAACTTGCAAAATTTCAGGACAAAACTAAAACCACTAGACAGAAGACAGTTTACAAAACTAGATATCATATGCATGTATAGATGTGACCATCTTTTCTTAATACTTGCAAATTCATAGTTTTATTATAAAAGGTGAAATCCTGAGACAGTTGCCCGAGAGAAATGAACACAGCTTCAAAATGGTTATCTAAATGTTCAGGTTTTCTACAAGCAAATAAAATAGGTGAGAAGTTATCTCCTTACCTAAGAGTGGACAGAAAAGTTTTGGCCTTGAAAATAGAAAAAATACAGGTTTGGATTTTTATTTTTCTTTTTGCCTGATCTTTTTTTCATTTATATAAAATTCCACATTGAGCTTTTGGAATTAGTAAAAAACGATTTTTTTGAAAAGCATGTTGCATGGATATTTCATAGAATTTGACTTACTTTTAACTATTCCAGAGATCAGGAGCTATTAGGGAAACCCTTCAGTTCCGATGATATTTTCCAAAAGGCTGAAATGAAATAAGCAGCATGGAAGAACTCTTACCAGTGATCACAGACCATTAACAGATCTCTTTATACAGAATTCCCTGTACCCTAGGGCAACCCTGGAGAGACATAAACCAGGGAATGAGAGGCTGGAAAGCAGCACCACAGGAAGGGGCCTTGGAGGTCCTGGTTGGTGGCAAGTTGGGTATGAGCCAGCAGTGCCCTGGCAGCCAGGAGGGCCAACCCCGTCCTGGAGTGCATCAGGGACAGCATGGCCAGCCGGGCAAGGGAGGGGAATGTCCTGCTCTGCTCTGAGCTGAGGCGGCCTCAGTTGTGTACAGTTTTGCACCACAACCTATTAGAATGTAAAGCTATTAGATAATGTCCAAATGAGATGGTGAAGGACCTTGATATGAAGTAATATGAGGAGTGGCTGAGGTCACTTAGTCTGTTCAGCCTGGAGGAGACTGAGGGGAGACCTCACTGCATTTACAGCTTCTGCGTGAAGAGGAGAGGAGGGACAGGTCCTGATCTCTTCTCTGGGGTAACAGTGACAGGACATGAGGGAACAAAGTTAGGTTGGGGAGATTTAAGTTAGATATTGCAGAAAGATTCTTTACCCGGTGGGTGGTTGGACACTGGAACAGGCTCCCCAGGGCAGTGGTCACAGCACCAGCCTGACAGAGCTCAAGGAGCATTTGGACACTACTCTCAGCTACTTGGTGTGATTCTTAGGGCATCCTGTGCAGTGCCAGGAATTGGACTAAATGATCCTTGTGGGTCTCCTTTCCAAGTCAGTTTTTAAAAAAACATAAAAAATAATTTTCTGCTCTCTGATGTATTTTATTTCTGGCATCAGGTGAAAGACCTGAAGCAAAGATTTGTGTATCCTATGTGGACTTAAGGAAAGACTTCACCTCTCTCTGATATTTGATTTCTATTTTCTGTGTTTGCTGATGTTGCAGCGTATCTTTTCTTGAATGTTCATCAACATACGTTAGATAACCTGTTGAACCATAAAAATACTTTGCACCATATTCCAAAATTTTATATGATTCAAAAACTTCAGTATTGACCTAAAAGTCCTTGAATTTATTAAATCTTTCTTGCTCTTTTTAAAGATTTTATATGAAAATCTTAATTTCTTAAGATAAAGAGGTTTTAAAAAATGGGGTTTATAATAAAAGTAAAAATCACTGTCAAAGAAATTTATCAGATGACTGATAATATAACAGCCAGACAAAAACTTTCAAGTATGTTAGACATCATGTGTTAAAGTCAAAACCCATGAAAATCTAAGTGGTTTTGATGCAATCATAGACCAATAATTTCTTTCTAAATGATTATTCCTTCTTAGTGTTTTTTAACTTGTTTTTCAAACTAGGGCCAGCTAACTAAATTGGATAATTGTAAAATCCTTTGGAAAGGCTTTGCAGTACAGCATAGATGACAGAGGTTTGTAGTTTTTCAATAAACTTAAGATGAAATATTTCTACCAATTAATAATTTTTTCAACCTTAGAAGCAGTGTTTCTTCAGTTGTGCAAAATTTAGTATGCAAAATTAGTCATTTTATGTGTTGGCAAGTTCAGTGAGTGACAGAGACACATTAATTAAAAAGCTTACTTAAACTGGAAATAAATAGTAATTGTTAGTTGGAGTTGGGCATACAGAGACATATTTTATCTCTGTATGATTTCTGTGTGTGTCTGTGTGAGTGTATGCATGTGTACGTGCCTGTGGGCAGACACACACCTACCCACATCACATTAACATGGACTCTAGTTAGTCTTAATTATCAGCTTCTTCAAAGAAAAAGACTTTGCTCACACAAAATTTCTTTTTCTTCCTCTCAGAAGGTCTTCACTCTTTAGCTGACATAGAAAAGTTTAAAATTTTTACCAAGAAATGTTCAAGTAAGTAGCTGGCAATTTCAGAAAAAAAAATTCCAGAGAGATGACCAAATCAACATACCAACTCTCCTTTATGCTGGAATCATTATGAGCCCACAGATATGTTCTATATGACTCCTAAAAAATTCTTAGCCTGCTGCATTGTACAATGCACACCTGAAACAAGTATTTCCTTTTTAATAGACAGTTGGAAAACAAACATCTACTGTTTAGAAAATATTTTTATTAACAGTGTTTGAAGCTGATGTACCAAAAGATTTCTTTGGATTTATTCAAAATTCAATTTTCCAGGTGGTTCTGTGTTAAGTTTTTTCCTGTTGGACATCTTAGGTTTGGCTCTTTCTGCCAAAGGAGTCGGAATGTCCACCAGCTGACAAGACCGGTTTTTATCCTTTCAACTTAAAATTATTTGTCTCTTCTCATTGTATGGAAAAGCTAAGCAAGCAAACGTTTTTGTCTAGAAGTGTACTCTGAAAAATTGAGTTGGTCCCATTTTCTTAATGCAGATAGGAGCTATACATTAACAGAGGGAAATGGAGAAAAATTAATTTATTAATTTCCATATTAAATTTCACCTTTCAAAGGAGGATAAATATGTTTTAATTGGTGAAAAATTAGAGTAAAAAGAAATCAATAAATATATAATTGATTTTGTTCATTTACCTACGTAATTTTTTTTACTCAATTACTTCTGGTAACCGTGCAGTTTAATGTAGTTAATGGTTTGTAACAGACTGAGATCTTTTTACTGGAGTATTCTGTTCTATCAAGGTAACGTAGTATCTTCTTTGTCAAAAATATGTCTGTAACAGCAATACTACCTACATAAATGGATGTCAGTGACATATAGGTAGTTTCAAAAGTAAAATTCTTCTTCTCCTGTCACCAATGAGAATGGCATCACTAATGTTGTTAACTAGTTTTCTGCAAAGACACTAATATGTCTAAACCTCTCAGTTTAGCCATTCGCTTCAACCAAGATGCTTTCTTATGCTCTCAGGTCTTCACCTTTGCTCTGGTGGGATTTTTCCTGTGTCTCATGGTTCACTTGGAACAGTGTTTCACCATGTTCTTTCTCCCTTTTCCTTTAGATTCCCATTCTTGACTCCTTAGATATCTCTTTCTGCTACACCTGACATGCAGATTTGAAGTTTTCACTTTTGACCAAATATTTTTTTCTTCATGTAATCTTTTTTTGCTCTCTTATGTAATCTTCCTTGAAGAGAGAAAATGATACAAGAATTGCCTTTTAAACATGAATGAACCAGTATCAAACACTGTGTTGTCCAAAGCAGAGAAGTGAATTGATTTGGGGAAAGTAAATATTGATACTGTGCTCTCAGGGTCAGCACAAAACTAGGCAATTTTGCAAATTTTGCCTGGCCCTCTCTTAAGAATTGGTGTGAAAAGATATTAAAGTGTCAGTAGGATAGGTGGCTACAAGAGAGAAGTCTTTAGCTGTCACACCAGGATTCTAGTCTGTGGTGTGCTAGTTTTGGCTGGGATATAGTTAATTTTCTTCACAGTAAATAGTAAGTAGTTATGTTTTGGGTTTGTGCTGGAGACTGCGCTGACAATGCAAGGGTGTTTTTGTTACTGCTCAGCAAGGTTTGCACAGGGCCAAGTCCTTTCCTGTTTATCACCCCACCAGTGAGGGGACTGCAGGTGCACAAGAAGTTGGGAGGGGACACAGCTGGGATAGCTGACTGCAGGTGACCAAAGAAATATTTTATACCATATGGCAACATGATCACTATATAAACAGCAGCCAAAAAGGAGGAAGGGGAGAAAGTTCACAGTGATAGTTTGTGTTTGACTTCCCAAGTCACCTTTGAGCATGAGAGTCCTGCCTTCCTAGGGATGGCTGAACGCCTGCCTGCCCACAGAAAGTGGTGAATGAATTCCCTGTGTTTTTTGCTTTCCTTGCACATGCAGCTTCTGCTTTCCCTATTGATCTGTGTTTATCGCAACCCACTGGTTTTCTCACTTTGACTCTTCTGATTCACTCCTCCATGGTACTGAGGAGGAGAAACAAGCATCTGCATGGAGCTCAGTTGCTGGCTGGGTTTGAAACACAGCACAAGAGTTCTTGTGAAAAGTCTTGCACAGCTCCATGGAATGTAAAATGGTAAAGAGCACAAGGTCCTTTGCACTATATTTACTCAGCCAGAAATACAGACAACTTGATTCCATTTGAGTGTGTGTAATTGTACCTGCATTAAGCAAATGTGGAACTGCATGGGAATTTTATTTGGAGCTGGTCCTCAACATGAAAGGAGTTCCCTTCATAAGCTGCATAGATAACTAAATGGTACAAACTTCTGGGCCACTCATCAGTCAGAGAAGGTACTTCTATGAAAAAGTTTTAGGTTTTTATGCTTTATAAGGGTGAATGTTAATTTTTGGACCAGCAGTTCCCTTCTATTTTGCATTACGAAATAATAACAGTATAAATAAATAAATAAATAAATAAAATTTACTAATATTATTACAAACATACTAATACTATTTTTAATTGTATTTTAAAATAAATACAAAGATTTATCAGTTGTGATTTAAGTTGGGCACCAGCTTTTATACCAAAAAATGAAGAGTCTTTTACTTCAGTGGTTATTTTTCACACAAAATAATTGTACAATCCCTATTATACATTTGAAGAACACTTACATCATCTAAATATACCTCTCTACAGAATATTAAAATGTCATCCACCCTGTGTGTGTGTACATGAATGCACAGAAAAGGACAGGTCATGAGGCTCTTACAATATAGACACTCTTGTTTGTATTAGGATGGGACACATTGAAAAATAGGCCCTAAGCTGATCCCTCAAGGTCATAAATTTGGTGCAGTCTAGCCAGTGATGTGTGATGGTCAGTAGCAGTGCTTTTCCTAACCTTTGTTTTGGGTAAATTCAGAAGAATGTTTTCTATTTACACTAGTGAATGTATCTCGTATTTTTTACCAAATGAGGGCTGATGTAAAAAAACCTTTGCAATTTGTACCTACTAAACAAAGATTCCTTCGCTTTCTTAAAGAGAGTATAATGAACAACTTAATCAGCTCATTAATTTAGCATCAATGTTCACTTAACAATTTCAGAACAGAAAAGTTCTCTCTGTTCTGTATTCTTACTTGTGCTTCGTTCTGTGAGCGATACTCATTTGCATATTGATATTAAAGAGGCAATAAATTGCAACCATAGAAATGACTACAAATTTGGTTCTGCAGTCTAAAAAAAAAGCGCTCTGAAGCAAAATAATCACCTCTTATCTGTGTTTTTCATTTAGAATAAACTGTATTTTTACGAATATCAAATTACTGAATTAAAAATTGCTCAAAGTCAAGATAACCTAAAAGAGGAAAAAACCCAACCCAAACCGGAAACTAAAGCTATAAATGTTTTAAGCTTTATTTTCCCTCATTTAAGTCTTCTGTGAAATATCAGGCTTCTGAACTTTACTTATCATAAAGCTGTTTTTCAATAGTATTTTTATAATACCAGTTCCACATTATCATTCTGCATTAGTTTTCTTTATTCTCTTCAAGCTGATCTCTTTTAGTACTAAATATATTTGTTTTTCTAAATACAAAAATTACTTCAGCAAATGTATTACTTTATGAAACTAGCACATTTATTGTCCCTACTTCATCAGCTACCAGATCTTGAGCCTTTTGTTTTTTGCATTCAAGTGAGCATTCTGATCACTTACAAATACATACCAGAGTATTATCTGTAGCTCAATTTGCAATACATCTTTTCGTTTTCTGTACTTTGTAGTTCCTACATCTTTCTCCTTCCCAGACTCTCAATATTGTTTTCATTTTTAAAAGCCTACTGTTTATTGCTTCCACTAATCTTTAGATCTCTGCTTAACCTCATTGCCTGCTATTGCCCTTTTCTACATTTAGATTTAACCAGCATGTCAGTTACAGTCTCCCCATAAGGTTTCTTATTAAAAAACAAACAAACAAAACTCTATATATCTATCTATATATCTGTATATATATCTCTATATCTCCATATTTACAATGTAATCCTGGTACCACCACTTTGCTCAAGTTATTTGTCCTGAAAAACCTTTACTCCTGTTTCCATAGGATATGTATGTCAATAGAAGTGGAGAAAAGATAGGAAGTAAATATTTTTTTATTGTTGTTTTTGAAAAATGTTCCTCCCTTTAAAAAAAACTTGAAAAAAATTTTTGTACCTCTACATTCCCTGCCACTTGTGATAGAGTTTGGAGAGCAACACCAATTAAAAATGGCAAATGCATTTAAGCCTGACACAAAGAGAAGTGCCTAAAAGAACTCTAGAAGAACTAATTAATAGTGTACAACATGCATCTGAGAGGATAGAAAATGTTATAAATGAATCCTTAAGTTTTGGACTAGGAGTAATTATGGCCATTTTTTCAGTGTTGCTTATTGCCAGAGTTAATTTTTTTCGTAGTTCTAGTGTGTCACACTTTGTGCAGTCTTCATTGCTTTCAGCAAACTCATTTTGATTATTATTACCTACACTTAACTATAGCTTTTCCTTTTTGGCAGTCTCTAAAAGAAGGCTATTGTGGTTTTTGTTGACCTTGAAATCTTGAGTCTACAACAAACATTGAAATCATCATTCTAGAGTGTCTCTTTGAATATTGTTCGTTAACTTGTGTGGCACATTTTCAGACACAGCCCACAAGTTTTAGAACTTACCTTCACAATTTTTCTCACTGCTGTATCATATAGTGGTAGCTCAACCTTATCAAACCATACTTCTGCAAAAGTAAACTTTAAAGCCTGGAGTTGTAAACTCCTACTGCCCTAATTTGACCATTTCCTGACTTGAATCACCATGCCTAATCTCAAACTTTTGACTTTCTTTATTTAGACATCCTCTTTATCTTGCTAGTTGGTATTGCAAACTCATATCCTTAATTAACCATCTATAGTTTTGTATTGCATTTGTGTGGCCAGGCTTTTGTTGTGGGGGAGTCTTCAAGGCTGGTTTCTTTGCTTTGCTAATAACATTCCCTGTGTCTGAGAAAGCCAATGCCAACCCAAGGTTCCAAGACAGACCTGTCAGTGGCATAGGTTGAGACCATCAGAAATGGCAGTAACACCTCTTTGAGAACCTATTTCAGAAAGATAAAAAGTTACTGTGCATAAGTAATTATGGCCAGAGAAGAGAGAAGCGAGAATATGTGAGAGAAACATCTCTGCACACACCCAGGTCAGTGGAGAAGGAGGAGGAAAAGGTGGTCCAGCTGCTGGAGGTGAGATTCCCCTGCAGCCTGTGGTGCAGACCATGGTGAGGCAAGATGTACCCCTGCAGCATATGGGAGTTCATAGGGAAGCAGAGATCCACTTGCAGGATCCAGAGAAGGCGGATTCCTG
>VXBB01012320.1:177262-203215 GCA_013399915.1 Illadopsis cleaveri
CCCCTGCAGCCTGTGGTGCAGACCATGGTGAGGCAAGATGTACCCCTGCAGCATATGGAAGTTCATAGGGAAGCAGAGATCCACTTGCAGGATCCAGAGAAGGCGGATTCCTGAAGGAGGCTGTGATCACATGGTAAACCCACACTGCATAGGGTTCCTGGCAGGAACTGTGGACTTGTTGGAAGAGTAGCCCATGCTGGGGCAGGTTTCCTGATAGGACTTGTGACTTTTTGGGGGACCCATGCTGGTGCAGCCAGTTCTTGAAAGACTGCATTCCGTGGAAATGTACCCATGATTAGCAATTCATGAAGAGCTGCAGCCCATGGGAAAGACTCAGCTGGAGAAGTTTGTGGAGGAAAGTCTCTTGTGGGAGACTTTCCTGACCTTTGCCACTCACTGAAACAGGCAAAGGACTCCTCTTCCTCAGGAAGAAGCAGCAGCAGAAACAACATGCAAAGAACTGACTGTAACCACCATTGCCCTGCAGTGCTGGCAGGGAAAAGGTAGACAATCAGGAATTAAGTTAGGCTTGGGAAGGAGGGAGGGGTGGGGAGAAGATGTTTTTTGGATTCATATCCCATAATCTCTCTCTGATTTTGGTTGGTAATGAATTCAGCTAATTTCTCTAAGTGAAGTCTGTTATGCCTATGATGGCAATTGGTGAGTGATCTCTCCCTGCTCATATCTCAACTCACGAGCCTTTAGTTATATCTTCTTTTCCCTCTCCAGCTGAGGAGAGGAGTGATAGAACAGCTTTAGTGGGCACCTGGCATCCAGCCAGGGCCAAACCGCTACAAATTTACTCATTTATGGTAGGTACCTTGAACATTTTCAAATTAGTATAAAGGAAGAACATTTTCCATTGATGATGCTTTAAGTGATGCTGGAATATGTCAGTCAGTAGTAAAATTTTTGTATTCAATACAGAATGTGATTCTCAGCTCTTTGGATATGGAAGCTTCTGAAACAGCCAAACCCACATAGCTCAACTGAAAAAAGAAGTGGAAAATTACATTTGGAATGGGAGGACACGGGCCAGTTCCTTGGGAGACAGAGGTAGTCCTCTCCCAAAGTGCAGAAAGAGTACTATGAGCAGATGGTGTTATAGCTGCATTTGGAGCATGGAGTTGCATTACTCACCTTTATTCTTATGCTTTAAACAACCATTTCTCATATCCTTATGAATCATCCCGCTTGAAAGTCTCTTGACCCCCTGCATTTCGTCAGTGATTTTCTGTCTTGCTTTCCTCAGCCTGCCTCATTTTTTAATTAGCTCAATACACTTACTTGAGTTCTTTTGTTAGACAAACAAGAAAAAAAAAATCTTTTAGAGGGATTAGTAATATGTCTTAAGGTTGTGTCAAGCAAGCTTATGGTAAAAGGATTTCTTAAACATACCATGCATTAGTGAAAGTGGTTGGCTAAAAAGGTATGTACTCTTTATCTGTTGCCCGGTTCTCCACTGCCTGCACCTCCTCAGCCAGTAAGCAGAGTTGTTTATCTGGCACCAGCAGAGTATACTGTTAGAAATGTGAGAGCTCCAGCTAAGGAACACTAGTGCAATTTTATTATACCTACTTTTGGAGATTTTGTCTTACCACAGTACCATAGTCCTACAGGTGCTGTTGTGGCAGTCTTTGTTCATGTCATTGCATACTTGCTTATTTCTAATCCCTGCTTATAACCCTCAGGCACAAGGAAGCTAAGTTTATATACTATGTCAAGAATCACATATTCGTGTTCAAATGCATTGTACTTATAATTGACTTGCCTGAATTTTCAAAACATTAAACAATTGTGAACAGTTTTCAATTAAAAAGCAAAAATCCAAAGACAAAGGATTGAGGTTCGGTTTCTGACGTGTAATGACTCTCCCAGAACGCAACTACTTCACTTTTTGTCTTGAGAATGTTCATGCCTAGCACAAAGTGCATATCATAATAAATACATCATATCCTTGGATAATTTCTGCCTGTCAGCAAGCTGTTCTAGCCAGGGTGCCCAGACCTGACTTTTGAAAGGGAAGACTATGTGTTTATGGCTGCCAGTCACTCTGATTGGAGAAAGGGACAGACTGACAGCAGCAGGGTTGAGATTACTAGCAGCTTGAATAAACAGACTGATGTTTTTCTCTCTCTTTCTCTTTTCACACTGCTGAGGAGAAGAAACAAACATTTTCCAGCTGTGACAATTTGCTATTTTAAGGTACAATGTCTGTTTTGATTTCTTTATTCATCCAAGATGACTTTATAGACAGCGGGGAGTTTAGATTTAAAATATCTGATCTAGTAAGTCATATAAATACAAGCAATTAACAGGATGAAAAAAAAGTTTCATTTTCTGCATCAAAATCTTGTATATTCCTTTATTTAAATAGCTGCAATTCAATTATTGGGTGAGGATTTTACCATTAGAAAGAAATTACGCTTTCAAAATATAAGAGATAATGCAAGTAGACATATCCTCAATACAGTTACAGATGTTCCTTCCCAGTGATACCGTATGTAATTTTCAGGTAAGACTTGGCTCCAGTTCTGCTCATCCATATGTAAACAGAACTTTGAGCTTTCAAGACCCCTTAAAACCTTTTAACTACTTAAAGCAGAACTTCAAAGGAGACACTTAACAGTCAGCAAAGAACTGTGAAACTTGTAATAATTGAAAGTAACAGCCGTACATGCCTGAAAAAAAGATGAAGTGAATAAAGCTAGTTACACAGAGGGCAAGAAGACAGAAGGGGAAGAAGAAGAGGACTGAAGTTTTGAAACAGAAATCAGAGACATGAGAAAGGCCATCACAACAGTCAGCAAACCTAAGCAAACCTAACTCCATCTGGGCCTATTCTGATAGGAATTAATCATAAAGAAGTCTGAAAGGAAGAGGAAGAAAGAGAGAAAGCTATAAATTCTTGGTTTTGTATCTTCTGGGGCTATTGTGGACTGAGATTAATTTAACTGAGACCGAGTTAATTTAGCTGAGACCGAGTGCTGTCTTGATGCCTTGACTGCTAAAGACATCACTCGAATTTGGTCATTTTAGATTTGAGAAGTTCCCCATTAAGCACTGCATCTTTCTACAATGTAATGTTATTTCCTATGAGAATCCTTCTTGTCATACAATTAATTACCTGCTTTAGGCATAAATCTAGATGGTGGGAAGATGATAGGTAAAAACCATAGTCCAATGGGCCTTTACTCAGATCTATAAAGGGAACACAGCAAGCTTTGTAGTATTATTTCTGCAGTTGCTAAAAAGAATTCCTCTCTGTGGCTGGAGATGAACTGTAGCAACCACTGCAGCAGAAAATCCATCAGCTTTATGTGGTTAGTCACAGTTCTGAATTGCATTTAATGAAATTTTTTTCCATCATCTGTGAAGGATTTCTTGCTTCCAGAAGAGTTGTATTGAAATGAGACAGGTATCTGAAACAGATGATTGACATTAATTGCATTCACTGCCATGGTACCATGGCTGATTCTGGTATGGATCCTAGTCTAAACCTCAAAATAAATATGAATTTGGATCTAGAGACAGTTTAAAGTTACAGCCTCATCGATGCATAGCAAGAACAGCTGAACAATAGGAGATACTGATTAGGCTAAACATTTTTGTCCCTTGTGGGACTATAAATAAAAATTCAAATGTGGCCTTATGATCAAATGATTTTTTCATCTCTATTATATTATTTAGATTATTCAGAAATGTGTTACTTTAATTATTGAGAAATGGAAGGATTTTGTGAGGGGATAGGGAACCTTTTTAAAAGTCCTTAATGTACAGGCTGATGGGAATTGCTTCCTAAGTGGAAATAGTAACTCTCATTCACAAAAATAAATGCTGCCACTGCAGTATCTCAGGTGAGATTCTTTCTAGAATGCTTCAGGTCTGGTGAAAAGCCAGGACTTTCCTGTTTTTTTGTTTTGAGTGCAGAAATGCTTCCACAGTTCTGTTACACTGCAAGACACTTCACTCGGACAAAATAACAGAAAATGTTAACTTAAAAAACAGACTGTCGCAGCTGCAGTTGCCAGTTTAAAATAGCACCAGCATATACACGTTAGTCTTCTAAGCATATATTTCTTTTTGAACTTATTGCTCCGAAAAAATCATCTTGTATTCTTTCTGTCAGTATCAAAATAGATCACAGATTTTCCTATACTATTTTTTTTAACTATACATTGTAAATCTTAAAGAGATATGTTAGATCCAGGTAATAGCTATTTCAACTGGCCTTCTATTTTTGGTGTGCTTCGTAGAATATTCTTAAGTTGGAAGCAGCTAGCTGCATTGACTCCTGAGACACAGAGGAGGCAAAAACCAGCTAGGAGGTACTTAAGGAACTATCCCTGTAAATCTAATTGCTTACTTACCTGACTAGTTTTCCATGACTTAAACACAGTGAAATGTTGGAGACTATCTATTTGCACCTATACGACAAAATGATCTGAAATGTGATTCTTCAAAAGTGGTTTGATGGCAGGCTGCTCAGTCTTGCTTTGAGGACTGTGTTATTCTGAACACCCCAAGAAAAATAAATGCAATAATGAAAAATGGAAAAGTCAGGGAAAGCAAAGTGCAAAATTGACATATTTTACCTCCACCCTATCTAATAACCCCCATCAGGAACAAACAGGAATAAATGCATCCAAGCCAAATAAACAACCCCAGGTGTCAGCACTAATGATCTTCTCTAGTTACTTCAAGGCACCCTGTTTATTTAGAGTAACAGAACAAATTCGAGAGGTCCAAAGCACTTCTGAGTATTGCCATGTCACAATTCTCTCAAGAATTTCAATTCCCTCATTAAAGCAATGTCATTACCATGACCTGATTGACATTTCTCTAACAATGCACAGCAGAAAGGATCATGTTATCCAAGCCCACCTCAGCTTTTTCCAGATCATTAGCTGAGAAAGGCAGTTTTGAAAGCAAACAGAATTCTAAGAGAATGCTTAAAGAAAATGAAAGCCTACAAACTGTACAGAAATTCTTATTACGCAAAGTTAACTTTATGAGGTAATGTGAAAAAGAGCAGCATCAGAGGCTGTTAAAGGTGCAGCACATCTCATCATTCACTGTATGTATACTTCAGGGTCAAAACCAGTGCTGAAGTTTTTATTCTGGGTTTTCTCATGCGTAGAAATAGCCTCTGGAACTAATATGAGGCTATCCATGTTTTTTTCATGGAAGAATTTTCCATGAATTTTTCCGTAGGGCAAAGCCAGTACATTTACTCAGACTCCTACGTAAATTGTCCCAGGATCCTAATTTGATGTACTCCGGTGGAAAGTGATTAGGGTCAGAGGACTTAAGCTGTATTCTAACACATATTAGATTTAAATAATCCTGTCTCATCTCTTCTGGCTCCTATCCAGATTATTTTAACATGTTTTGCTCAGTGAGTTGGTTTGTAAGGTTTAACGAAGTTTTAATGGCATCTAGTGACTTTTCACTAGCAGCAGATGAGCCCCACGAAGGGGGGTTCCAGGGTTCAAAGTGCTGTCTGGTTCAATTTTCATAAGGTTTCACAGGAGAATGAATTTCTCAGAGGAAACTAAGGAAACATGGTTTGCCAGACTAGACATCTCAGGCTTTCAAACTATATGTACGCCTAGGTTGTTGCATCTCCCAGTAGAAGCTAGAGATATATCTTTTAATTACTGTGCACCAGCTATTAATGGTAGCTAGTGCCAAGTGAGAAAATTGCAAAAAGCTTATTAAAAGCACCACCACATGAATACTGAAGTCTGATTTCTTTTTAAATTTTTAGCAGCAACATGATGGGATGTGTCAGGGCTCCTTGTCTAGTCTTGGAGGACTCCACAGAAAATGTGGGGGAAAGGTTTTCTTCATGTCCTTTTCCCCTCACGTCTCTATCTGTATGTTGATACCCTACATGAAAGCAGTGCATACATGTAATTTGAGAGAAATTATAGGTTGGTTAGGTTAGAAGAAAATAAACTTGAAGAACGTATGAACACAAGAATGTGTGGACAGACCACATGGGCATAATCTGTTTTATATTATCAGTTTAACAATACAAACTCCAACAATATGTTTTAATTGGAACTCTGGAAATACTTGATTTTATTTTTCCCTTTAATTTTTCACAAGTCTTCATTCTTGTGACAGTAGAAAATTATAATGCAATTTTAAAGTTATATTTTTAAGCTCATCCTAGGCCATTTCACTTGAATGAGCCTGGAAAACACTTGGAAACCCTTGCTCATAATTTAACAATGAGACAGAAACTTAAGCAGCATTTGATAGGGTTGCTCCTTGACATGTAAGATGGCCTTTGGTTTGGACACTGTATGTTCCTATCACCTCCAGGTACTACAAGTAGTTTTACAGAATGTTATTCCAGAGTCCATGAGAAACACTATTTATTTTTTAATATGGTGTTATATAGAAATAATAACAGAAGAAGGTGAAATATTTCTTTATTCCAATGGAAAATGGAATGTAAGTGTACACAACAGAATTCTTATATCAACATAAGAAAGCCCAGACCACCTCAGAGACTGAAAAACTGACTGGGCACAGACTGGTGAAAGGCAGACCAGACTGGAGTTATGCATTTTCAAGGACCTGAACTGACTGCTAAGGTCTGTTGGCATAACACAGCATGATAAGAGGTTAGAGAAAGGCATGTTTTGTGTTGAGTTAAATCCTTAAATACAGCTTCTACTAGTCATGGCATTTGGTAAGAAACTAGCAAAATGCAACCTCTGTTGCTGTAAGCATTGAAAACTAAAACAAATGGGGTTCTAGACTCAGCCATTCTGAAAACGTCTTTATTTGTTCCACATAGCATGCAACAAATCAAGTTTAAAGATAATCAGATCCATGTACATGTTAGCACAATGTCTGGAGTTCAACACCCTGCTTATACTTGTGATTTGTCAGAAACATCTAGCTTTATGGCTGTTTTCAGCACAAGCAGTTATCTTGACAAATCAAGATAAGAGATTCAGGATTGTTTTCCTGTAATACTAACAAGGTTATTTGTGTAGAGGAAAAAGAGATATATTAAGAAGCAAAACCTGAGTACGGACTTCGTGAACAAAGCTGATCCTTTCAACCGAGATAATATATCAAACTGCATTGGGACAAAAGGGAATTTATCCGGTAATGCTTCTATGCATCTGTAAATAAATAGATATTTTAAAAATATGTTTAGTGCTTTTAAAATATGATTCAGCAGAAAAAAAAGAGCAGCATGGTGAGGATAAAAAGATGATTTATCCCATGGCCACAGTGCTTCAAATTGACCAGAGAAAGTAATCTAATCAGACTTTATTAAACTGATTCTGCAGTACAACCTCGATGCCTCGAAGCATTGTCTGAGCTGGTCTGCAGTCTAATCCTGCTTTAGGATGCTTGCCAACTATTTAGCCTTTTTGAAGTAGAAACACAGACACATACAATTTAATTATTGCAAACTGTTTTAATTAGAAAAAAATGTGAACTTTGATGATTCCTGGCTTCTGAGAGAAGCTACATTCATGACAAATATTTAAATAACTCTGAACAAGCACATCCGTTTTACTCAGAGCAAGCCATAGCAGATATTGTAGGCTCACAAACCAGCCTAAAGAGCTGCTGCCAGGTTATATAATCTTTGAGCACTCATTCAAGGCATCCCTGAAGGCAAGTGCAGAGGGGAGAAATGCTAAGGGGTTGGTTTTGATTCAGCCATTTCCCCCATTGCATGACAATCACTGCCCCGTGAGCTGGCAATATTGATGGTGGCAGTTCCAGACCCATACTGAAAGGAAGCTCCATTTGTGTGACAGAGAGCTCCCCACAGATCATCAAAAAAAGCTTGCTCAAAAGGTAAGGGCAGGATGCTGCCAGTCCTCTCTTGCACATGCAGATGTCTAAGTTTCCTCTCCTTATCCTTTGTTTGCCAAGTTAATTCTCAGTAAGTTCCCACATTTTATAGCAAAAAGGTAACATGGAGAGACCCTATTTCTTTTCACAGAGCTGAAGGATAATTTTCTTCATATCAGCTGGTACGTTGCTATTTTTCACATTTGTGAACAAAAGAGTAGGTATAACAGAGCAGTGTTTTTTTTATTGTACTGCTGAGCTGTGCTTACACAGCATCAAGCTCTTCTCGGTGCTGCCAAACAATTGGACAAGGGCCACCGGGCAGAAACTGATGCACAGGAAATTCCACCTGAATGTGAGGAAGAACTTTACTGTGCAAGTGACTGAGCTCTGGAACAGATTGTCTAGAGAAGCTGTGGAGTCTCTCTCACTGGAGATATTCAAAAACCCTCTGGACACAATCCTGTGCCATGTACTCGAGGATGACCCTTCTTGAGCAGGGAGGTTGGAGCAGATGACCCACTGTGGTCCCTTCCAACCTGACCCATTCTGTGATTCTGTGATTTCTCATCCTCAACCTAACAGCACTTAGGCTGGGGATACACAAGAAAGTGGGGACACAGCTATGACAGGTGTCCCCAGTTGATCAAAGGAGTATTCCATGCCACATGATGTCATGCTTGGTAATGTTGCTCTGGGAAAAAAAACCAAAGCAACTTAGTATTGCCTTATATTAATGAAAATCCTGTCTTTAGTCATAGCAGTTGTTTCAGGATAAATGGGGTTGTGATATTGTCCCTTGCATGAACCTTGTGAGCCATGCCAAAAGGACATGTGTCTCTTCAGAGATGTGATGAGAGCAGAAATCCTACATTGAATCAGCTGGATTTAATAATTCCCATCTATCTTAATCCTAATGCTGGCAATACTTGTATTCCCAGAAGAGTGCAGCATTATGGATTCTCTTAGTCCTCCCACTCATGCACGAAATGGGTTGGAAACATTTTTCTCTGGAGTTCCAGCAGTTGCAGTGCTCTAGAAGATGAGTCATGGGCAGCAGTGAAGAGAGGACAATAGCAACAATGCATACTTCCCAGCAAATCTTGAAGAAATGCTGGTTTTGGCCTCTAAAATTCTTACTTGGATCTGATTCCATTAAAAACAATTTGGCCAATGACAATGGGCTTTAATGGTCAACGGTGTCTATCATTTCAGTCCTATCTAGTTTGTTTTAAAGAGCTTTGCAAAGTTTTTTCTCTCCATGTGCCTGCAAAACGCATGGATTATAAAAGCTTGATCCTGAATGAAGCATCACTGAAGAAGAACTGAAAATAAGCAAAGAATTTCATGTTACCCAATTTTTTTTTTTTTGCAATTACTGACTATTTTATATGCCTTTCAAGAATAAACATTAAAAGGCAGGTTAAGGGCATTATCAGTGAGCACTGGAGATTAGCTGCCAGGTTTTAGCTGCTCTCTGACCTTTCAAACTGCAAGCCATGCAAACCCCATATTTCTAATCTGTTTCTTTAAAATTCCTACATTTTTTTATGTGCAGTGCTAATCCAGTTATTTTATTTGTTTATTTTTCTTGTATGATGTCCTTCCATTTGGAAGGCTGCCTGAGGAAAGATGCCTAAAGGAGAAGAGGGAAACCAGACAGCTATAAAAATATCTTGCAGTCTTTTCACAGCATAAAATGCATGGGCATTATGGCAACTCTCCCACCTTTCCTTGCTGGAGCTGTATACAGTAGAGATCACATCACTCTTGCCCTGGTGTGATCTTCTGTAAGATGCAGAGAGTGCCATGCTGTGATATTTACAGTGTTGTGCGCTGTGTTTAGTGGCAGATCTGCTAACAGCAGCAAATCTATTCCTGGCCTTGCAGAGTGGAATTCTGCCTACTCACTCTTTCCTCTCTCCGCATTGTCTTCCTCTTGTCATGTATTTTACATTTTTACTTCTGGCATTAAGTAGAGTCCAGACAAAAAAGAAATTTGAATCTGAGTGCTTTCAGATCTATGAGTATGGGATAGATTTGAATTCCCCCATTAGAAGTAACCCTTCCTTCTGATTTTAGTATTGGTTGGTGTCCAGAACCATATGGGACCTAATTTCGAGTTGCATTAACATGCAGCCAAGAACTCACAGCCAATCTGAAGAAACCTAGAACAAGCTGACAGAAATAGTATGATAAGCAGAAAAATAATATAATATTCACATCAAAGAGGGTAGAAACCTCTCAAACTTTGATTACTTTTATCTTTCTAGTTTTTATAAGAAAAGCTGAAAACTAATTCTACTTTCTTTTCCATACACATTTCATCTGCTGAAAATTAAGTGTGATTTCTAAGCTAGTTGTCTATCTCTGGGGAAGAGAAAGGGGTGGACAATTATTTCTGCAATTTTCAAGCAACTAATTCTTTTAAGAGGAATGAATGGCTCATTGGAGACTCCTTTCTCTCTCACTTAACTGCAGTCCGGAATATGATGTTTACATGTCCCACTATTTTTTATATAACCCAATGTCCTCAGCCTTTGTGTAGCTTTGATATGCAAAACCATGAAGCAGGGTACTATTACAAACCCCACTTTGTAGCTATCCTAAGGGCCATGTTTTTGCATGACTTTACCAGGAGAGGTTAAGGCAGAGATCAATTTTAGATCTTTCTAAAATTATTTGGTTTTTCTGATTTTTCATGGTTCCCTTAAAAATAGAGAGAAAAAGTTTGCAAAATCTGTGAATAAATGGGGATTGGCTGAACAGTGCTAATTAAAAATTAAAATAGCATGCTGAAATATTTTTAGGCACTGTTTATACAAGCATCAAAATACTCTCTTTTTAAAAAAATCATTGCACCAAGACTTTCGACACATATAAACTAAAACTACCACTTTCTTGGTAGAAATGGATGGGAGAAATTTAAACTAACATGAAGAGAGAAAAATAGAATCCATTCTTCTCGCTCTTATAGCTATGCTTTTTAGCATATTATCATACTTCTCCCTCACCAAAGCAGCAAATCACCAGACATTAATCCCCAAAGCAGTAATGCCTTTACTCCACCTGTAACACTCACTAAAGGTGCACTTGGACCTCTCCAGTAAAGAAGAAAGATTGCATTAACACAGCACATCAAATCTTGGGAAGGGTTGGGCATCTTTCTTCCCCAGCACCAAAACCATTTCTGAAATGCGTGTAGTAGGAATCAGCATCCCCATTAGTATTTCAGCACAACTGAAGAAACTAAAGAGCATGCATAACCAGTAGCTTGCCAAGCAGTCAGCTTTTAGCTATGAAGAGCTTTGGTTACCAAATTCCCCTCTTCCACGAGGCATGAGGATACAACACATTTGTGGCAGTGTAATGTGAGCACTGCCTCTCTCTGCATTGCATGGATGGCTGAGCCCATCATCACTCACACAAGAGTGTGTGCAGCTGGGGAAAACTGAGCCTGGACATTTCAATCCTTGGAGGTATTAGAATGAGAAATTTTTAACTTCTACGGTTCTTCTGAGGACTGGGAATTTTTTTACTTGGGACATTTAAATCCTCAGACGTGCAGTCTATAATCTATCATCAGATGGCTTGTCAGTCAGTGTTTATGCCCAGTTTCTGATGTAGAAGGGGGAAGCAGACATGTATTTGTCAAAATTTCAAAAATGTCTACAGCATCTATATAATATTAAACATTTGTATAGGTCTTTATGCAGTTAGGCCCAGGGTAGGATGTGGTTTGTTTTTGCATATCTGCTAAATTCATCAAACCCCCAAAATTCTCTGGACTAACATGACAACTTAGAAATCACTGCTTCCTTCTTTGCATTCACTGACCACAGATTGATCTTCAACTTTTCATAGTATTCTGCTCTGTGATTTAGTTTATCACTATAAATTAAGACACTCAATCTCCCTGCCACAGCACTGTGATTCATTGTCTAGCTACACTCAGCACAGTTCATCTCACTGTTCCAGTCTTTAGACAACAGTCACCCTCCACCTAAGAAATGTGATCCAAAAGTTGGGGATCCCTTCTCTTTGAAACATCTTTCTTTCAGGATGATATAATATTTGAACTGTCTACTTTACAAAATATTTTTACAGCACATAGCCCTAAGGTTCAGCAGGTTTGGTATGGTACGGTTGTATTGGTTTGGTATGGTTCTAGAAATTACACAAGAACAGAAAATTTCATGAAACACTTTGAATAACCTGCAAGTGATGTTGTCCTATAGTCAATAACTGCAGTCACGTGGTGTTCTGATTGTCTTGAAGATGCTGGAGGCAGAAATAGTGTTGTATGCTTTCAAATGTATGACTGAACATTGGCTAATTACAGAATCTTGACAAATCAGGGAAAGCACAGTCAAAATTGTGTGCTGTGTTTCCAGAATCTGTCAGTTTTCATGGTTATTAAGGAGTATTTAAGATCCATGAATTGCAAACAGTGAAGTAGATCATACTTAAACTATAGCCTATTTATCTCTTCATACTTTTATTTCAAAACAGCTGAAATAGATTTCAACCATGCATAACTTTCTGCCTTGTTCATATGTATGTATTGAATAACATTGAGCTTCCTGGTATCAGCAGTTGCTACCAGACTCCTTTATGAACTGTCAGAATAAATAATTTTTTTAAAGCACTGACAATTTAGCTATCAGTATCTGAAGGTATTGATTCTGTCCTCATGTCTGCTACGTGTGGATGACAGATTATTTCAGTTTTCAAAATTTCTATTAAAAAAAACACTGTTAGAAATCTGGAAAGGTGAAAAAAAGTGTGGCAAAGAAGTTACATTTAAACAAGTAGCCTTCTGACTAAAAAAATAATGCATGTGATGGGTATATTATAACATGGGTACAGAATTGCATATCTTGTCAACATCATGATATTGCCAGAAGGTGCTTATGACCCAAATCAATAAAATATCCTTTCCTCTGAGTACTCATGTCACATAAGATTGCATGCCTTTATGTACACAACAATTCAGTGCATGGAGATTCCATTACCATTGTTTGGCTGCACTTACATGGCAGGCTGACTGGCTCCTTCTGCAGCTTCAGCTTCCAGACCATGGAAAACTTGGGACTACACTGCAGCAGTTTTCCTTCTTGACCATTCAAGTTTCCTTTTAAAGGAAAGGAGGCTATGGGAGACACCATATGAATACAGGTATCATCCTGTTATAGAGCCATCTGCCCTACAGCTGACATGCAGACCATGGTTTGCCTGGGAACACACTGCAGAAGGCAATTTATCTTAAGAATGAGCTCGGGTTAGACTTCTCTAAACAGCCACTATCAGGCATCTCAAAAGTGTGTGATAGCCTTGTCTTCCTGTGCAGACTTGACTGAGTAATGAGCGGTTCCTTGGATAACAAGAATTTACCTACAGGCTCCATAGGATTCCTATATTTAGCAGTAAAGGGAAATACTGTATTTTCCTTCTGCTCCAGTTAGTGTTAAGTGCTATAAAAATTAACAGATATAGACTGTTATATTCCTTGCACCAAAATCTTTGCGGAATGTGACATCACCATGTGCCTTGTAACAAGTGAGACATTTTTTTCCCCATGTACTTTGTTTCTAAATAAAGAAACAACAATTTTGCCCTCCTCCCTTTTGTCTCTGGTTTCTAATGCTGTGATATTAATAAGGAGTGACATGTTTAAAGCTTTTCTTTATACTGGTGGAGAATATTTTTGCAATATATATAGTGTAGCGCACCAAGCTGAGGACATTTTCATGGTTATTTTATGGCATAAGGCAAGAGAAGATTTTCTTCACAAAAATAATTAGTGAAACGAATAGATCACTATAGTCAATTAAGAGGGAGAAATTATTTTTGTGGACATGTCAGGCAATGTAATTCATACAATTGCCCTCTATTAAAAAAGCGCTGTGATGGTCTGCCTGATCTATGTGCTGTTTACCTTGGCCAGGCCATAGGATTATGTTCAGGCTCAGAGTGGGAATCGGAAGAATGGAAATGTTTTTGCTTTGATAGCAACAGCTGTTACAGCATAATAAGAGTTCAGTTCTGTTGACCCACCTTCTACATCTTGTCCTTCCTCTTCAATCTGAAGGTCAGTAAATTCCTTAAGTATCCAGTGACGATTTCCTGAGGCCTCCCACACACCTTAAGGGCTGTGATCTGCTGTGAGGGGTGGCACAAGCACATCTTGTGTTTTGGAGTTCTCCTCCACAGTGCTGAGACAGATTCTGCTCTGTACTTAGAGACAGGTCATTTTTTAGCAACTTCCTCACTAGCATTGGCACCAAGTGACTTCAAGCAAGCAGATTCCCTGTGTTTTTTTCATCCAATCTCATCAAGTGAGGAGACATACAGATAGTACAGTGCAAGAAAATAAACAGTCAAGTCAGTGGACAGCAACTCCAGTAACCATCCACACAGCCAATGAGCATGGTTAGATTTTCAGCTCTCTGTGCTGGAGGAAAGAAAACAAATACTTTTTGGATTGAAAAAAGGAGATAAAGCCACTATATCCCTTTCTACACCCTGCTCTAATCTAATCCAGTCCTAGAACTTGGACAGTATATTTATTAATAAAGAAATATTGATGTCCAAAAGAATAGTGAAACTAGAGCAGTTCTTATACACAGGGGATCTTTTACTTTGCACTATCCAGTGGCATTCCTTAAGGACACAATAATACCTTTTGATTTAAAAATAGAGGCATGCATTCTCCATCTCATTGGTTATCATTTGAAAAGAAAATCACCATTCCACACTGCAGAAGGAGAACAGCATTAAAAATACTGACACAAGTGGCTTTTCTTTCTGTATTTAGTTTTCTTGTATTCTTTTCAGCTTTCCAAAACTGTTTTTGTAAAACTGAATTTATACTCAGTTATCCAAATAATCTGGTTCAGAATATTCTGGTTCACTAATTGTATTATATTTTCATGCATATACATCTAAAATCTATGTTTATAAATAATAAGAAAGTTCTTAGATTCACTTCAGAAAGCACATCAATGTCCTACTCTAGTATGACCTGGTGAGATTAGGCGTAACATTACATATGACTTCTTGCTTACCAGAAACTCTTGTGAGTTGCTGACTTGCTATTCTGGATTGTTATTTCTCCTTTAAAAACCTCAGAATTTTGGTGCTGTTTAAAAACTTGTGGTCTTACACAGAGGCTGAAGACTGTGAGCAGTGGAGACTTTTCCCACAACTGTTGAGTAACTGGGTGTGAAAAGTACTCATGGCTATTCTGCCTTTCACATTTCCTAGTCCCGCTCTGTAGGAAAACTGACTGTCCTACTGCATGATCTAATGCCAGAATCCATTTCTAATTCTTTAAGATATAAAATTCTCCTTTCTGAAAGAAAATTTTCTTCTATGAGTTGAAAGTGCAGGCTCTGTATGAAATGACCTGTTCCTTCCCTATAAGTTTTTTTCTTCCCTATCTGGCATGCCGAATTTGCACAGAAAAAAAAGACATTAGAGCACATTCAATTATTTGGGCTTTTGGTGGTGGTGATGATTTTTATTCCTACAAAAGCACTTTTTCCTGCATAGTAAAAATCTGAATTACATTGTTTAGGAGCACACTGTGTATATTTTCTCTTCTGCATTTCACAGAAGGAGAATTTGGCATGTGTTTTCTCTTAGATTGGCTTGGAAGAAATGAGTGACAGGTGATTCCATGTTTGCTTGTGCTGAAGTTGCCACATTTGGTATTCACAGCACAATGTTAAGGTGTTCCTGAAAAAAAATTAGTCAGATTTTCATGGAATTATGAAGCAATTGACTTTTCAGGGTTTTTTTAGAGAGGCAATGAAACATACAATTATGACTGACAAGTCCTGAGCTGATTTTTTTTCAAGCATTCATTTAGTTCAGCTGTCCAGTGTTTTCCTACAGTATCACTTTGACACAGAAAGAAAGAAGATACATTTTCACACCTTTTCACTCAAAATAAGTGAAAGAATCATGCTTCTTTCCACAACCTGAATTCATAAAGATGAATGTATGGAGCATCTTGTAAGTTATGTAGCCTCACAATGTATTTTCAATTAGTTTTGTGGCACAAGAAATATAATATCTGATCAGAGATCTTTGCAAACATTCCTCACAGGATAAGGTTTGTATGGCAAAGGCAGTATATCATAAGACAACACTCACTGGCTTTATCATTGCCTAAGAGCAGCCCTTGTCCTAAATGATAGGTTAAGATTTTCCAGAGATGTTAATTATGTGCCTTCCAAAATATTTATATATTGATTTTAAAGATATGGCTCTACCTGCTGTCTGACACATGGAGAGGTTTCATTTGGGTAACAGAATCATTATTCACTTCTGGTAATCTTGGCCCTCTATGTGGTCACACAGCTGCACATGATGCCAGGATGCCATTTCCAGCAAAGCTACATGGCATCTTCTATTGCTGCAACAAGAAGATTTATATGGGATTTTAAGGTGTCAGGAATTAATTTAGATCTAGGTTTACCACCATGTAGGATATAACAAGAAAAAAAGAGGAAGCAAATAAGAATAAATATTTCATGTGTTTCCTGTTCATAATAAAAAAGTCTCCTGAAGCCAAGAAATCAGGAGTCAGAATGGTTTGGGTTGGAAGGGACCTTTAATATTATCTAGTTCCAAGCCCCCTGCCATGGGCAGGGACAAATTCCACTAGACCAGGTTGCTCAGAACGCAATCCAATCTGGCCTTAGAGACATCCAGGGATGAGGCATCCAAGGCTTCTCTGGGCTACCTGTGCCAGTGCCTTACCCACCACAGAGTTAAAGTATTTCTTCCTTATATCTGTTCTAAATCTCCATTCTTTTAGTTTAAAGCCATACCCCCTTAGCCTATCCCTACATGTCCTTCTAAAAAGTCTGTTTCTAGCTTTCTTTTAGGCCCCTTTAGGCAGTGGAGGGCCACAATAAGCTCTTCCCTTCTCTTCTCCAGGCTGAACAACCCCAACTTTCTGTGTCACCATATTAGAGAGGTGCTTGGTTCTGTGACCATAAATGTATCCTTACCCTGGACTGACTCCAGCAGCTCCACCTCATTCTTATGTTGGGGCCCCCAGAACTGAATGCTGTCCAGGACATGTTTGGCTCTCTGGGCTGGGAGTGCACATGGCGGGGTCATGTCCAGCCTCTCACCCAGCAGAACCCCAAAGCCTTCTGGGCAGGGCTGTCCTTAATCCATTCTCTGCCCAGCCTGTATTTGTCCTTGGGATTGCTCTGACTCAAGTGTAGCACCTTACACTCCAATCCTTGAGTTGTGGGATGTTTTTGCTTTGCATATCATTAAGGTATACAGATAAGCTTGACTTTCTATTTTCATGTTTTTCCAAAAGGCTTTGTCACTGGGACCTTTAGGAATGTGGAGTCTTTTACTCCACTTCTGTACAGAGAGTTAGATGATAAAAACTCTGTACAAAGAAAATTATGGACACTAAGGGAAGTTACTTGTTATTAACAAATATGTAATTGGACTTTTTGGAATGGCTTCAACAACAACAAAATCAACACTTAAAGTAGCTTTAATAAATGCCAATTTTCTCAGCTCTTTCTTAATGTTTTGTTACTGCTTCGTTTATTACCTTTAAAATTTTCTAGCACTGGGAGCACCTGAATATGTAGCACAAATTTCTGTAGCACTGAAAGTGTGCCTTCTTTTCAATTCTGAAAATACAAGTGTAATGACAGTTTTCTCTCATTATAGTAATTAATGTTAAGAAAACTTTATTTAGGTCCATTATTCTACATGAAAAACTTTAGAGAATATTGGTGATAGAAAATGCTACTACATTTCAGTACAGCAAGAAGAAATCAGTAGAGCAACAAAGCTAGCGAGGTGTCTAGAGGGTAAGTCCTGTGAGGAGTGACTGAGGAAATTGGGATTGTTTATCCTGGAGTAAAGGACTCTTGGGAGAGCCTTTGTCATACTCTTCAATTTCCTGAAAGGAGGTTGTGGCCTGCTGGGGGTTGGTCTCTGTTCCTGGGTAATGAGTGACAGGACAAGACAAAATGGACCCAAGTTATGCCAGGGGAGGTGTAGGTTGGATATTAGGTAAAAAACTTCACCAACAGGGTTATGAAGCATTGAAACAGGCTACCCAAGGATGTGGCAGAGTTACTGTCCGTGAAGGTATTTTAAAAACATGTAGATGCAGCTCTTATGGACATGGTTTAGTGGTGAACTTGGCAGTGTTAGGTTAATGGTCAGTCTTGATGAGGTTGAAGTTCTTTTTCAAATTAAATAATTCTATGTTTTTACAGCATTTTTGTCTAGGCGAAATATCATTTAACATCTAATTCTGTTTTTTACCAAAATACAACTCTGTCATTTATGTAATAACTTTCTAATTTAATTTCTTGCATCCATCAGTTTGCATGATAATAACCACTCATTACAGATCTTTAAATGTTTAAATTAATTGATATAATTGAAATGGCAGATAAAATTTTGACAAGGTTTTATGTAATTTTTTACCATAGCTAATCCTACATCCTCTTAAACAATAGTCTGTAATTTCACCAAACAAAACAAAAAAAATTGTCAGATATTTTTGGGATCCTTTCATTTTCATTGATTTCCCAGTTATCTCAAGCTTCTTTAAGCCCTTCTCTATGTCTGCAATTTTGAACTAGCTTGTGCAGGCATTGCTCATCAGCCACTTGTCTGCATCTGACCACAGCCATGTGAGGTACAAAGGAGATCACCATCAGGGAGGCTGCCTCTTGCCAAGCTCTTAGACATTTTTCTAAACTACTAGAAGACTCTATAGTAATTTTGTGGTATCTTATACACAGATATTATCACTGAAGGCTCTGGGCAATGAGGAGTCTGGCTGATGGAGTTCTTTTGTCCAATGGACCTGGAGAAATTTGAATTACTGTACATATTTCAGGTACCTGTAGAACATATTCCTCATGTTTAGCAAACAAAATCTCAATACAAATTAGATTTTTTTAAATGAAAATCAGACAATCTACATGAATACCTCAAAATGTCTAGGTTCCTGTATAATTACCTTACAATACATGCATTGTAGCTTTTTTGCCTGTGTTTGTTCATAAGAAAAGAATGAAAGGAAAATAAAGTGGTATTCTTCAGGTTCTTTTTCAAAGTATCTGATAGTCCTTGGTGAACATGAAAATTTTTTTTCTATAACTAGCCCCACTGTTCTAGACAGAAGCCTGTTTCTTCCATTGTTTTGTAACATCTATTAATTGAAGCTATGCCATTGCAATAATTGCAATATGAGGATGTATTAGACAACCTATATAAATTTGAAGTAGTTTAAAGTGTATGCAGAAATAATTTGATGAATAACAGTAACAAACAGCTTTTTTATATAATTAAAACCCCAGTTGTTTGAAAATATTCCTATAATATTTGCTCAAGCGGTCTACATGTTGTTTGCCATCAAATTTTTAGGTATTTATGTAAGAAAATGTGATTTTTTTTTTAAAAAACGTCTTCTTTCCTTTTCCCTTTCTGTCATAGCAAATGGATCAATGTCAATATCAGACATATTTTGGTCAGAGGAACACAAACAGCAAGAAGCGACAGTGGAAGACAGTGTTTATGCTTTACGTGTAATGCTGCCAAATCATCTGCTAGTTGCCCTTTCAATAACCTCTTTTTCTTCCACTTCTGCTAAAAATATCTCAAAAACCCTCGGTGAAGCCATAATTTAACAAAATTCAATATCCTGTAAATAACAACAGGTTTAGGAGTCCTCAACCATTCCCTAGAAAAGCCAAAAGAACATGAACAATCTACAGCATTTCTGTGAAAAGACCGTATTGTAATCCTTTGCCAGCCAGAATCAGCAGAGATTTTAAATCTTCTTCTGCAAATGTTAACCCCACAACTGACAAATCTCAGAGGAGAATAGCTGAAGCTTTTCACTGACTTCATGAGCAGCTCAAACATTATTTTTCCCGGTTAGCAACTGGTACACTAAAAATAAAGTGGCACATTGGAGATTAATTTTATTTGAACACACACAGTTTTATATGTAATGCTTAGATATTTGAAAGCTGATGGGAGAATCCCTTAACGGCAGATTGAAACAGAATAATGAGTAGAATGGGGTAAGGCAGAGGGCGAAGGTTCAAGTCAGGACTCTATATTCATTCAAACTTCTTGTCCTTACTTCAGAGGTCCAAAGCAGTCTTGAATACAGGCCTCAAATTTCAATTACAGGTGCTATGTCAGAGTAAGGAAAGAATGCACTTACACATTTTTGATATTCAGATCAAAATAATGCAATTCAAGCCTTTACACATGCAGTGGCATTTTTGTTTAATCGGCTTCAGCTTTTCCCACAGTACCTATGGAGGGATTTTTGCAGCATCACAACAAAGTAAAAACATTTTAAAAATTTGCTATGGACTGCAATAGCTGAATTTTTTACCAGTTGTAACTCAAGATTACAGTGTTTCTATATGCAATTATTCATTCCCATGTAGCAAGGACATCATTTATCACATGCGTTGTGAAAATTACTATAACCTTGGGTTTCGACAGCAATGTCTTGAGTGATGTTCCAGATAGCTTTGCCTGGGCAAATATTAAAAAAATTAAATCATCAGAAGAAGATTATGCCTTTTGTTTGTTGAATTCCTCAGAACAAGTGCTCAAACCCCAAATATTTATTCTGTAACTTGATTTATGCATTGAAATTTTTGCACCACAGTCAGATCTGTGCATTAACTTGGTCACCTAGACACTGCAGGTAGCTGAACAGTTCATGTTGCAGGTGTGCAGACTCCAAGACAGGTCAGAGCAGCTGGCTTTGGTCTGCCAAGCTTGCTGACAAGAAACATAGTAGAAATGTAGCAATTAATTTTCAAAATCTGTAAGAGTAGACGCACTCTTGTCACATGGATCTAGAGCTACTACGTGTGAGTGAACACAAGCTGACCATGCAGAGGCAATCAAGGCATGTGTCCACCACAGCACTCCAGGTTCTGGTGGAGTTAACTGTGTGAGATGCAGCATAGTAAAGAGAGAATAAGCCACATTGCTACTCGACTCTAAGCTCCATGATCTCATACGCTTCTGCCACCAAGACAGTAAATCTTCCTGGAATGGAGGAGAACGCAGTGCTGAGCAGACTCTGAGCTGACCCTGAGCTGACCCTGTGTACATCAGACTGGAGTAGCTTTCTTATGACATGTGTTGCCTTTTTGTCTTATTCTGTTCTTGCCAAATAGGGAACTGACTGCAAGACTCTACTGTTGTGATGGTGGTGCTGGAGACTTCACCATTCTGGCTTGAAATATGTGGAAGATCATTCTCTCCTAGAGCCACGATCAAGCCAATCACTCTGCAGGGAAGGGTACAGGGAAACAGCACAAGGCTTGGCTCACTACCTTCAAGGGAGAAAAATCAGCATGGTTGAAACCTTCCAGAGGTGCTCCCATCTTCTACCACACTTTATTTGATGCTGATCAACCTTTTAGCAGCTTTATCTGCTAAATTTTATGCTTGCTAAACCCAGTTTCACCCCATTTTCCATGCCTGCAGTCTTTCCTTCAAAAATCTATCTACAGCAGAAGTCCTGCACATGACGGAGGCTGGGCCTCTAGCTGCCTAAATTGCTTTATATTTGGCAACATTTGTCAGTCATTCCCCTCATCTCCTCCCAGCATATATATTTTATATTGTTTTGTAGTAATATTTAGTATATCAGTACAGACACTTGGAATTTTCAAGTTTCCTGGCCTGTGGCTGGTATTCACTAATCTGCAAATACTCTAGCTCCAAAACACATGCCAGATCTTAGGCTCTGGGCGACTGGAGCCTAAACCTGTCATGAGCATGACGTATATAGCTACCAAAGGCAGCAGGTTCTGAATATTCAGTAACACTGAAGCAGTGTGTTGCATGGGCTCTGTTCTGTGAACATTATTTATGGTTCACTTGTGAATCAATTGTTTGCAGCATTTGCTGGAGGTAAAAAGTAGATGTTAACAATAGGCCTGAGAGTTATCTTACATACATATACATAGGTGAGTCCTACCACAGAGGTGTAGTTTTCACCATCTGAAGAGCTGCAAACAGCGGCATCAGCACGGTGCTTGATGTGTTCATCACACCAGTTTCAAACGCCAGGTTGTACATGAACTTCCATTTCTTTTCTCATCAAGTTTCCTCATGTCATCACATAGAACTGAAGGACTGGCTTGTGGCTACTTTCTGTTTTTCACCACTCTCCAACCATCCAGCCATGTACTGAGAATGGCACCAAACTCAAGTGTACCATAGTGTTAAAACATGGTGGAAGGGGAAAGCTCAACTTTGTTCAGCTTTCTGAACCAAATTTGGCAAGTCATGTCATGACAAGTTTTGACTCCTGAAATGTTTGCAATAAGTATTCTTCTTGTATAAAGTTCTGGAGGCCACACAGATTCATTTTTTTTCCCTATAATAATGACAATCTAGCAGCCTTACCAAAGACAGCAGAAATAATACAAAGTTGACTAGGTGTCAGAGAAAGGAATTCAAACAAATTCATATAGAATAATATGCAAAAATTTTTTTTCTATATGTGTCTATCTAATGCTTGAAAACAGATTTTTTTCTAGTACTGTACTAAGCAACTTAAAATTAATTTCTCAAAACACTCGACACTTTGAGGAGATAGGCAGCTTCAAGGCCTTACAATAGTTACCAGGATTTCATTCACAGCAAGGCCTGCCAACCCTGAAACAAATGAGGGACTTCACCACTTTATTCTTGTTTTTCGGCTCTGAGCACATAATGAACAAATTCTTTACATATTTTGATTTGACATAGGGTTGAAAAATATATTTTAATAACTTATGAGGCTTACTTTACAAAAAGTCTATTGCAAAGGCAACGTAAGGGTTTCTAAATTAGTCCTAACCTCTAGAAATGCTCTCTAGTCACCTAATTCATCCCAATGTGATTATTTGTTTCTTTGGGACATTTCATATTAGTAAGATATTTTTAAGGCTTATTTCTACATGAGGACACATTTTTGGATGAAGATAGAAATGTCTAAACTGGTTCTTTTTGTCACAATAAGTTATCATCACAAAAGCACTTTAGGGAAGAATAAGTTCTAAGTAACACAGCCTAAGTTTGGGCTAAAATCAGCATGCTAATAAAAATCTCCAAAGTGAGACTAATTAGACATGAGTGGGATCATCCTTGCTTTGAGCAGAACCAAATTTTGACCCAGACTATGAAAAATCAATACCAGTTGTAGTTTTAGCCAGATGGATATTAGATGGATTAAATGGCTGAAAATATTCTCAGAGGAACTCTGAGGGGAAGGAATTAGCAGCTATCCTAATTTTTGCCTTCTAATTGTTGCAACAAAAAACTGAAATTATTTGTTCCAGCAACCATTCTCTCCCAAAATCCTCTTATTTCAGGAGAACTCTGGAATGCTGTAAGTGTCAGGACAGATAACACCTTCACATGTATGCTGCTCACTGACCTCAAACTACATGAATAAAAGGCCAAGAGAAACCGTGGTGGAATAAGATGCAGTGTTTTAGTAAGGAATACATGTTTTATATTTTTTGGCAGTATGCCACTCTGTTCAGAATTGAGGGATGGATTATTGTGGATTTGTTTTCTTTCAGGAATTAGGGCTGGCCTTGGCTTAGCTTCAGTACTGCAGAGGTATTAACTGCAATGCATTTCTGTCTTACAGCTTCATCCCATTTAGCCATTGTGACTTTGGAGTGACTTCCAAAGCAATCCAATCAGAATGAGTTGGCAGATTAATGTTAACTTTCATGTCAGGACTGAAGGCAATGCAAAATGAAAATGCTAAAAGAAGAGGCATTGCACCAGCCATACTGTAGCTAAAAATAAAGCCAAACTGTCTCATGTGAGCTAATGAGCCTTTGTTTAATCTACAAATGGATAAAGCATTAGTAAACTGCTTTTCTGTGTATTAATGAATCTCAAAGATTTACATAAAATTGATACTATAGCCTCTGGACTGTTTTATATTCATGCAAAATTTTGTATTATCACAGAAGTTTCCTTGGCAGACACTGAGTTTGTAAAAAATTTTGCATTGCAGTTCCTCAGTAACAATACTGGCAAGATCAGGAAATTCACTGTTTCACCTTTTGTCTGGGCAATGGTTCAAATTGTGCTTCTCTCCTTGCAAAAAAATCGGTATGGAGTATGTTGAGATATATTTTAAGGATCAAAGGCCAAGGGGGGAGTTTGAAATAATATAAATTACACACAACCCAATATAATTTGAATATTTATTCTAATCCAAACATCCAAGATCAGAGATCAACATAGCTCTTTGGCAGGACTGTATAGCAACTAATTCAAGCCTGTGTTGTCAATAGGTGACTCAAGATTTTAGTCAAACACATTCCACTCAATCCAGTGACTTAAGTTCCATCGCAATCTCATCAACCCAATATACTAGCATTGCAATACTGATCAGTACTAACACAGTTTTTATCTTCTCAGAACTGTAAACAACCTCTATGAGTTCCTAGTCATAATCAAATAAATTTGTTCTTCTTTCAACATCAAAGATATTTTTGTTTTCACCATACCAGTTTTTCAGCTTCATTGTTACCCATTTTCCTATATTTTAGAACACAGTTTTAAAAACTTAGTCTTCATGTCCTTCTCTGTA
This sequence comes from Illadopsis cleaveri, assembly GCA_013399915.1. Classification (NCBI taxonomy): domain Eukaryota; kingdom Metazoa; phylum Chordata; class Aves; order Passeriformes; family Timaliidae; genus Illadopsis; species Illadopsis cleaveri. Next base: position 201,753 of record VXBB01012320.1, read on the forward strand.
CAGTTTTAATAACCCCTTGCTTTAATATGTAAATACATTTCTCTCAATTATGTATTTGTTCCCTGATTCAAATATGTTTTTTACTCACAGTAGAATGGAAGTCTTGGTGTATAATTTTGCATGCCCTCTCATTTTCCTGAAGTTGGGAAACGCATGACAGAAAAAAACCATAACAATGAAAATGCCAGACAATAGGACTTTGGACAAATTGGACAAATTATTGCTCTGAAAATTTCTCTTACCCATATAGTCATGCAGATATTTTTTCAAATGTAAACTGACACATTAAACAGCAAATAAACCAATAATAACATTTCTCTGGGACCTAACAGCTGTATTAAATATAAAGAAGACCTATGTAGTCAAGTGGATGGACTGCAAGATAGGAACTGGGAGAGCAAGTTCCCCTCCGCTGTAAGACAAGATCAGGTTTGTGACCCCTTGAGGAACAAGGATATACAGAAACCTTTGGCACACAGTGAGATACATCCCAGAGTCTTGAGAGAACTGACTTGCCAAGTCATTCTCCAAGATATTTAAAATATGATGGCAGTCATGTGAAGTTCCAGGTGACTTGAAAAAAGAGAAACATTATACCCATCTCTTGGAAAGGTAAAGAAGAGGAGGACCCTAGGAACTACTGACCTGTCAGTCTTACCTCTGTGCCTGGGAAGGTCATGCAACAGATCCTCCTAGAAGCCGTGCTAAGGCACTTGGTGGACAGGGAGGTCATTTGAGACAGCCAGCATACCTTCACCAAGGGCAAATCCTGCTTCACCAATGTTGTGGCCTTTTATGACAGGGTGACTCCATCTGTGGACAAGAGAAAGGCTATGGATCTATGAAAGATATGGATCTATTCATCTGTCTGAACTTCTGTAAGGCTTTTGGAATTGTCCCCCACAAAATCCTTCTGTCTAAATCGGAGAGGGAAGGATTTGATGGATGGACAGTGTGGAGGATGACAAATTGGTTGGACAGTCACAACCAGAGGGTAGTGATCAATGACTCAGTGTCCCGATGGACATCAGTAACAAGCGGTGTCCTCAGGGTTCCGTACTGGAACCAGTGTTATTGAATGTCTTCCTTAATGACAGAGGGATGACAGATGAAACCTGCAAAGCTTAGTGGTGCAGTTGAGACACGTAAAGGACAGGATGCCATCCAGAGGGGGCTGGTCAAGCTAAAGGAAAGGGCCCATGAGAATCTAATGAGATTTAACAAGACCAAGTGCTTGATGCTGAACTTGGGTCAAGGCAATCCCTCATATCAATAAAGGCTGGGGATGAGCAGATGGAGCAGCCCTGCCTAGAAGGACTTGGGGGTGCTGCTGGGTGAGAGGCTGGACATGACCCAGCCATGGGCACTCCCAGCCCAGGGAGCCAAACGTGTCCTGGGCTGCATCCAAAGCAGCGTGGGCAGCAGGGCCAGGGAGGGGATTCTGCCCCTCTGCTCTGCTCTGC
>VXBB01012320.1:203430-296690 GCA_013399915.1 Illadopsis cleaveri
GAGAAAAGGCTGAGAGAATTGGGGTTGTTCAGCCTGAAAAAGAGGCTATTGTAAAGACTTTATTGCAGCCTTCCAGTACCTGAAAGAAGCTTACAAGAAAGAGCAAGAGGGACTTTTTACAAGGGCCTGCAGTGACACAACAAAGGGCAGTGACTTTAAGTTTAAGAAGGGTAGGTTTAGAGTAGATATGAGCAAGAATTTTTTTTTACAGTGAGGATGGTTAAATGCAGAAACATGTTCCCCAGAGAAGTCCTGAGTACCTCATCCCTGGAAGTGCTTAAGGCCAAGTTGGATGGGACTCTGAACAACCTCTATAGTGAGAGGTGTCCCTGCCCATGGCAGGGAGCTGGGACTAGGTGACCTTTAAAGGGTCCCTTCCAACTCAAACTATTCTGTGGTTCTATATTAGGCACACTAGAAAGCAGAAAGATAGACCTCCCCACACTTAGCATGTGTAATTATTCAAATGAAAACAATCTAGGCTAACAATATTGTTAACAAAATGTTATCTGCAAATGTTAGTGACTTTTTCTAGAAGGTCAAGATATGAAAAAAAAATAACCAAGAAAAAAACCAACTGCTGAATGTAAGACCAGTTAAATTTCAAGGAAAAAAGTCACTACATGCAGTTTTTAAAATATGAACTGTCAAATGCTTTTGCCCTATTTCCACTTTTGGCTGCTTTGATTCTTTCTTTTTTGCAGAGTAGACCTGTTTTACTCTGGATGTGGTTGCTGTTAGCTATGGATTCACGTGGATGTCAAGGTGGTAGATAGCTCCTCCTGCAGCATTTTGGCTGATGCCAGCAGAACTTGGACAGGCAGTGATGCAGTTCTTATATAACACCCCCGGGTTAAAAGCTGAGTTTCCTCCCATTTCCAGCAGCAGTCTTACTTTTCTTGTTCTGTATTGGCATAGAGTATCTAGCTACTAGATATCAAACTTGACAATGCTGAAGTACTGAATAATACCCACTTAATACTGAGGAACATCAAATCTTCTTAATCTTTAGGTAACATAAGATGGACTAAGCAATTGTATCTTTGGAATATTTCTCTGACATTTTTTCAATTGCTTTTTCCTTTTCTCTAAATTTCACAAACTGTGTATGATGGTGATATTTATTGTGAAAAATTAAGTTATTCAAATGCCATACTTCATAGTATGTGTTCACAACAGACATCAGAATTTTTGCCAGCCCATGACTCTGAAGTTTTATTTGTTAAATGGAAATAACTTATTGAAAAACTTTTCTTTCCCCAACATAAAATAAAGAATAATGTACAGAACATCGTCCGTAAGCCAAGTATAATGCTGGAATGAGGAATAGCAAATTCCCTAGATAAATAATTTGCTTGCTTTCAAGGTTTTTAACAGAGGATCACTGCTTATATCTTATATCTTATCACTGCTTATCCTTCTGAATTTTGTAGGAATGTGCTGATAACACAAATTAACATATATGTGGATTTGTGTCGTGTTGCATCAGTAAAGGGACTGGTTTTCCAGTAAAAGTCATCTACAGGCACCTCATGGGCTATCTTACCTACATGGCTGTGCAATGCAAGGTGCCTATGGTATGGTTTCTATATAAGGGACTGTTAGAACAGAACAACTTCTACTTGGTTTACAACTGGACTTGATATTCATAAAGGTCTTTACCAACCTAAATGCCTGATTCTGTGATTAAACTGAACTAGAACAGGAATCAACCCTTGATGAAATATCAAGAACATTCATAACTCACAGTGTAGTATTGCTGTCAACATTACATTTTTTCCAGGCCAAATACAATCACATTCTCTCTGAAATGATCCCATTGTTTGGTAGATCAGTTTACATTGTAAGCAAAGAGCTTGAGTACGTAATTTCACTTATATAAAGGAAATACAAAAAATAAAAGCATCAATTTAGCTTTGGCAATAATATATGTTACAGATTCTTCCTATAGCCATAATTTCTCCAAGAAAATTAAATTTTGCAAGATTAACTCCCCCATGCTCACAAAACCTGTTGTGTTCTGACTAGGTCAAAACAGGGCAGAGCATGCTTTCCTCCTGAAGGCCTCTGAGCTAGCCCCAGGCTTGCTCATGTGGTCCTTCAGCACAATGCAAAGCTATAGCTGTAACAGGGCTTTCAAATAATATTTGAAAATAATACAGTGGTACTTCAATTCTGCATCCAGGTAAAAAGTCAGGCTGTAAACCAGCTTGACTAACTCAGTTGTGGCATGGCACTAAGGTCAGCTACATTAATTACCAATCTGGGTTGTCAATGCCTCCCGTGACATAGTATGGAAATTTAAAAACCATTTTGTTTTCTTCAGGACAAAATCAAAAAGAAAATAATTTGTCAAACCCTAGATCAAAACAAAACTGTCAAATTCTGCAGCAAGAGAATGAAGATATCGCCCATAAGAACTTTCAGTTCATAATTTCATCTTGAATTATATTTTGCTTATTCTCACTCACTGGGAACTACAAAGCAATATAATACTAGTTCAGTCCATGTATATCAAAAGGTTGATATACCCACTAGAAAAAACCCTGGAAATCAAATAAACGAATCAAAACCCAATCTAATTTCTGGACTGAAACTAAGCATATAGGTTTCTGAAACATAATATATTTAAGAAATTATATGGTAATTAAAATGTTAAAGGTATAATGGAAAAAAAGTCAGCTATTATTTTTATTATGAGGATGCATTAGAGTTTAAATAAGATAAGATTCTAAGGTATTTTAAATATTGAAAACTGCTAAATAAAAAATTATTCAAAATTATATTTCCCCCCAAAATCATTCAACCAAATTGACTTGTAATAATCATACTTGAAAATATATTTGTCATTTACTGTTATGGGTTGATGTTATGCAAATATCTTATTTGACTTTTAGTTATTTGTGCTCTACTTCATGTTCACTCACTTTCAGTGCACAACTTGGAAATCTGCAAGAGGAGTGACTATTTTTCTTAACTGTGAGTTTATCCTTGCAGCTATGGAAATAAAATATATATATCTTCCTCTGAAATTCATTTAAAAATAGAAAACATGCATATTCCCTAACACTGCTAAATTAATAAAGTTATTTTAATTTCTTTATTTTCTATTTGTAGATCAATAGCTATTGATAGATATTATCTATCTATTCTATCCAGAATTATTCCATGGAATAACCATTTTAGATCGCTATCAAGTTAAATCTCAGACAAGACTAATCCTTGATTTTATATTTTTACAGAGGTTATATAGTGGACTGCGCTTTAACTGAATGCCAGTTGTCCAGACAATCCTGGCAACAGCTGATTTTCCAGGCTAAATACATTTTCTGTACAGCATGTTGAGGACCGCAGAATATTTTTTTAATTCACTATTTATGGTCACTCGTAATGATGCCTTAAGTTTTAGCTTTCTTATTTTCCAGATTCTGTACTGCCTTAGTGTGTGACTCTGAACCTCATATAAAGTGTTAGCCAGTTCTCTTCACAGTTTCATTAGACAAAACAATCCTTTTCCAGCTCAAGAACTAAGGACACCGTTGCAGCTTCAGGCCCAAAAAATGTAAACAGCGAATTGAGGAGAGCAATCTGGAAGGATGGGACTTCATAACCTGAAGCTGTAACTGGACAATTAACCCAAACATGTAAATGGATCAAAACTTATAAAAGTGAAAACTCGTGACCCATTGTCCATCTTGGGTGTAGCCATGGCCAAGCTTTTGCAAGGTGTATACTTTGAAGGCCTTTTAATAAATACCGACTTTATTCCTTTAACTCTGTCTAGCCTCTGGTCTAGGTAGCCTCTTTAGGCATCAGTAACAAACTCTTTTCATCCTCTAATATTTTTCTCCATCCTCTTACTACTGTATTTTTAAGTTTTGCCGGTGTGCATGGGATGTTGAATGGAAATGAAAGAAAATAATTGTCTGAAGGAGTTTGTAGCTGAGGCTATGGGCTTGCAAACTGGTCTGGACCTGCTCAGATTCTCCCTGTGACAGTCCCAGAAACTGTGATCCCAAACCACGTTTGATCCTGTATCATTTAAAGCAGCAGGACTTTGGTATTGAATCAGAGTGGAACAAACCTCCTATGTGCTGCAGGGATTCAATTTATCACAGTGAAACAGCAACATAAACCTGAGAGCGGGCAGTACTGAACTGAAAGTTCAGGCACATGGAACATGGAGCAGCATGTTCTTGAAAACTCTAGTTTCCAAGTCACATTAGCTTTACTAATGCTGATTGGTAGGTATTTGTTCTCTAGTGAAATTGTCACTCCAGATTTAGGAATTTCTTGCACATAGAAAGTGTCAGGGTCCTATTCTTGGGCAGGCACTATGATAGTAAAAAGTTCCCCAAGACAGTCTGTAAGAAAGATCAATGAAGAAAAAGAGAAGGCTCCTGAGCCGCAACACTGCTAAGGTAGTCAGAAGAAAATTGGATCTGGATTATTAATCCTTGTTTCTATTGGTCTTTCTCTGATAAAACAGGCAGAAACAATGTTTCTTTTATATACCACATCCCAGTGAAAAGATTCAGGTCCTTGTGTGTCTGATTTGGAAAGCAGATCTTCCACCTACCAAAAAATGATCCAGAAGTGAATTATTCAGAGATAACCTGATATCTCTTCCTCTGACAAAAGGATATTTGAACTCTGAATGAATTATTGGCCTATAAGGATGACTATGAAATTAATCCCAACAGAAAAGCAAAGTAGTAGGATGCCTAATTTGAGAATCTTCTATTCTCACATTTGCAGCTGCTTGGCATCTTCAGGATATATTCAGGATATCAGTATCCAGCATCAGAAATATGGGCACCAAGAAGAATTCATTGGTGTATTTTGGTGGTGAGATAAATTCAATGCCTTTCAGGTTGAGCAGCAGTTAAGCAGGGCTTTCTGAAGGTCTCATAGCTGGATTGGAGAACTAGAGTGGCAGCTTAAATTTAAAGAGTCAAAGTGCTCTCTGAATTCCATTGCAAAGCTATGTGGGAGAGGTAGGGAGCTAATCTACTGAGCATGGATAGCTATTTCCAAAGGCTTGGCCCTAAGGACAGCATGTGCCAGTGTTTTGAGATACTGAGATTTTAGTTCTTGCTTATGTGCCTTTCTGGCTGGGGACTATGCTGAACTAATCACATGAAACAATTATGTCTCTTGTACAGAAATACAATACATTTCTTGTACAGAATTATAGAGATGTACTCACTGCCAGAGTGAGTACAGAGTGCAGAGCTCTTCTAAGCTGCTCTGAATCTCCTCGATACTTAATAGGTGCTTGGAACAAAGGTATTTGATCCAAGGTATATTAAGTAGATGTTGTCTGTGTTGCCTAAAACAGATCATAAATGGGAAATCTGGTAACAGATAGTTTGGTTTCTGAGCTTCTGTACATCAGTTTCTGCTTCCTGGTGTGTTTTTCCTGTCCCTTAAAGCATGTAGTAAACTAATAAATAGTTAATCTGTTACCTAGATAAAATATGGTGCTTTTCTTTTTGTGCCTTCTCTCATGTACTGCCTAAACACCAGAGTTTAACTCTATACTTATTTGCTAAAATCTACTTCAGACTTAATCATCAAAGAAAACCAGGATGATAAGTAATATTATTCAAAAATATCCCCTTGTTTTTCTGTGACTAAAATGCTTTCCTTTTGAGAAATTGTATAATAAATATTAATCCATGGGGAATGTTAATCAATAAATTACAGTTAGCTAGTAATTATTTAAATCAAATCTAATGAAAATATTCACATAAATTTAGCTAAAATGTAATCTATACAAAATCTAATATAACTAGATAGAAATATAAATATAACTAATAAAGAGTAATTTCTTTGTGAGAAAGAGGTAAATAGGATAAAATATGATTCTTGGCAGTATACACTGATTTATAGAAACTCATATTCTTTCAGTTTGCTAGTAACTTCATAACTCTTGGTACTATTTCACTGAATTTTCTACTATCTTTCTTCTGATGTGGTGGTGCAGTTTTTTTCAACTCTTTGAATACTTTTGCAAGAGGAGAGACTTTTCCTGTAAAATAATATGATAACCCTTTACAGACCAGACATGGTTAGGTAGTAGATGTCTGTGCTGGTATATGTATGGCAAGTAAAATTCACCTCCAAGGCTTGCTCAGACAAGGAGACATATCTGTGGATTATTTGCATACAGGTAGAATCACTCAGAAGAGGTGGAGGCTGCCATATGTATTACTAAATTCTATTTTCTGTTTGCAGATACAGGTGGTTGCCTTTTATCAACTTTCATATGAGCTTATGTTCATGATATGTAATTGAAAAGTAACTGTGCAGAAAAGGACTTGGGGATGCTGGTGGACACCAAGTAGAACTCAAGCCAGCAGTGTGCCCTTCCAGCAAAGAAGGCAAATGTCATCCTGGGCTGCATTAGGAAGGTTGTTGCCAGCAGGTTCACTGTGTTGCTCCTGTTCCTCTACTCAGCACAGGTGAGGCCACTTCCAGAGTATTGTGTCCAGTGTTGAGCTTCCCAATAAAGAGAAAAATGGACATTCTGGAGAGAGTCCAGTGAAAGGCCATGAAGATAACCAAGGGATGACCACAGGAGCAGCTCTCCTGTGAAGAAAGGCTGAGTGAGAAGGTATTTTTCAGCCTGGAGAAGAGCAGGTGCAGCGGGATCAGTGTACAGTGTACAGTCTGTCTCCTTCCTCTTTTCAGCGGCATCCAGTGGCAGAACCAGAGGCAATGGCCATAAATTGAAATACAGGAGAGTCTTTCTGAACATCAAGAACTGCCAGAGATTCTGTCAGAGATTTGTCAGAGGTTGCCCAGAGAAGTTGTAAAGTCACCAGTTTTGGAGACATCAAAAAGTCATCTGAACATGGTCTTGGGCAATCAGCCCTAAGTGAACATGCCTGAGGAACCCTGTAATTTTGGGATTCTGTGATTTTGTGATTTTGTGAACTCACAGTACACCTGAAAAATTATTTTTGTAAGATATGATGTATGTTGTTCTGTATTTATTCTGCACAGATGGTTCTTATGTGCAATTGAGTTTAATACATTGAAAATATTTATTATAGAATTCTGTATGAATATCTGAAACACAGTACACAGGGACCTTTCTATTCAGATTGGAATGTGCTTTTGTGTGCTATTAAGATTTTTTAAAATTTTTGAAAATTTGATTGAATGCTTAATTCCTATTTTTATTGTAGTTACACCATAAGTTAGCCTTCTAAAAAGTCTTTGACTTGTATATACTTGATAAAGCATAACTTAACGCTTTCTGGTTTGTACAGAGATAAACACCAGGGGTACTGCTAAATCTGACCACAGATAACAGTCATTAGTGAGAATTGTGATAATCTTTGTGATGGGACCATCCATCCCTAGGGAATGGTCCAAATGTATTTACAAAATCAGGTGTAGATTAGAATGAGGATTTTCTTTAAAATTCTCCTGTGTACATGACATAAAAATACATTACACTGTACTTCATCATGTAAACAGTAGCAAAGTATTATTATTCTATGTATTGCTGGATGAAGAAGTCAATATTTTTAGGATGAAAGATTAATCGATTTGTAATATTGTATTAAAAATTGAAAATTCATGACATTCAGGTCAATTCTGCCATATGAAGAATAATTCTGAACATGCGGATAATTTTTTTTCTCTGAATGATAGTTGTTTTCTTGCTCAACAATACATCTGCTACAACTTCCTTGCAGGAGAATAAGTGGAGAAATATCAAAACCAGTATTTCTCCCCTTCATGCATGCCTGCAGTATCTAATGGTATTGTAGCAGTAATTTTCTCAAAAGTGGTTCATTACCAGCAGTTAACAATCCCTTCTGGCAATTAGTTAATTATCTTGCCTTTGACTATGGTGAAAGGAAGTGGCTATCAAGGGCATTGTTTGCTCAATTAACCAAAAGCAGTAGACACAGTAATAACTGTAGAAGAAAATCCCTCCAAAATGCAGTAATTTTGCTCAATTTTTCACAGGAGCTGTGCAGTCTGATATGTTAAATTAAAGAAATTTGGAGGAATTTACATGCAAGAGTGTGTGCATGGTGTTATTTGTTTGTTTTTCCAAACAAGTATTAGGACAAGAATATTCTTCTGTAAAATGCAGCTCCTGGGCTCTGCAAAGGTTGATGGTATTTTCAGAGCTCTAACTAATGCAGCCATGAGCAGCTCTGGCTGGGATGGTCTCTGGTATTGTGGGAGCTGGATGTAGCCCAGCGGATGATCCTGCTTGGCCAGCTGCCTTTTCCCCAGAAGAGCTGCCATGTCTTCCCCCACGTGGGCGGAAGGATGGATGGATGGGGATGGATGCCTCCTACAGAGGGCACAGCAACACCTCCATATGGCCCAGACTGAAAAGACAAGACAAAGCTGGTTTCTCTCCCCAGTGAAAAGATTGGCCTGCATCTCTCAGTACAATGTCTTTAGGCTTCAGCTACTCTGATTTGTGTAAGACTCACAACAAAAACCCTCTGAAATCCCAAGCAACTCACCACTATACAAACAGTGGCCAGCTAAAGGTTCTTCAGTGAAAGATGATACATTATGAAATAATTTTTGAATAAAAAGATATGCCTTTTATTCAAAAGACAGCTAACTTCATTTATAATTTCTCATTTTCTTCAGAGGAAAAAAAAATATACTTCTTATATCTCATAATGCTAAACCAGTTATCTAATAGGAACCATGAGATGTACAAATTTAATGGCAAGTCCTTACTTTTTTCCCATTTTCTTAACTATTCTTGAGTTTTTCTGCTGGCCCAGGCTGACTCTACTTTTCTCAGATGACCAAAATGCCACTGGAAGGTAGGTTGCTTTTCTTCCCATTGTATTTCCCTGTAGAAAATAAGAATTGATACACTTGTAAATAAATCATAACTCTCAAAAAAACCAGCTGAAAATGATCACTGGCTTTTCTTTCCTCCCTGTTAGTGGGAATGGGAAAAAAGCAACAAACCCTTCTTCTCTGACCTCTCTCATCCCCAACCATGAACTGTCACTATTTTCTGGCTAGGAAAAAACCCCAGATTTTGGAAACCTGTATATATGATAACTGCCAATATTCCTCTTCACTTTAGAAATAATAAAAAACATGAATATGTTGGACATGAATATGTTCAAAATTCTGAGACTTTGTAAAAACAATTGCTAAGTATCTGAGAAAAAAAAAAGGTTAGATTTATTTTCTTTCTGACAAAGCAGTGTTTGTGACCTTTTTATGTAAAACACTTTCCTTCAGTAATCTCTCTCTAAATTCAGTTACATTATTTATCTTCCTTACTATTTATATAAATAGAGCAAGCAAACCCTACCTGCAGTTTCTAAATTCTTCAGGTTTCTCACTCTTTACACTAATCTCTTAGTTCTGGACAAACAGGATTTATTTTACCTTCTGCAGTGGGCAGATTTGGAAATATTCTTGTTGAAGGAGATGTAAGGCATAAAATACATGAAGGTCAAGATATTGTACCTTTAATTAATTCTATTAAAACTTTTCACTAAAGAGTAAAATCTTCATCCATGTCTAATGAGCTAATGTTTTTTCCATTTCATATAGAAACTCTTCAATTAATTCTAATGAGTAATTAAGTGCTCAAGGTTTATAGAAAAATTATGTTCTGCACAGAACTGCATATTCTAATGTGTCTAAACCTGTAGTCAGTGCTTCTGGTGTATAGTGGATCATTTTTCCTGAATAATGTTTTTATTTATCATTATTAAATATGTGCAGATGAGATCAATTTGTGAAAACGTATCATGTGGACCTGAGTAACATTTCTGCCACCTATATAAGGACAGGCATGTAATGCACACTGCTAGATAACCATTAAGACAGTTCAGCATCCCTGTTCTCTCCTTTCTTTGGTTGTTTTGATTTGATATGGAAATATAGGCAACAACCCTAGTGTAGCAACTGATACATTACAGGCTATTTGTCTACTAGCAGCAAAACTATGAAGCTTTCAATGTTATAATTCATATTATATTGCTTCCAACCTACCTAAATTTGCATTTTTATGACCAATCTTGATGAACAGCTAACCTATTAAACAGATTAATCCTGAATTTAAGAGCTACTGTAAATAACCCAGTAAAGAATAAACTGACAATACAAATTAATATGCACAATATTTCAGAATCAACTGAATACTATGCCTGAAAGACCCCTCCTGGTCTTTAGTTTAACATTAGATTAAAAGCAGATGGATAATATGAATGTCCATATGTCTTAACATCCTGTGGGCTCACCATACTGTGACTCTTTTCTGACTTTGACCATATCTATCACTTCTTGAGACTTCAGAGAATTAAAGCAAGCTTAAGTCACCAAAAAGCATCTAGATTCCATGCTTTTGTCAGTTAGAAATAATGACTAATGAATGACAGATTAGAAAATACAGTCTTCTGTTGCTAGTGACCAAACTTCTGCAGGCAAAATAAAATGATAACGTGTTGTCCAAAGGTAGGGGCAATTGCCCAGATCATTAGCAATGAGAATAATGAAAAATTGTCTTGAAGAATTACATCACATCAGTGGATAAAACAGAAAACATTATTTTATTGTAAAATTTGCCATCTAGATGCCATTCCCTGTGTTGTCTTAAAGCCCTTTTTAAAAAAAAATCAGTTCAAATGAACAGATGATGAAAACATATAAAACAAAGAATTGTACAGTGCTGTACATTGTCTCTGGTATAATATGAATGAAGAGTTCACAGAACAAAATTATATGTTCCCTTGCAAAACTCCCAAATGACATGTAAATTATTAAACTTGAAAATTTCTACTGAAAAATGGTACACATGTGAAAACCAAAGTTCAAAAAACTGGAATAACTATCAAATTACAACAAAATATTTTAAAGTAAATTATTTAGTTAAATAAATAGTTATAAGTTTAGCTTAGAGTGAAGATGTATACAATTTGCATAAAGAAGCCCTATTCAAAGAATCCAAGAAGCTCCTGATTGACTGAATTTAACTCTTGGATAATTGGCAACAAAAAAACCCCTCTCTGTCTGCACCCTCCTCTGTAATGTTATGTCATCAGAACAGACATTTTGTCTGTGCTCTCCCCATTTTCTAAATGCAGGATCATATTCCAGCTTAGCATAAAGATAGATGCAGTAACACATCATGCCTAAAGTAATATGCCACTTATACAGCACATGGAACCCAGTAACTCAGCCTAGTCTGGGAAAATGACCACAAAAGAAGTATTTTAGCATGAAAGATCAACACAGCACGACAGCAGGAATGTTTTATTCTTCCCAGTATATTATTAGCAAGCTTAGTTCTTGAAGAAAGAAAGCCCACTGCAATAGAGCAGACGTCACTGGAAAACGTTCAGTTATATCACCCCAACAACCCCTAGAAAGGGAACGTAGGTGATCAATGTTTGAGGAGTAACTTTTTCCATTTTAAGGCAAATAATTCATCTGCTCATTCACCTGCAGAGTGCTATTGTTTTTGCCTTCCTTGTAGGTTCCCTGATATCTGTGATGGTGATTTTAAAAACCAGTTTTTTGGAGGCCTACCTTCCTTTCTACTGCAGTCAAGGGTAAAAGTCCCCTTGATTTTCACTAGGAGCAAATAACTGTAAATTCTAGTTACAGTTCCTTCTTGCCATAGGCTTCTGATTTCTGACATCATCATAGATTTTTAAATTTTTCTAAAAGAGCTACTTTTCTAATAGTAATTAAAAATATTTTTTAAAAAGGGCTGCATAACAGTTGTTTTGATATTTTCAAATACAGAAGATATAACCTAAAACATAACAGAACAAATTATTAATAATAACTATTTTTGAAATATCAGCAGCATTAACTAGGCTAAGTCCTTCTTTCTGAGTTTCCATGGAACTATATTTGCAGGGTTGTTAGAATGAACAGAGAAAATGTCTATGCCATTTTGTAGGACGCTCCAGAATGGCAACAACCAGGCTTCACAGAAAATGGCTGATTTCTACTATAAACAAAAAGGCATTAGCATTGCATAATAGCTCCGGGGCTGGTTTCAGCTGCATTATGTCACATAAGGATGAATGTGAGAATTGCAAGGTGATCTGGGGTGAAAAGCACAGTATGTTTCCTAAACTAGAAACAGTCAAAACCTATTGATGCATCCTGATAACACTTACTTTCAAAACCATTCAGAAAATCAACATATCTCCTTAAAAGCCTTCATAAATGTTTAACACCTTGGCACAAGAATACCTATGCCCTTAGTACAAAAGATTTTGCCTGGATTACAAATTACTACTGATGTATATTTTTCTGTCTAAATCTGTGGCACCCTTGGTGCTTGCCCTTGTGTGTAGATGAAAGGCATCCTTTGACACTCCAGTGCTGGCAATATTTGTCAGCTCTGTGGCTCTGGCTTCAGGCTCTCAGATAGTCATGAGACAATCTGAGGGAGTAGCCAGAGGTTTGAAGTTAACAAAAAAATGACTGAGTTTATATCGAGGACTGTTATGTTAAATAAGGTTAGGCCATCTGGTTTAAGCAAGCACATTATAAAGAATGCTTTCTTTAAAGTAAGTATTTTTCATCCAAACACTTAGGTTAGTGCCTCATTGTGTCACTCAGTTTGTTACTCAAGTCAAAAACAAGTGTTTGTGAGAGGTCAGTCAGAGGTTCCATTTGGCATCTTTTTTTTAAACTTATTTTTCTTGTCTTAAATTAGTTCTTTTGTAGCTGCAGGAGGAAAATAAATGTGTACACTGACACTGAAAGCTATGCAATGTTTTTTAAATACCAGGAGAACATATAGAAACACAAAATATTTGGCAAATTATTTGAGCAATCACTTTTGCGGGACCATAGTCTGTGTACCGAGGCTTAGAGACAGAGAGCCAAAATTTGTTGAATAATTTTTTAATCAAATTTTACTAGTGAATATTAGATTGGGAAAAAAGCAGGCCTACACTGCAGCAATATTATATTGCTTTTAAGTGGCCTAGAAGAAGAGTTTGCAAGAAAATGTCATATTATTTTACTGTCAAGCTAGTAGAAAGATCTGTCTTCTTAGAGGCAGAGACTATCAACTGTGTGACAGACTGGGAGATTATCTTAGGAAGAGAACTTTGAATGAAAGCTGCTCAGTGCTGAATGGAAGGCTGGAAAAAGAAAGAACAAGGGCTGTTGCCTCAAGATCAGTTTAACTGGGTTCCAGGTACAAGCACCAAAGCACCAATTCTGTGTGTTTTGTGCTTGGACTTCTTTTGATTACTACCTAGAAAATATTTAGTGTGAACGGTTTTTTGTATGCACGGTCAACATTTTATATGCAGCATCACATAGCATGCACCTCCTCAGTAACAGTCAACTGTAAAGAAACATTTCAGGAGCAGCTAATTCTGAGCTAAATCATCAGATCTTCATGTTCCTGCAACTAAGAAAATCCAACAGACAGGAGAAAACCCAGGTGCAAGCTCTCTGACAAGTGTAATAGATTGCTAAACCATGAGGTCAGCCATGCAGTGAATGGGAGACGCAAGAAAAGACTTTTTCACTGTGCCATTTATAGTTTTATGAATGCATAGGATGCACATTCGTCTTGTTATAGTTTATCAGTAGGAGCTCTTACTTTTACCACATATTTAATATGGCAAATGTGCCCATGTAGGATCCTTTATATTTTTTTTATTTCATCTCTTTTTTTTTTCTTTTCTTTTTCTTTATGCTTGAAATATTTTCTCCCCTTCTGATTTGCAAAGTCATTACATGAATAAGTAGGAAATAGGAATTGCCATACTTTGTCTAAATATTTTTCCTAAAATAGTCTATTTTTAACTTTTCTCTACTGAAATGTTTCTGTAACTTTTCTGCACTAAGGTATATTCCAGCACTTAAAATTTTCCCTACTTTATTTTTTCTACTTCTGTTTTTTCCCCCAAATACTGCACCATAAAACACATACACATTATTTCTGGTGTAATCAGAATTCTAAATGACTATCACCTGCTTACCATTTTGCTAGGACACTATAGATGGGTAAATATGTTAGTGTCTGATACCAAAAAGCATGGTCTACAAGTAGCTTTAAGTTAATGTGAAGAAATAAAATGAGGAGAGAAAAGAAAATGGAACCTTCCATTTTAATGCAAATTTTTTTTTCTTGATCCTTTGTGTAGTCTGGTGTAAAATGTGCAGTTCATTATGAAACATCACTGACCTAAGAGAGTGTTTAATGATAAAGTATTAGAGAAATCAAACTGACATGGGATAAAGCATCTTTGAGATGATTTTCATGAACTTCCCACTGAAGTGCCAAACATTATATGCTGCAATTTATTCTCATGTGTATGATTGCACTTTGTTAATTGTCAATGTGTAGGTTACCTTATATTCACCTCCTAGTTCCCTGTAGTGGCACTGGGAAATAATTTTTTTCACAGCATGACACCACCTCATGGCAGCTCCCTGATGTCCAACATGGGAGGCAGAGAACCAGACACACAGTCCAAGGGAAGCTATGTTTAACCAAGTTAAACCTGTCTTGTCTCAAAGTTTTCCTCTAGCACAAGGACTGCAGTTCTCCTTGTTGAAATATGTGTGAAGAAGGATAAACTGTGAATTAACTGTAAAATTTGACACATTTTAGACGAGAGATGAGGAATGAAAGTTTAATTCTATGATAGATTCTAAGTATCTTAAAGGTAGTATTTAGAAGCATATCTTAAGGGGAAGAATTTAGTGCTACCATGTATAACTAAAATTTTTTTGTTCCTGAATATTCTGAGTTTGTTCTGCCATTTTCAGTAGTCTGATGAATGCCATATGTGAATCTATTACTACTTATGGACTACTTATGAAATACTGCTTTGAATGAAGGTTATTCATAATTTTATGCTACCTACTTACTACCTGTCTCACCTTCAGATGGGTGCCCAAATTCATCAGTTTCCCAGCATAGTTGTGTTAAGACTTACAACAAAGATATTTTCAGAGAAGCATGATTGTGTAGGCATACATGAGGCTCTCCAATTCTGCCAATGTTCTTGTGACCAGAAATGTGTTTTGTAAATTTGCTCAACACGGACATGAATGTTTAAAAATGCTTGCCATGCCTTGGATGTGGTACATTCAATTCACTAGTCTTATATTTTATTTTTACACATTAGTTATTTAACAGCAGCATCTGTGGCACTAAAAGGAATTAACATCCCATAACACTAGGTACTGTGATTTTTAGCAGCTGTCCAAATAGCTTACCTTCAAAATAGGTGATGGATTAGTGCAACACATTTAACACAAGCTATATTCAGAACAATACTCTGAAGAGGTATGTACATGGACAATTTCTAGCACAAAATGAGAAAAGTGTGAATGAAAATTCTTGTGGAAATCCTACATCTGTTGGGAAAAAAAGCCCTTTCACTGACAAGTGAAATAGCATAAAGGTCTACAAATCGATGCTATTTTACCTACCATTCTTCGCTAATGAGCTGTAACTGATGGTCACATTTGATGATATAACTAATAAAGTAAAAGAGGTGGGAAATGCTTGAAAACTCATCTCATTAATGATGGAGCATCATGTACAAGGAGTAGTAGTCTAGTACACACACTTGTTTATTGTTTGTGAAAACTTACTTTTTCTACAGACATTTATTATGTGTGGCTCTGAAGTCTTCAGAAGGGATAGGCAAGGAAGGAGAGGTAGAGGGGGTTTGTTAAGGGGTTTGGTTGTCTAGAACCTGATGACAGTGCTGATAGGTTTGAGTGTTTATGAGTCAGGGGGAAGGCCAACAAAGCAAATATCCTAGTGAATATGTTACAACAAAATAAACTCACAGAGATTGTCAAAATAAAAATAAATTAAGACCAAATTCCCCTGCAACTCTTCTCAAGAAATACAATGGGTGTATGGTGTTTAAACCATACAATTATGAGCAGTTAAGCATTTGACATTTTGGAGCCCTGTATAAAATATATAGTATCTCAGAAACTGTGTAGTACAATTACCTGAGGGGAAAGGTTCAGAAGAAGTACAAAATATCAGTTAAAACCATAGCTTGTTGAAGCATAACCAGTTTCAATGATATACAGTATCAGAAAACAAGACTAGAAAGATTTTTTCAGAACAGCTGATATCCAGATTATACTGGCAGAGTAGGAGTGAAACCAAGCAGATATTCAGCAGTAATATTCTTTACCACAGATGTCTCTCTGCATCATCCGTGAAATTGTTACCAGATACCCTATGGCAACAAGGACCTGAGGGAATGGGATGAAGCTGTGTCAGGAGAAGTTCAGGTTAGGGTTTAGAAAAGGTTTTTCATTGAGATGGTGATTGGGCACTGGAACAGGCCCTCTACAGAAGTGGTCACAGCACCAAGCATTTGGACAGTGCTCTCAGGCATGGTGGTTTGATTCTTGGGATTGTCCTGTGCGGGGCCAGGAGCTGGACTTTGATTGATCCCTGTGGGTCCCTTCCAACTCAGGATATTCTATGATTCTTTTCAGATGGATAAAAACATCCCGGAAGAGAAAATAATATCAGCTGTGACTAGGTAAAGCAAATGACATCTGTCAATACCTTCTATGCACTTTTAGAGTTTATTGAGAAAGGTCTCAGTATGGAGAATGCTAATAAAATGTGTCCTATGCCTATGGCTGGGACAAAACAGTGAGCCAACCTTTGTTAAAAAAAAAAAAAAAAATCCAATTTGCCAATCTGAAAGTTGAATTACTTCTTTAATGAAATAATGGGAAGCATTGAGAAATTTCCCAGCGATGGGAGTAACCCAGCAAAACAGAAAAGCTTTAAAATTTAAATCACATCCTGGTAAGACTCCTTCCTGGACCGGAAGGGGTGACTTCGCTCTCTGTATTAATTTCCTATTGATGAATAAGCATTGAAGTAAAAGTAGAGGGTGAGTCCCACCTATTACCTACTGAGCCTCTGTGAGTTAAGGTGAGTGCTTAAGGGATGATGCTGGGAAGATGGAGCTATATTTTGAGCCCACACAGGGTTTTGCTTTGTCCAAATGCAGCAAAGGAATCAAGCCCATGTCTCTCAATTTCAGGAGTTAGATGATAAATTGACACTTCATGGAAACATAGAAAAAAATGTGCTGGGAAGAAGACAGACCAACCAGCCTCTGTATCTACCATGGGCCAAGTTAACCATGGTTAATTTACCTTTCTAACTGCCAGACCCTTTTAAAAAAGGCAATCTTTTCAATATAGCAAGTGAAAATACCATAAGTCTCGCAAGTCACCTGGAAAAGCTAGTTTATATCTGCTGTAGTTGCCAGGCAACCATCACAATCTTCCAGTTACTAAAAATTGTCTGACTGGAGTTGACCTTACTTTTATGCTGTGGTTACCCCTACAGCCTTCCCCAAAATAACAAAATTCTGTCAATCTGCCAGGAACAAATTTCTATCATTACACTGAAATTTTGCAGCCCATTACTCCATAATAAGAACTACTGCCTTTAGGTGTCCCAATGAGATGAGCTGCTGAAGCAACTGATTTATTTCAGTTAGAAGCAAGATTTTTGTCTTTTAGCACATGCTCATTTCTGTCTTAATTTTTTTAAACTAGTATTCATATCGATCTTAAGCATGTAGACCTGGGGACTTATTCTGCACTGCAGTCTTAGCCAAAATCATAATTAGATCAGATAGGAATGCAGCCTATTTTTAAGAATGCAGTATGTGGCCTTTATGGCCTTACAGCAACAGAAAGCATGTCAATAGTTCCAGTATGTCAGTATCCATATGGTGATCAATATCAGGGCGGAATCAATAATCAAGAAATTCCATGTCAATTAAATCACATTAACTTTTAATTTGTTTAGTATTCATTACTTATACTGCAAAAGAGGCAGGAAAGAGAAACTGTTTTACAAAAATGTCATGGTTTAACCCCAGATGTCAACTAAGGACCACGCAGACCCTCGCTCACTCCTCCTGCCCCCTGGTGGGATGGGGTGGAGAATCAGAAAAAGGAAAAATCTTTGGTTTGGTATAACAAACTAATAATATAAATAAAGTAAATAATAATAATAGTAATAATTGCAATGAAATGGAGAGGGAGAGAGAGGAAAAAATTGATAAATTGTACAGTTTCTCACCACTATTGACCAATGCCCAGTCTGAGCAGCAATTCGCATATTCCGCCAAGTGTCCCTGCCACACCAGTTTATGTCCTGGGCATGACATTCTGTGGTATGGAATATGCCTTTGGCCAGTTCCAGTCAGATGTCCTGGTTATGACTCCTCACATCTTCTTGTGCAGGTCCTCACTGCCAGAGCATGGGAAATTAAAAGACCTGAAAGTCCTTGACCTAAGGGTAACCATTACAGCTAAAACATCACTGCATTATCAACATTATTCTCGTACTGAATCCAAAACACAGCACTCCAGTAGCTACTGGGAAGAAAACTAAATCTATCCCAGCTGAAACCAGAACACAAAAGTAGATACTTATCATTTCTATATTGCAACCAGGAGGGGTTAAAAAAGAGAGGTTAAGGGTTCCTAAAGACAAAGTAGTAAGGCTAAATTGCAGTGCTACTTCATCCTTCTATTTTAATGACATCTAAAAATCTTAGTAAAACTATCCCGAAATAAACCGATATTAACCAGTGAGTTACTAAGGTAATGCTTAATTTACCCAGCTACCTAACTTAAATGGATGCATTTGGATCAAGTTACATTTTCTCTACTGCCAATGGGGAAAGTTCCCAAGGAATGTTCATCCCATCTGAATGATATGTTTATATCTGTACTGACAAAAGATAAATACAATCCAGATGAAAAACTTAAAACAGATACCTAACTTTTAGACAACTGAGGTACAATGAGATGAATTGCTCATTCATAGGTAGTCAATGGAAAGCACAGTGCAGATGGACTTTAAGATTACATTGCAATTATGTTCAACAAAGATAGAAGTATTCTGATCTCATTTGATCTAGCTCTGTGGTTTATTCCCTGAATTTACCCTTTCTGTAGACATTTTTCATGTGCTGAAAATAATTTTTTTCAGCACTTAAAGTTTTAAATCTAAAAAGTTTAGAGTAAGTGACTTACTGTTTCTTTCCAGATAGATTGCGTTTTCTTTCTGCAAGCTCAACATCTTAGCCTGGAATGAAGTATAATCATGTTATAACAGTATGACTCATACTTAACCTACTTTAAAAGAAGTGCAAAGTTTACAAGCAGAATGATAATATAACAGTGTTAAGTATTAGAAAGTTATAAGGACCTCCAACAAAGAACCCAGTGATTCAGGATACTTCTTGACAAAATTCCAATTTACTTTCTGTATCACTCAAAAAGAAATTAAAGGAGATATAAGCATAATTTTCTTCTACTTTACAGTTACTTTGGCTTTAGACAAGTAATATTATATATTAAATGTAATGTAATATAGCTTCACATTTTTTTCCTATGGTGACATTCATAATACTAGTGAAGTTGATAATGAAACTAATTCAGTGATGTATAATGCTAACTTTCACTTGCTTACCCATCATTAAAAAATTAATGTGAAATAGTGTCTTGAAGGTGATTTGTATATGCTTCATAAAAAATGCTGCATGTGTCCTTTTTATATCAAATTGAATTACTTCTTATTGAAGTTTTCAGGGAATCAAGATTATTATAATAGTCTTACAGTCTGCACATATGAAATGCTGATTGACATGGTACCTTGGTAAGAAGATATCTAATATTTCAGCTGTAAATCTTATGCTGAGGCCAGACCTGGCAATGATGTCTAAGGCAGCACTAAACAAGGAGTTTCAAAAAGCTTTGAGCATGAGCATTTACGCAAATGAGACTCTGCCTTCCCTTCAGACTTGCTTTCAACCCTATGTTGTTTTATTCCTTAACACCACGATAATAGATTGTGGAGCTGCATAATAAATGTACAGTGCAGCTACAGCCCACATAACCATTCAGTTAGCTAGTCTTGGGCTGAATTAGTTTTAACCCAGGTCGGCTCCACTAATTTTAGAGTAAAAGTCCTATAAATATGGCATAGGGCACTGGGATGAGAAGGGAGATAAAATGGGAAGGAAAGGTACAGAAATAGGTGTAAACATCTGAGTCCACTCCACTGTTTGAATATGCTGATTTATCAGGGTTTAATGTTCATAAAAAGATCATCTCAGGCACTTCAGCAGTAGAATTGTAAAATAGTTAATATACCATGTTTAGTGCTGTCAGTCAATTTTCCGTCAAGCCAACTAATTTTTACATAGTTTACACTAAACCAGTAAAAGCACTATGAATAGCCAGTGAGTAAGCACTCTTACTCAATGTTTAAGCTTAGCAGATTTAGAGAGACATACAGTGTTTTAACATATCAAACCATGTGGATATCTTGCTTAAATGGCAGCTGCTGTTTGTAATATCTGAGTGCTTTCAATGAAGATATCAGCAGGGCAAGCAACTAATGCATCTAGTGAAACTGTGCACTCAAAGATGAATGGTGTCTGGAAGTAGGACAACAGCAGAATGTAAGCAGATATGCTAGAGGATATAATGTCAGTGGCTGGAAGCTATTTGGATAGCAAATGCTGCAAGTTTTATGAATGGCTGTCAGGAGCCAATCGTATAAAATAAGCCTTACATAAGCCAAAGAGAAGCTTAGAAATAGACTTGTAAAATAGTTTTTGCTCCCTCCTTTAGGATCACATGGCAGATCTAGGTCTAGATCTGAATCTGTATGGGATTGACCTTGGTAGAGGAGTACAGAATCTCTCTGAAAATAATTTTTGACTTTAGAAGAGCTTATCTTTCAGAGATAAAAGAAAATACATCAATGAATACAATGATAGAGAAGCCATCTTGACATGTCTTTCCAGTAGCTAGTTGTTCACATCTCTAAAAAGGCAAATAAACCTACTGTGAAAATGCCTGTTTTCAACTTCCTCTGGATCCTTTCATACCTTTCTAGACTAGCCTGAGAACACATTCTGTACCAGCCATTTAGCCCCTTTCATCAAATCATCCTCTAACATTTTTGGAGCCAGTGTGAACAGATATTTTCTAGAACTTTTTTCTACTGGGAAAGTTTTTCTGCTCTTTTTATCATAGCTGTGGTTAAGGCCTTCTTTGGACATTTAGAAAGTAGATATGTCAGCAAAATGCCTTCAGGATGAACATTTTCTGGCTTTGCCTGCTTACTTATGTTCTGCAGAAAAAAACAGGAGACCAATTACTGGAATAGTGAATTCCAAAGAGCCCAAATCCCCATTTTCCATCAAAACTCTCTCTCTTAAACACAACAGAAATCAGTTTAAGAGCAAAACTTCCAAGAACCACAGATGCCAAAATATTTTCCTAAAATATTCCATCCAAGAATTATAAATCATTTTAGGCAATCACACCCAATTTATAGTCATACACGAACTAAGTACTGACTTGCCTAAAGTCGTAGTACTATTCAGCTACTGATCTGGAAATAGAGGCAAACCTTCTCTTTAAATAGTTATCACAGGGCCATTTATCAAGGGTTTTCTATTTGGTGGTTTAGTATACCTATTTAAACCACAAGTGAAATCTTTAAAAGCTGATTCTCATTTAAATATTGCAATCATGATTTCAGTAGGTATAAGTACACACTAAAAACATCTAAAAACTAAGACATCACAGAGAAAAATGCACAAAGATTTAAAACTAATTGTTTAACTATCATTAAAATGCAAGAGTTTTGGGGGTGGGGAGGGAGGTTCCCTCTGCCATGATTTTTTTTTTTAAGTTCTAAATATACAGGAATTTTGAACTGACTACAGAAATCTTAACTTAATTTTTCTTATCTTGTTTTCTTTATGTCTAAGAATGTTTGGCCAGATGTGATTTCATCACCAGGCCCTTAGCATCAATAGAACCAAATAGGTCTAACACTAGGGAATGAAAAAATACATACTTGCAAACATCCCTTGTCCTAATTTCATGCAGATGAAATTGTGGGTTTGCTCAACAGCTGCTCATACGCACCAATAGTGCCCTCTGCAGTGTTATAATGTAATTATATGCAGATGGCAGATCTCTGAAGGTTAAGAAGCCAAAGTGGGAGAAGCACATGCAATACAGTAATACAGTAACCAGAAGTATTTATTTGATTCTCATAGACTTAAAAATCAACAGTGTGGTGCAATATGATTGCAGTTTGAATTAAGGGGCAAGCTGCTGCAGTGACATCAGCTGCCAAAATAAATTAGAAGGCTGATGCTACATGATGATGGTGGCATGACATTACTAGGAATTCACATGGCTAAAGTGATTCAGCATCCAGTGCTGACCTTTGAGGGCCCATTCAAACTATAAATGTTCTTGGATTTGTGACAGTGTTATTCTTACTCTCTGTTTTGAGCTCTGTCATCATCTCAGCTATTGATTTAATTTACTCCACTGGCTTTATCCTGCTTAACCACAGTAATCCCAAACCTGCTTACTTCCACATTCCTTTCTCCCATTCCTAATAAAGTTTTGCCAATACATGTGCTGAATATTTGTCCTACTCTTAGTTTCTCATCAAAATGCTAAAACTGATACTCACACCTTTATCAGCAGTAGAGAAGCACTCAGTGCAAGACCCCATAAATTCCACACTTATCCTCAAGATACCAATGATAAGAGGCAGGATATCTGCTCTAGCACTAGTTCACACCGGTCAACTACTAAACTACTCACTGCTGGTGTCAGATTTTGCTTCCTGGATCATCTTGTGTCAGCTCTTCTTGAGAAAATTGTATTCATCAAGGCTAGGAATGGGGGATACATAGAACTAAAATATCGGTTCCATACAAGTAGATTCGACTTTGTAGGCTTTTATGTTTTAAAATTTTCTTCAAACACCTATGGAAAACGTTTGCATATGCTTCTCATTTGCAGTAACTGAGGAGAAATCTCTAACACAGACCTGTTTGGATAATAAAATTACAAGAGAAGTGAAGTTTTCAGGTTAGAAAAGGCTGTGCAGAATATCAGAGATCATACATGAGTGCTGTTTGGAAGAAAAGACTAGGAAGGTGTTCTGTATTGGAGGGTAAATAAGGAGAGTTCAGAATGAAGTAACTTGCTTATCAAGATTGTTTGCATACTCTTACATAGAGTTATTTTGAGGTCTTGGACATCAAAATATCCTGTTTAGTACTATTGCAATTTTAGGTAAACCATAATATCAAAATGCAGAAATGTTTTTTAACTTCTGTTTATGTACAGGTAAATAGATGGTAATCTTGAAAGTAGCAATTTTAAAGTGCTTTAAATTCCTGAGATAATTTAGAAATAAACCAAGAAAGATGATGGTTTTGGTCTATCTGATTGTATGATAAAGATCAGGAGTAAAATGCACATAAATATTTGCCAAAGAATTATCCAGAATAATCTAAGAAAAACTTTACATAAAAGAAAAAAAAGTCATATTTCCAGTGTCAGCTGGTGGAAAACAGCTAAGACTGTATGGGGAACAGACAGCTCAGGGTGAGAAGGTAACAAGTGTGAAGATGGCAGCCTGAGACATACTTTCCTGACTCCCTAAATTTACCAGTGAAGCTTAGTAAGATGCCATAAAGCCAGGACTTTGAAGGGGCCAAAGGTCACTCAAGCATTTTTAACACTTGAGATAAACAAAACTGCATAATGCCTCAGGAGAAAGCAGCATTTCTAGAATGGCATCAGGCTAATCAAAATAATGTATTTGTCCTGAAAAGAGCTGGCACATTATTGCCAGCAGGATGAAAATTTGTGAAACATGCTTGGATTTGCTGGGGAAAAAAAAAATCATAGACATGACTGGCAGTGAATGTAAGAGACCAAGTGGGATGTTTTGTTTGTGTAAGAGATTTTGTTTGTGCAATCCTTTCACACATGGTTGAATCTTGATGGCCCTATCCAGGCTTAAAATTTAACTCTCAGAGGTCACCTCCCACAGGACAGTATCCTGCAGCTACCAGTCAATTTGCAATGAAAATGTAATAAATCCAAGTATTTGGAACATTTCAGTAGACTGGACATTTAAAGAGGACCTTTACTTTCTGGATACATGGCCTTAAACTTTAGTAACTATTTGAATAATTTTTATAACCTCTGGTCAAGTGAATATCTGTTCAGCTCATTTTTTTTAACTCTGTTTAGGGTTGATTTTTTAAAAAGGCACTTTGTAAGATCATGAATAGAAGGCCTTGAGAAAATGGAGAACTTTGGTTTCTAGCCAAGACAGCTGCCTTAGGCTTTGGCCATAGGATGCTTCTCTTGGATTCTGGCCTACTATTAAGATATCAGTGTTTTTATTAAGCTACAGTATACTCTAGGGCTAGTCAGAAAATCAAGAAGTTGGGGAGGTGGCAGTGCGGAGGTGGTGGCTGAGTTAAGTCCAGGGCTGAGGGTTGGATTGAGCTGTGCCGCGACCCTCAGTCCGCTCCCGGCTCGCTCCTCTTNCTCAGGGACATCCAAGCAATGGCCCCACGCCCCATAAGGACTTGGAGGCCCTTGACAGCCAACCAGGCAAAATCAATGCCATGTAAAGGGCCCTGGGGGTCCTGGTCAATGAAAAGATGAACACGAGTTAGCAGTGCCCTGGCAGCCAGGAGGGCCAAGCGTGTGCTGGGGGGCATCAGGCACAGCATGGCCAGCCAGGCAAGGGAGGGGATCTTCCTGCTCTGCTCTGCACTGGGGTGGCCTCACCTCAAGGCCTGTGTGCTGTTTTGGGCACTGCAATATAAGAAAGATATTAAGCTATTAGAGAGCAATCAAAGGAAAGCAACAAAGATGGTGAACAGTGTTGAGGTATGAGGAGCAGCTGAAGTCACTCACCATATTCTGTGATTCTGTGAAATTTCTGTCTGTATATGCAAAAAGCATCCAAAACAACAGGCAATCTTAAGACCATCCTACAAGCACTTTTAAAAAGTTTGATGCCTAATAATATTTTTGCCTTTCCAAAATTAAAATATAGCTGCTCTACAGGCACTCCTGCACATTACTTACCGGGCTTTATTTACGGCTCCTGTTCTGTGCATGGAGTCTAAATCGTCACTGGCCCACAAATTGATAGCCAAAACTTGGCAGCTGCATTAGAAGCTACAGTAAGGAAAGGTCTGGCCAAGATAAAAGCACACCCCTTGAAAGTTATCTGCTTATCTCAAGTTACACCTCTGATCCAACTGAGGAGATCTCAGTGGATAATTTTGCTGATTTTTGCAGAACGTGAGTCAGCAGTGCGCTCTTGTGGTGGCAGGCCTGTCTGTGTACCAGGCACAGAGAGGGACCACAGCCAGCAGGCCAGGGAAGTGGCTGCTCACTGCTGCTTGCTTAGTACCCAGGAGGCCACTTCTGGTGTACCCAGCCCAGGCTGAAACCTCAGAACAAAGATACAGAGCAGGTGGAGAAAGACCTCTGGAGGGCCACCAAGATGCCAAGAGAGGATGCAAAGCATGCTCTTTGACAAGGTGCTGAAGAAGCTGGATTGCTTGAGCTTTTAAGGAAGAGGCTGAGGGGAACAGCTGCAATCTTCCTAAGATTGTCTGAAGAGGAGTTGAAGAGATTCTGAAACTGAAAACAAATCTGGGTTTGGTTTATTAGTAAAAGAAGCGACAGTCCCTTTCTGTGTTTCCTCAAATTTTGGAATTATAAACAAATGAAAACATAAAGCTTATATGTAATAAAGGATTGCCCTCCTCATACTGTTAAGATTTATTAAATAGCACTGGTAATGAACCAACAAGAGTCAGGCATCAGAGGCTGAAGGTCCTTTCTAATTGACTGACATTTGCCCATCTAGGTAATATTCCTCATCAGACATAGCATAATGGAACAGATAGTTAAGCTGAAAGATAACTTTGGAAAGGATAATTTTTGACAGGTTTGGATAAATGTATTTGCACTAATAGCTACCTCAAGATTTGAATAGTATGGCCAATGCCTCACTGCCATTGGTGATACAGCAGGAGTTAAGGAAGAGGAATAACTCTGATGACTTAAACATATAGTAAGTAATTTTATGTCTGCTGGTGCGGTTTTTATTCTCTGGTTCTCTAGTTTAGGTACGTAGCACCATTTCAGTTTTGCCTTCTGTTATTAACAGTATCTGAATTATTGGTGATACAATCCTTCACAGCTATTTATCTGCTTCAGCAGATATGACTTCCTTGTCTATATTTTTAAGCTCCAAATTATTGTCACCTATATTTAATGAAAATGCCCAGTCATATATTTATAAACCAGAGAATGGAAACTCTGAGCTCCTGGTGTGACTTATATATCTACAGTCCTATGATTCATTGGCAAAGGCGCAGCTTCCCTATATTTCATCTAGGTGAAGGCTTTGAGTACATTTATCTCCTGAAAATCTCCCCTCACTTCATTATTTACTGTCTTGTCTCATTCCTAAGGCAAAATATCTAAATTTGCACCTACATACATCTGCTAGGAAAATATCATCTGATGCTGTGGCCTATTTTTCTGCAGTAAAACTCTATTATTTCTGATGGAAATGAAACAGAAAGGCCTTCCAGTTAAAGTCCACCTTGTTCTGCCTGTTTGTACATCACTAAGTGAAACAGAACTTTATTCCATGACTTCAATATGACTAACTGAATTAATACACAAATTATATGTAACTGCTTAAGTTGATGATTGCTGAAATATTGGGAAGAAATGCATCTGCCTGCAATCCTCAACCAAAATAATCCAACAAAAAGCACTTCTTATGGCATGTAAGTATGTGTTGGGATGGGGCTAGAAATAATAATACTAGATGATCACATCCTTCATCACTTTTCTATAGCACAGAGAATGTCTTCCATTAAATGTCAGCCTTGACTGAATCTGATGGAGAAAAGCAAGCAAACAGTCTGATTTTGTGAAATCTTTTAGGATACAGTAAGTTTATTCTATTTTATTAACTTCTTTACCATATTTGTAATGAAAAAATAATCAGGTTCTATTTGATTTTAGTCTGCAATAAATCTTGGTCAAAATCTGAACCAGCATTACTTTTTAATGCATCACATACTCTATGAATTATAATGCTACTTTTTATTGCTTTGGCCTTTTCAATATTCAGCAATTTATCTGACTGATCACTTTTGCTTTCCTCCATTTATAGCTTCACTGACTTCCCTGGTCATAATCCTAAGTAAGCATATAAATATAGATTTTGCATAAAAAAAAAATAAACATAACTTTCTAAATTAAAATTAGATCAGAAATAAAACCATATAACTGCTTCCCAAGTAGTCTCTAGCTGATACTGTGTCATGTCAGAAGGTCTCACAGACACTACCACACAATGAAATATCAACTTGAAAACTGAACTAAACAGCTAGAAATTTAAATTCACTGCACTCTGTATGTACCTTGAATATTGCCACAATGTGCAACCCCCACCTCAATTTACAAGGTAACAATGAGCTATGGGCTATATTAAGTGCCATGCACAAGTGTAATCCCTTTCTTCAAATGCAATTGTGTTCTGAGTTCACACTGACAGACCTTAAAGGAACATCTGAAAGGAACATATACACCAACTTAATACAACCCGTGAACTTGAGGAACTTGAGCTCAGTAGCATGAGGCTGCCTTATGTGAGCACACGCCATGTCAATCAAATGCCATAGATTTTCCATAATTTCTCACAATTGCCTATGAGGCCAGGAAAGTAATCCACCAGGATTATTTTCTTAAAAGCACTCCCTGCACAACCCATAGAATACTTCAGCTTACTCCAGTGCAAAACTCAAGTGGATATGAACCCAGGAGTCTTGCTGCCTTACACTGTTGAGAACTGTGCAGGATCACTTGGGTGACTGGATCCGGGAAACTTTCTTGTACAATTCCAACTACATAGTAACATACGTTAAAAACTTGTTACTTTTTCAAAATATCTGTAGACATTACTGAAATTACTGCTGAGAAATTTACAGGGAGAAAACAGAAGACAATTGATCGTATACACTAAAGTGAGTTGACACTGCTGTGATGATCTGTCTGAAGTGCATAGTCCGACTCAATACACAGAAGAAAAAACAGAACAATTTGAGGTAGTACATGGAAATGACAGGAAGGGGATCCTGGGAAATAATATCTAAACACAGCCTTGCTATTTCATGAAGCATCATTTCATTATGTCTTGTTTGTTCACTTGGTTTTCCTCAGAATTTTGTTTTCTGCGGCGTTTATCAATAAATGTGGCACCATCTAGTGGCCTCATAAAAATTTGCTTAAATTGTGACCTGTTTTATAACAGTAATAGTTTTTAGGGACATCTAATGAGTTTTTCAGGTATTTTATAAGCAAAACCTTAAGCTTTTAGTCAAAGCTGGCACAAAGTTTTATCATTGATGAAAATTCAGAACCACGTGCAAGAAACTTCTAATATAACAATTTATCACATTCTGATACTCTAATCTCAGATATCTGAATAAACATGAATGCAATGAAGATGCAACATTCTTCTTTGATGTGAAATTCCAAGTCCAAATAAATGTAATAAAAAAAGGAGAAGTCTAAAAAGTGGACTCTCATTTGATGCTCAGTTCTTGGATTTCTGCTGTAGCATACACTGGCTAATTCTAATATATATAATACAATGTACTAGAGATCACATCTTGTGTGATATTGGTTTCTGCGTCATAGGTTTTTCCTTCTCCTCAGATCTCTCATCTTTGAAAACTAGATTAATGCTTTAGGGTGGGAATTCAATTGATTTCTCCCTAAAATTCTTTCTAGACCTTCCCTAAACTGAGTTGATTTGTGGGTCTGTAGATCTGTCCTCAGTCACTGAGTAGTTTGCATACTTTAAAAATCATGCAGTTATATTGCTGCATTTCCTATGTCAGTCTTTCCTCAGTCTCACCTCTCTTCTCAGGTAGGAAGTGAAGATTGGGTAATTCTGTGTTTTACCATCCTCGTACACACATATAACACCAACTAAGTTACTGCTTTCCTACAAAACACTGCTCTTGTTTAGGGCTGATAGAATTGCTTTTCTGTCTTATGCAGAACAAGATGCATGAAAGCAAGAATGTATTTGTACATAGTAGTTGTAGGTGAAGTTACAAGAGAATTTAAAAGCTATACAAGGAAGATCTCCAATAGATCTCATTGTCACTGCAAAATCTACATTTTTCACTGTCTTCATGAATGAAAATTACTTTCTACTGCAAGTTGCATTAAGTCTCTGAGCCTACACAAAATCTTAGGAAGCAAACTATTCCTCATTATTTTTTTTCTGGTTCATTTATGAGGTTTATAAGAAGATGCTTAAAATAATGAGGTTATCTTTAATCCTAAACAATTAGCAAGTCTCCAAAAGCCTTCACATCAATGAAAAGTTTCTGAGCAGGGTTATTAAAAATCTGTAGAGTAATAATGTAAGTCCTAGAAACTCTACTAGCATGGCAAGAACAACATGTATAAAAAAGAAGCTTATAAATTACTGTCTTTAGAAGGGCAATTCATGCTGACTGACAAAGTGATGGACTAAGATTAAAATTACCTTCATACCAAAAAGTTAGATTACTTAAAGCTGTTAAGAGTTAAGGAATTTTGCTTCAATATTTCTGCTGCACGTGTACATGGCCTGGTGCAGACAATCCCAGTCTCACTCTACCTGTACTTCGGAGCAACTTACCTTCAGGTTAGAAATGGTTAATCTCTCAGAAAAACCAATCAGTTAATGTGATGAACTGATTTACTCTTTACTGATTTACATTTACTCTGCTCCATTGTTTTTATCTATCTTGGAGGTAGCTAGTTTGGAGACATTTTTACTTTATCCTATACTGTGGAGCTGATTTATTCTAAATCTCCTTATCTGAGTCAAGTACAGTGTGTGTGGATTCAGCAGTCATGCTTGAAATAGCAACTATTTACAATCTGATTTTCTGGAAAAAAAAATTCTCTCTGCCTTTTCTCATATTTGCAGTCTGTACTAGTCTGCAACTGCCTTCAAATGTAATTACTGTTCAATTATTTTTCTCTGGAATTCCTCTTGTATTAAACAGCACTCCTTCCTTATTGATTTCTAAATCTTTCTAAATTTGACCTCTTATTAAGATAATTTTCCATCATTAAATAACTATGACAAATAAAATGAAAAATAATTTAAGTAAAACCTTTCTGAAAAATTAGCTACGTCATAGTGAGTCAAGCCCAGATATATGCATTCTCCCCTTATTTAAAGAATCTTGAAACCAAACCAGCTGCTGTTGTCTTCGTTGCTACATCAGATTCAACTTAGGAAAGGACATGGTAATGTGAGCTGACAAGTGGGAATTCTCTGATTCAGAAATATCTAGAAATTCCCTGGATAGGTAAAAAAAAAATCTAGTAATCTGCAAACACCACAGATGGCCATGTAGCTGGGTTGAAAAATGAGACTCCTTTCTGCCAGCAACAAATATTGATGACTTTTCTAAAAAGGCAATTGAAAGTTGAAACAAAACCAGAGGTGGCAAAGTGTACCAAGTACAGACATCAGAAGTCTTTATGAATGCTTAATTTCAGAAGGATATGAATATATAATATCCCCTTGTGAAACAACAGATGTGAAAATCAGACTCCAGAGTAATGACAGTCAAGCACTTGAACTTTCCAAATGGAATATTTGTATAATTCTTGCATATATTCAGTTTTATTAAAATTTTCCTTACTCCTCTGGAGAAAATTTCAAGGAATCCAATACTAGAAATTTTTTACTAAGTTACTTGAGCTTACTAAGTATTTTCAAATCCTAATAACAATTCACTATGGTTCCCTACATTCACTTTGCTCAATCTTTTAGAAATCAGCTGTGAAAACCTCATGTACAGTTAACAGCCAATGAATTTACAGGAATACATGATTTTTTCAGCTGTTAGATTGTGAGGCTGGATGCATAAGGCTCAGAAGAGTTTGGGATGCCAACCTGCTGCAGTGCTTGGTTTCTTTCTGTCGTCCTGCTGCCTAGTGCAACTCACAAAGATCTTATAAAGATTGGGAGAGAGAAAGAGAAAAAGGCTAGCAGGAATAGCCAGTGTAAATTCCCTTTACACTTGCATGCAGCACTGAAACCTGACATATGTTGGAATAAAATCTGCCAGTGTGATTTGAAGCCTCTTTTTATATTAGTAAAAATGTGAAGCTACAAGGATCACAAACAATAACCAAATGAATGACCAGAATGACCAAATACACTGCTGTTCAGGAGTTACAGTCCTAAATTCTGTGTGGTCATTGTGGGATAACCCCAGTCAGCAGCTTGGCCCTACTCAGCCACTTGTTCTTTCCAAGAATGCAGAAGAGAATTGGGATGGTAAAAGTGAGAAAAATTGTGCATTGAGATAAGGACAGTTTAATAGGTAAAGCAAAAGCTTGAAAAATAAAATAAGAATGGATTCACCACTTCCCCTGGGCAGGCTGGTGTTCAGCCATCCCCAGGAAAGCAGAGTTGCATCACACATGATGGTTTACTTGGGAAAACACTGTTATCTCAGAATGTTTCCCTTTTCCTCTTCTTTTACCCAGGTTTTATTGTTGAGCATGATGTTGTACAATATGGAATATCCTTTTGGTCATTTGGAGTCAGCGATCTTTACTCTGTCCCCTCTCAGATTCGTGTACTCCCCCAGCCCACTTGATGGTGAGGAGGCGTGAGAAACACAAAAAATCTTGGTGCTGTGCAAACACTGCTCAACAATGTCTAAAGCATTGCTGAGTTACCAACATGGTTTTCATCACAGACCAGAAAAGCAGTTCCATAATGTGAAGAAAAATATTTCTATCTTAGCCCAAACCAGTACAGTCATACAGAAATTATATAATAATATAATGATTATATAATAATATAATGATTTTGTCACAGGCAGACTCAAGATTTCACAGCAGTGTTTCAAAATTAATGAGGTTAAAATTGCAAACACCTGCTTGGACTTTCTGACCCAATGTAGCATGACTGCTTGAGAGAAGGGAGATAAAAGGAAGAACGGTTCTTCTCTGGCTCCATGCTGTGATCTTTCCAGACCTCCTTTGTCTACCAGCAGGAGGATGAGGGAAAACAAAGCCAGGGAGTGGGATAAATTTTCTCATTATTGAGGCTGAGAAGATTGTATAATCTCAACAGACCAGGTGGTGCCTGGGGGAGTTGTTTTGCTATCACTGTGACTTTCGCGTCTCTTTTGCTCCCTTAGGCAACTGCATACATAGTCTGGGCCTACAGCTGCCCCCTGCCTTGGCAAATATGCTCCATAAAACTAATATGCCAGGCTTAGAAATTTCACTGGGGGGGCTGTCTCATTGTTAATTATGTTTTTGAGTTCCAAGTATGAAAAACTTTGAATGACTATTAAACTAAAAAAGTTTGTTTATAGACAATACCCCAGTGACACAGAGGATACTGCAAAAAGACAAGTGCTCATAACTGCTGTTTCTCTGTTAAGGCACACTAAGGCTCCCACTGCTGTCCTGAAACTCTGGAATATTAAGTGACATCATTGCTGAGAGAATTATATCTCTGTGTGATGTTTGGCTTGGGCATCTGATCATGACACAAATGAAATTGCCAACAGTTGTGAGAGCAATCTTCACCACTGCATGTGGGTATGGCTCAGTCATCCATTTCCATATGGCAAATAAGTCTCTTTCAGGGCAAGTAATCTTTTAATAGTAATATTTTCTCTTTTAATTTGCTCCAGGGATATTTGCTGTAAGATACTGTTCGTGAGGCAACATGTACTGACTGGCGATTCCTTCTTGCTTTCCACCATGTCTGTCTCTAGCCCCTCTCTGACAAAGCTGCAAAGACAGCCTCTTCATGCATGAAACCCCTGCATCCATTATAAATGTTCCCATTGGGAAACACTGAAATGTGATGCTCTCTCAACAATATG
The DNA here is from genome assembly GCA_013399915.1 of Illadopsis cleaveri. NCBI lineage: Eukaryota > Metazoa > Chordata > Aves > Passeriformes > Timaliidae > Illadopsis > Illadopsis cleaveri. The sequence continues at coordinate 236,283 of VXBB01012320.1, forward strand.
GTCATGTGAAGGAGGAAAATAGAGCTGCACTTCAGTAAAAGCTCTGCTCTCTGTGTTTATAAGATTTATAACAGCCAACATTAGCAACACCAGAAAACCCCAAACTGGGTTTTATTCCATATTTGCTTCTTTTGGACTCAGTAAACAATTTTGTCAGAGAAACCCTGCCAACAACAAAGGGTCCCAAAACACATGACAGAGCTACACACTCAAAGAAGAACCTCAGCCCATTCTGGAAGTGCACACGCCACTGATGTTACCTACTGCTATCACAGTAATGTAACTATGCCAGTAAAATAAAGATGACTTAAGTCATCTTTAAGTTATCTTTAGCTGACACTAAGTAGTGCTTGGGAGGGCAAAACATCAAAGAAAATACAGTTTCTGACCAGTATGCTTGGAACATTTAACAGACAGTATATTCTTTAGGTTGACCACAAAATTGTGCAATGTTTTTCATCATAGAGCTCTCCAACCATGAGTCCCTTCTTGGAAGAGCCACCTTCTTTATTGTAAAACATCCATTTTGACTTGGGGTACAGAAACATTTTTTACCTGTTTTACAACAACGCAGAACTACATCTGTGCTTTTACATAGACCATGGCTGAAAATAAAACCTCAACCTGTTAATCTACATATCTGGAATGAGAAGCATGTGCTACACGATATGCAAATATGTGACTGGCTTTTAACAGAAAGAACACACATCTGGTTATGGAAAGAGTCCATGCTAATTCCTCTCTTCCACTAAAAGCAGTGACAGAACTGAGATATTCACTATTTCAAAGCAAAGGGCTAATTTAAAGCATTTCATAGGCTTAGTTTTCCTGATTCTTGAAGGAAATATATTTATTAGACGTCCCAGAGTCATCCCCTCTGTCTCCTAGGCCTTGCCTGCTTCAGGCAGTCAGGCACTATGGGGCACACCTGCAGCAGCAGAGGTGAGCAGTGAAGCAAAACATCTCCCCAGGGCGGCCAGTACTTCAAAAAACTTACTGTCATCATCGTTTTTTGTCATAAGAAGGCAAATTGCACAAATTGCACTTACAAACTTTCAGGGGACATTTAGGTTATACCCACATTGCAAAGCTCTGTCTGTATAAATCACTTTAATTTACAAACAAAGAAATATTCTATTTCTTAAAATGTGTTTATTTAATGTTTAATCACACTGCATGAAAGTAAATACAAAGGTCTCTCTCACGTATCACCACATTTCATAGTGTATATTGAGATATTTTACCCCATAGTCAACAGAAATACTGTATAAATAGGTTGTAGACCTCTTATCCCCAGGGTTTCTTCATTCTTATTAGCACTCTGAGCTTAACTGCTGCTTCTTTTTGTACATCTGGACCCAGGAAACAGGTCATTAAGTTAGTTTCATGATATGTAAATATCCACTGTAATTTGGCAGATAGAGTGGATTTTAATAAGCACCACTTTTTTGAAACCTAGCATAACTGAAATGTGTACCTATTACTAACAGTCAGTACAAGTAGCTTAGAAAGAAGACAGTAAATAAGCTCTGTAATTGGAAGTGCTATGTGTTCTGCTGGAAGAAAATGTGATTTTACCAATTACTTCAGAGTTATTGGAAAGATTATACTCCACAGGCCAGATAATATCTTTGCAGAACAAGTGCAGTAGTAGATAAGTGACAGTAGAAGATGATGCCAAATTGAACTGAGACAAGTTTCAGGACTGAGCCAAATTTTGCTGTGTGCAATGGCTCTGATTCTTGAGAATAGTCAGTACAACTACATACACAAGAAAAGGTTAGACACTGATGCAGGTTTTTTTTCAGAGCTGGGAAAAATACGATGCATAAAATAAGGACATTATTTACATAAAACAAATTACTAAAAATAGCTACAATAGGTACAGCTTTGCTGTCATTATTTTATTGTAGCATAACTGAGCTGCTCTTTTGATCCAAGTAAACAGGCAAATTTTAAGCTGGTTCTCTTTGTTGTTTTAAATTAAGATACTAGAGGCTCTTTTATTATGTGGTTTTGTTCCATATTTCACTGCCATTGTTTTCCAGTTGTATTGGGCATATATCAACTTACACGTCAGAATTTAACATGAACTTCAGAGATTTATTTTCTTACTCCTGGGCTTATGATCTTTATTTTCTCACTGGCTCTCCCCTAATCACAGCTTGAAATGGAATAAAATTGAATTGAACTTCTTGTGACAATCCGTTAACACACAAAAGAACAATATATTGGAGATGTTGGAGTTTATTTCTGATACCAAAAATTATGTCTAAAGTGGTTTCTGAAAATAACACTAACTGATTTAAAACTATGGTTCAGAATTATGTTAATGGACATAATTTACCACCAAACCCTCTTGATGAATGCTATTGATGCTGTTAATGATATTACATTGGAAGGAACAAGGAGCCAGGGGATGTAGTGTGAACTGCCAGAGTTCATTTTGCTGGTAAAGTTTGCTGAGTAAAATTTTAGACACCTAACAAAGAACTTTAAATTAGAAAGGAATTGTCTCTAGGATTCTTTTAGACAGTAGTAAGCAGCATTTCTCTTCTGAATTATCTTCCAGAAGACTCAGAGCCTTTTTGCTACTCTGCACAGGCAGAGTCCAGTCCCTTCACAGTGAAAACCAGGGAGATGGAGTTCAAGATTTTCAACCTTTAGGTTCCAGACACTGTCCCACACTTCAACCTGAGCTAGACAATCCACCCACTGGTTTCACGTAATTTCTGGTTCCTGTTCAGGTTCAGTAATCTCACAGGCAACCTGACTTAATTGCCAGTTTTACACCTTTCATTATACATGTTTTGACACTCGGCAGACACATGAAATGTATGCAGACCTTTTCAGCTAAAAAAGCTTGCAAACTATATAGTATGCAGACTCTAATGTGTAGGATAGCTTTTCCTTGCATATTTTGAACAATTATTCTTTAAATGACAAATATTTTCTTTCCTCTCCAAATCATCTTCTCCTTCTTCTTCCTGCTATCACGACTACTATTATTACTGCTGCTATTACTACTACTCTTACTACTATTAATACTATTACTATTATTATTATTATTATTATTATGAATTACATATTTTCACATAAAACAGGATATTCCTAATCATTAATANATTTAAGAAATCTAAACTGTTGTGTTTCTGAAAGCTTGTAGCACTTTAATAGAGGTGTGGTATGTGACTGATGGTAAAATAGCTCTACTACCATTTCTTCCTTCCTCATAAAGTTATAGGGGCCAAACATTGCCACAAGTATGGGAAATATGATTATTTTTAAATTACCAGATAGTTTTCTAATTTTAATCCAAAGACAGTAATACATTTTTCAAAAGCACTAAAGCCTCAATATCTTTTCGAGATATTGCTGTTACAGAGGGGCTATATCAACTAAAAGATGTTGATATCTAATGTGGCTGTTTAAGTGCTCACTGCCAAACCTGACAGACTAAATTAAGATGCAGTAATTTTCATGCCCTTTTATTTCTGCCACAGGGCTTGCCTCAGTACAACAAATCCTTGCCAAACATAACTAGCTGCAGCTACAACTCTCATCTAACCTCTTCTGAGGTGAAAGTGTAGTTCATTTCCTCTGTGGTACTTGGCATTCCTGAGAATCCTCTGTTCAATAAGTATGAAAGAGGACATTTCTTCACCCAGAGCTTAACGGACAGTGATTGTATTGGGAAGATACAACAGCTTTTTTTTGTTTGTTTGTTTCCTCTTGTCTGGGGAGGCTTGATTTAGGATCAACCTTTAGGTAGAAATAGAATCTCAGGTATAAAAATGTGACCACTCTGCTGAAGGTCTAATGTTACAAAAGCCTCCTTGTAGTGCTTTCTCCATAGATAAGCAAAATGGATTTTAAATGAGAATTTTTTCATGCCTTCATGGAATATAAATTAGAGTTTTTAACATTTTAAATAGAATAAAACTGAAGGTGGGAAAGCAATTTAAAAAATATCCAGGCCTGATTCCAGACAACTCACTTGCTTCCCAGGTCACAGAAAACTCAGTTCAGTTCCTGCTGGTCCTGAGGGAGTTCCTCCTCCCTCAGCTCTGTCCAGTCTGCACCCCACTTCCCCTCATGGCAGTAGGATCTCCTCTTGGTCTTCAATTATCCAGGCTGGACAAGACCAGTCCGTGTTACCTCTCCATCATGACCTAGGAAGTTGTATTCATTCTGGATAAAAATAAATAATGTCAAAGGAGTTCAAGGGGGAGTCTGAGAACTTTTGTTTATTAAATGGGTCTCTTGCTCTTAGACTATCTCTATAAGAAAGCTACTGATGCACAAGAGGGCAGTATGTCACAGAGAAATCTAGCATAGGAATTACAGAGTACACTGCTGCAGTTTCTGGCACAAAAATTATTTGGGGCTGATATATCAGCTCAGTTATTTTAAATCCAGTCATTGAGCCAATTTAATGAGCCCAAGGAACTAAGCAAATTAACCATGTTTTCCTACAATTTTTCCAGACTTTACATCTTTATTGACTATATAGGCTTTTTAAATACCATTTCATGCTAATGCATATAGGGAATTCGGCCAGGAGTGACAAAATTACAGTGCTGCTGCAAGCTACAGCCAAAGTGTGATAATGGCAACGATTGCTTCAGCGGCAAGTGCTGGCTCTGATGAATCAAGGTCACCTCTCAGCTGGAGCAGATGAACTTCCAAAAACTGGCGTTTCACCACCCTAAGGAATCTGGAATTGAGTTTTTCCTCCTGTGTAATTTCAGGAGATTTAAAGTCGATTTATGATGAATATTCAGATAGAGTATTTTAACTTACCTGGATGTGAAATAAATTTTAATTGTGCCTAGGATTCAATATGACAAATTAATTTAGGTCTTACTGCATTTTTAAGCCTCTTGAGACACCAAGCTATGTAATTATCACCATCTTGTCTATTCAGTGTTCTGTTTTATATTTTGAGAATCCCTTTGTGGTTTAGTAGTGACATTATTAATATGTCTGTTTTTATGGTACATAAAAGCTGGGACTTTCCACAAATGTGTTCATGCTGCAGGTCTGGAGAGCAATGTTTGAACACTGTAATTTATTATCTTAAAGACCATTGTAAAGTTTTTAGCCATAGAGTACACTATCCAAGTACATCAACATTCCTCATCATACCAGAAAGTCTTTTTTACTGAGGGTGACTGGGATATTACAAGTCAACATACAGGTGAACTAAAATCACAGTGAAAGAAAGCCTATGAAGTATCTCCTCAAAATGTCTGGCTCACACCAATATTGTTACGCAAAACTAACAAATTGCCAGTGCCCTACAATAGAAAACCTTTAAAGGAACCAGTATTATGGTAGTGTAGAACATTGACATGCTAGGGGAAAAAAAGACAAAAAATTAGCTTATGAAATGTCACTAATTATCTTTTAAAGTATCTTTCCCAGGATTCACTGCATGTGAAATCCTGACAAATATAATAATGCTCTTACTCTTGTGCAAGCTATTCATTATTTTGTACTCTTCAGTTCAAATATTCCCTTAGCAAAAGAATATTGTGCTCAAACCCTCAGCAGGGAGAAGGGCAAGGAGGAGGGGGAAGGAAAAGCAAAGTTTAAATTTCTTCTGCTGTGTTTTAGGTGTTTGGATCTCTAATCTCGTTTTCAAAAACAGACTGTAGGCAGAGCAGCCACAAGACATCCTCAGCAACCTCGGTACAGTAGTGGAACACTAATTTGAAAATATGTTCTTCAGCAAGAACAATCATTGAAATTGCAATCTTTCCTTCCATACAATCCTTTCCAGAGGATAAATTCTCCTCACTGATAAAGTAATTTCGCAGATGTAGTCACTCAAGTGAATATTGTTCATTTGATATCAAGTAGCTTGCAAAATAGAAAGAATAAACCATCCAGCAAATAGATAAAATGAAATGAGAACTATCTTGCATTCTTAGGTACCATGAAGCTGAAAAACTATTCTCTTACATTTCCTACTTCAAATTCCCTGAGGCCGGGAAATTTCTAATGTGGCCTGAAAAACCATTTAAGCTATATGAAAGGAATCAGTCCCTGAATGTTTAGAAATATAAATCAGCCTGTTCACTTGAAAATATTTTCAAACTTGATACTGTGAATAATTTTTTAATGGATATTCATTTGCCCAATAGGTAATTAGAACCCATACTCTAATCACATTATCTACCATACAGTACAAAACTGTCTTCTTCATATCACACTTCCAGTATAAAAACCTCTAGCTAGTCTCCACTTGGGATAGTCTGAGTAATTTGAATTTTTTCAATGCTTCATTTCTTTGTCTGCAAAGAAACCACTTTGAATTCAGTCATAGATTTATTTCTGGTGTATGAGACTGTAAATTTCTTTCTGTTTCTGACAAATCTGAAAACATGATCGCTGCTACATTTTCAAGATCTATCCTCAAGCTGAGAGAAAATCCAATCAAGACCCATATCTAAGCTTTTCTTTCATTTCAGTAATTTGTGTTAAACTGGGATGCAAATTTAGCAGCATTTATCTTAGCTCCACCTACTCCAATTTGTAATAGAGACAGAACTACAATATCCTATCCTGTGTTAATTGTGCAAAAATATTCAATACAAAATGTCATCTTTCACATATTTGAAGTAAAACCTTGATACAGCTGTAAATATAACTGCAAATGTCAGTCAGCTAGGTGGCATGAAAATAAAAGATGAACACATATTTCTGAAGTTTCTTATTCTTGCCAATGGAATTTTCTTATTTTTGCACACATACATTATAAATACCTATTATTAGATAACTAAAACATCTCACTTTTAATATTTTACAAAATGCATCGAAACATCTATTATTTTCATTGGGTAAGTATTATTAGAAAATACATGTCTTAAAAGCAATTTTTTTATTGTAGGTCTAAAAATCTTTTGACATGTTCCCTGCTTCTTTCCCCAAATGGAGAAGTTCCAGGCGAACATGACTAAAGTTAGGGATGAGGCAGTACTGCTAGCAAGGTTCTGGAAAGTTTACTTACCCTCAGCCTACATCTATTTGCAAAGAAATACGATGCTGTCGGCTGTTTGCACTGTAAGGTTGCCAGGGCCTGTATATGCAGAATTGACAAACAGAAAATGCCTCAACCACAGGCAGTTCACAAACATAGGCTTTAACAAAAAAGCTCCCTCCGTCTGTGGAACCACCTCAACAATAATTTTCTAGACAACCAACAGTCCATGAAAATGGCAAGATCCATGGATTTCTCAGTAATGTTGCCACAGAGCAATGGAAATTTCTCTGCTCTGGACACTATTCTTCTGTAAAGGACTATATATAGGTTTTTTTGCAGCTTCTTCTCATACAATCTCATTGATGCAAAATTTGCACTCTTAGAAGCGCAACCTTCCCTTTGCAATTAGTGGAGTTAGTAGGGATGTCTTGACATTTTTTTGTTTGTTTGTTTGTTTGGTTTTTTTTTGTTTGTTTTAAACCCCAACATTGATTTCTATTTTTAAGGTGCTTTGTGTAATTTTCTCATGTTTCCCCATCAATGATATTTCAAAATCCTACCCAAAAGCTCATTTACTTTCTATTTTATATTTTGTGGTTATACTTATTTAATGCCGGGTTACAGAGAACTGAGCAACTCCTATAGTTTCTCCCACAACCTCCTGTATTTATTCAGTTCACAGCTCTCTAGGTGAAACTGAGAGACAAGTTTAGTGTGAGACTAAAGACAGTCAACTGTGACAATGAAAAAGAAAAATTAGATATTTTATTGAAGGTCATTATGTTGTAATCACTATATAAAAGATTACTGCAGTTTATAAGCATAAGTACTCATTTCCACAAATATCTGTTCTTGCATTTTACAAAGACCAATGAGTTACCAAGAAAGATTTTGCAATGTGTCAATTTGCAAAGAATTCCATGCAGCTCCTACTGTATATTCTGTTATCCACATTGCCCTGCACAGGGGAGAGGAATAATTGCCTTTTTGACTTTGTCTCCTAACCATGTGAGTAGAATAGGATATGCTTAGGTTAAAAAGTGTTTTGGTGATGTCCATGGAATGTCCATGTAACCCTGAGTCCTACAGTTAGAAGGCCAATAAATTACCTGGTGATTACTGCTGTCCACACACCCTTCTCCCAGAGCAGGAAAACTGCCCAGTGTGGAAACCTGACGGGATTTATTGGCTGAGATGCCCAGACACTGAAATGGGACTGAACAAAAACCACACGCCTTTATTCATGATCATATATTCATAATTAGGTATAATTAGGTGCTAATGTATGAGCATAGACAAATACTTTGTCATTGGAACATATTACAGAGCACAATAATATGGTCTTAAAAAAAACCCAACAAAAAAATCAGGTAAATGAAAGATGATGAAATGGATGAAAATCGCATATGTCCTACGATTTCATCTGGAAATGCATTGAATGAAGGAAAAAATGTGGCTAAGGAAGGAGACCATAATTCATGTGTGTTTGGTTTACCTTTTTATTATATACATATTTTAATTTTATTGTATTATTTTTATGTTTTAAAATATGTGCTTTCAGAAAAAAACATAAATCTGAATATTCTGTTGTAGAAAACAAAAGGAAAAACTGGGCAGAGGATGGCTCATGAATTTCAAAAATAGCTCATGAATTTTCAAATGTGCCTGCTTAGTGCAGATAGCAGGAACACCTCCTCAGACATCATGCTCTATAATGCACTTCGACATGGTTACTTGAGAGGTAGTAAATGAACTGCAGTCCTTGTCCCCTATGTTTAATCAAAAGCGAACAGTCAAAATTGTGCCAGGCCTAATTCACAAAAAAAAAAAGCATGGACGAAATTAATGTGAGGGTATCAAGTCTCTAAAAGGATGCCATGAACCTTTCTGGGACAGCAGCCTTTGCATAGCAAATCATCCAGAGGCTGGAAACCAATTTAAGAAAATAGAAAGCATCTATCGTTTGCACCAGCTGGGTTGAAGTGTGGTGACACAAGAAAATTTTCAATCTGAACAGCTATTAGCAGGATGTCAAAACAGACTTTATTGCAGAATCTTCAGGGCTTATGACTATATTTTATAATAAAAAGTACAGTTAGAAGTTGACTTGTTCTCCATACAGAAAAAAGATTAATAGCCTTATTCAGGTAGCCTTTTGCTTTACTTATTATATTTGGACCAAGCATAAAAATACGGAGCTTCTGAAGTATAGCTCCAAAACATAATAGAGAAATCTCAGATGTGTCTCCACCAGCTTCAGTGAGAGGCAATATCTGCCTATATTTTTATAATATTGAAATTTTAAAGTTACCACTTTTTTTCCCCCGAGATTTAATTTTGTTAAAAAACTTATTTCTTTCTTTTTAAAATAGGTTATCCAGCCTGCAAACTAAGAAATTCAATGTTTTCAGAACAGCAAAACCAAAATATATGGAAGCAAATTAAAAAAGAATTATAAGATTTCTGATTATTCTTTACATAACTGGCCACTGTGAGAACTTCTAAAAGAAAAATTAATATGATAAATAACATTTTTAATACTTATTGTCACAGATATTATTTTCACAGAACCAGTCTTAGTTGGTCTCCTAACAAATAACACAATAACAGCATAGAATAATATAGATGCTAGTCTGTGTACAAGAATGCTTTGTTAGTTCCTGCAAGCTGATCCACATGAACGTCATGAGAGCTGTACATGTATGTTTTTCAGAATTCAGCTGTGCTGTCCAGGTCTGACAACACCAATTTCCTTACATCTTCTAATGGAAGCCTATTACTTTGGAAAAGGAATTGTCATTAATTATTGAAATAATGCTACTGGTTTCAAAATATTTGATACATCTCTAGAAATTCCAGTTGCTAGAGACCTGTGATTATGAAATGCTTTTGTCCTTCCTTGAGAAACATGCCTTTCACAACGTCCATGGTTGAAGGAAAACTCATATACATGACTTCCTTCTATACTAGCAGCTCAGCATTTGTCTGAAAAAAACAATCATAGAATGGTTTGGGTTCAAAGGGCCCTTAAAGGCCATCTAGTTCCAACCCTTTTGTCTTGGGCAGTGACAACTCTCACTAGACAGGTTACTCAAAGTGCCATCCAGGCCAGACTTGAACACTTCCAGGGATGGGGAGTCAGAAATCTCCCTGGGCAACATGTGCCAGTGCTTCACTACCCTTATAAAATAGAATTTCTTCCTAATCCCCAACCTAAGTCTACCCTGCTTCATCTGAAGGCCAATTCCCCTCATCCTGTCACTACATGCCCTTGTGAAAAGTCCCTCTCCAGTCTTCTTGTAGCCCCCTTTAGGTGTCAGAAGGCTGCTATAAGGTCTCCCCAGAACCTTCTCTTCTCCAGGTTTTACAGCCCCAGCTCTCTCAGCCTGTCTTCATAGGAAGAGGTACTCCAGCCTCGTGATCAGCCAGGTGGTCTTTTCTGGACTTGTTCCAATAGGTCAATGTCTTTCTTGTGTTGGAGGCTCCAGAGCTGCATGCAGCACTCCAGGTAGGATCTCACCAGAGCAGAGCAGAGGGGCAGAATCCCCTCCCTCATATTGCTGGCCACACTGCTTTGAATGCAGCCCAGGATGCTGTTGGCTTTCTGGCTTGTAAGCACACATTGCCAAATCTTCTAGAGATTTTCATCCAAAACCAGCCCCAAAGAAAAAAGAATCAACTAAATTACTTTTTGCTACTAAACTTTCCAGAAATCACATATTACTGCAAGAAGCATTTCCTTGCAGATCTGTGACATTTTATGCTTTTAATAATGCACATTTACTATTTGGTATTTAGTTGCATGAAAGGAAGCAACAAGGCGTCAATTTTTGGTTTTGTTTTTAATGTAATGTTTAGGCTGTCAGTCCCTACTTTGTATGTGATCCATCATCCAAACACTGTTCTGAACAGTGTATGATGATTTTGGCTACAATTTCTCTGTGGTGTTTATCCCTGAATATAGTCCAACTCCTTCTCAAATAGTATTGATTTTCAGAGTACTTACTAGGGTGTGAAACATTATTTCCCACTTTATTGGTAGACTAAAAAACTCCTTATGTTATTACTTTTAGGTTCATGAATTGGAAAATTTATGGGACCTCAGTTTTTGAGCAGCATAACATTTTCTAACACCCACTGTGGTTGAAGCACAGCTGTATCAGTGTATACGTGAAAAGGTGCACCTTGAGGCATTAGAAAGAAATGCATTGGATGAAATAAGGGCAGAATAGCACTCACATCAGATGAAATAATAGGGACAGAAACCCATTCCCCAAGGAAATCATTACCTGCCTGAGCCCTGCAGTCATCTTTTTTCATTCTTCAGCCACTACATCTAAAAGGGCAAAAAGATGGATGAAAATTCCACAGAGTTACATCTGAAATACCATCATGCCTGGAACTAAGCCAGAGATCTGTGGAGAAAAGGTAGTGACGTGACTGCAAATACTGAATCATAAACCTAAGAAAGTTAGTTAGAAGTTGATAGTACATAAACAGACTGTCTGTCAAAGCCTGATGTCGCAATTTTAGTGTCTGTACACATATAGATATGCACACGTACCTATTATCTGCATATTTATATCAAATTTGCATACTCACAAAAGCATCTTAAAAATACAGACTTAAAGGTATTAAAAAAATTACTATTACTTTACTGGTATAAGCATCTTTCATCTCTTTCAACATTGGTGATAAAGAATATCACATCCAATTAAAATTGCAATGAGAATTTGATCAGAGAGAATGTGACTATACATTATGATCTAGCCTGTTGAAGATGGGAGTCTTGCTTTTACAAAATGCATAATGGGATCCCAAAAAACAAAATGTGGTCAGAATCTAGCTTGAATCTCCTGTCTAAATGCTACCTCACTATTAATATCCAAGACTGCAGTGAAATTATTTCAGTAATTGAATGAGAAAAGCCTAAAGGGAAACAAGAGAGGAAGCAAGGAAACCTGTCATATTTTTTATGCCTAACATTTGACCTATATCTTAAAGGGATGTATTCTTTCATTTCTGTCAGAATTTGCTTCCTGGTCTATACTATATCAGTTGCAATTTTATATAAGGAAGTGTAGAGTTCTCTTCTGCTTCTGCATAGTCAGCTAGGAGGACAAAGTTGTTAATCAGGGTATCTTAAGCCAAATTCTCCCCTCATGTACATTAGCGCAAACACATCACTCACCAAAGATAACATGGAAGTGGTTTTAATCATGAACAAAGTTAATTAAAATGTGTGGGCTTAATCCTATAAATCCAAAGGTAATTTATGCCTTCGGATCTGAATTATCACCTTCTCCAAAAAGCAGGATCTGCTTTATGAAAACAGCAGGTTACCAATGACAAGTAAAAATCCAGAATCCCTGAACTCAGTAAGTATTATGTGACAAAATCACCCACCATCAGCCACAGAGCCGTATCAGGTAGAAATGTAACCCCTTAAGCGTATTTCTGAAAATAGCTTTAAAGTGTTATCCTGTTAAATTTGAACACCATTGGTAGAAAGGACATTTTCTTTCCTCTTTATTCTTTGATACATTCTAACAGCAAGAGGAAAAATAGATTTCAGCAAAAGTACTCACTGTTCCAATCACTTGCAAAACAGTAGGAGTCATTTTAATGGACATGATTTAAAATAGACCTTTACCAAGCATGACCTTCTATTTAAAACTGAAAAATATAATGAACTAATTCTTATGTTAAAATATAGCTAAGAAAAATACACAAAATAAGAGCATAGAGTTCAAATATTAAACACAAAAATAATTCTTTAATGCACTATCTTATCAGCAACTAATCTTCCACTCAGAAAGTGAAAAGAAACCAATCACAGCCACTAATTCACTCATTTCTGAACACTTTTTGTTTTTGTAGAATAAAGTTAATAGCAAATGAATTTAATCTTTTGGCATTCAGTAATTCCCCTTACTTCCATTTACAGGAGTTAAAGATATGGTGCATTGGATAACAGGTCAGAGCCACGTTTCATTGCAGGGTTAATCTGTTTTAAACAGATATAACTAAAGGTATATATTTGACCATCAACTAGTTCTAAAACTTGATAATAAACAATGTAGAAAATAAATTCACAAGATGTAGATTGATGGGTGTTGGACTTAGTGAAAATAATCAACAAACAATAACTTGTTAAAAATTATATTTGTGATTTAAGCCATCTGAAGGATATTAAAAAATGAAGAAATAATGCTAGTATTGTTTGGAATTTTGTCTATTTTCTTTGATTCTGAATTAATCAAATTTAAATTTTTGTTATTTACATTAAAAAGTGATTAAGACTCATCACACAGCATCAGAGGTTCAGAAGGACATTATTTTCTTTGGCTAGGGAGCAGAAACATAAGAAGCAACAGCAATGGAGCCTTTTTCTACCTGCCATGTACCTTAGCTCTTGAAGGCCTGTCAATGTCACCAGGATTTTCACCTTATCTGTTAGCTGAGATAATATCCCATATTTAAAGGATAAAACATGGCTGGGAGTAGGATATCCTGAGATGTTCCTTACCATCACTGGGTCCTGAAAAAATTTACATCAGAAAAGCTTGTAGATAAAAATCTCTAGCTTGTTACTTTTGACACACTAGGCAACATCAGACACTGACACGCACAAATTGCATGTGAAGCATCTAATTCAAACATGAGTTCTAAACCCATGTAATGTATTCAGCTGCATATAGGGTAAGGTAGAGATATTTAGTATAAATGTATAAGCTTCACTCATATCTTTCTTCTGCTCTTGATGTTTGGAGATACAATCCAAAATACTAAATGTTCTATATGTAGTGAACAAAAAAGTAGTCCAGCAATTCCTTTGAGAATTTTTACATTTTTTTACATTCAGAAAAAAACTTTACATAAGTTTTTACACTCATGCTCACTATCATGTGTGAACAAGATGAGGAAAGTAGAGAAAAATGACATACTAATGCTGCTAGGCATGGAGTCACATCCATGTTTTGTAGCGTTACAACTTAGCTGTTCAGTTACACTCACAAAGATCTTAACAAGTCAGCTTTGATTAAAGGCAACTGTGGACTTCAGACCCTGCTTACAGTGTTCAATGACATAGTCCAAGACTATTCAGAAATGTGACAAGCCAATCAATCTTTTTTCCCTCATCCTTGATCTTCATACCTTTCATTCCTCCTAATTTCCAAGGAGTCTTAGAGAGAGAGATGTATTTCAGAGTAACTTCAATAGATTTTTCTACTGTGCCATGTACTGAACTGACACTTTATAACAGTCCTCAAGGAAAGGTCACTTACAATCTAATTTAATTCATGATGTAATGAGTTCATTTGGGGAGCCAGTACAAGGATAATGGTGATGTGAAATCAAGTTTGATTGAGTCTATTTAAGTGAACAGTTAATAGAAAAGAGATCAGAAGTCATGGAACCATTAATGATATGGATGAAAAGGATATTGAGGTTATCTGCCCCAAGAGAAAATCAATCATAGCTCCATCATTTCTGGTTTTCAGAAATGTAATGTAGTAATGCCCATTCAACTGTATTTGCACCATTGAGAAATATTTTCTATTGTCAAACTTAAATCTGCTTTCCTGAATTGCAATACCATTGCTTCTAAAGCTATCTATAATGAAACAGTTTATTGCTTTTGTTCTTCATGTTGTCTTTTCATATATTTGAAAGTCATAATGTATTCTCTGATTTTCTTTGCTACAGTAAGTGACTTGAATACATTCAGACTTTCCCTACTGCTTACATTTTACAGATAATTTTTCTTGCCCTGTGGTTCCAGGCTACTCTTTGCTCTTGTCAGATCTCTGTGGAAGAGAGAACAAGTGAACAAGCAATATTGAAATTTTTTACTTTTACATAACGAAAGTAGCAAAAAGGTTCTGTGACTTTGTGAACAGTAAGTTGTTTGGAGTTTTTTATCTGGAAAATTAAGAATTGAAAAAACCCCCCAAATGATAGGAACTTTGCAGTCTAATTTGTAGTGAAAGAGAAATGATGAAGAGGAGCATGCTGGGGATTGAAGGATACCAAAACTGTATTAAGCAAAAGAGATGGTAATAAGGATAATAGCAGCATACTCCAGCACTGATAGTTTGAATGTTGCATACACTTGGGTGAAAGGAACGATCCCAGAAAAATGAAATTATTGTTCAGGTAAGATATCAGAAAAAATAACAAGCAAAACAAGCAAAAAAAACCCGCCAACAGAATTACTTTGAGAGGAAATTGCATCTATTTGAACAAATTTGTTACTTTCTGTAGGAAAAAAAAAAAATTTGTTCACATACAAGTAATACCCAGATGGTTTTATTTCATAATTCTTGTCATGGTGAGGCTTTAGCTATGGTGTTTTCTAGCCATTTATGCTTCTGCTGGTCATGAGGCAGCTTTTTAAAACACAAATTTCACCTGTTTGTTAAAAAACAAACTTCATGGCAAGATCATTAAAAAATATTTGATGGAGACAACATGGCTGTTTGGATGAGTGTTAGAAAGAGGTTATTTTGAAGAACTGATGTGCTTACCAGATCTTGAGCAAAATTCCCTGTAAAGTGTCCCAGGTCCTTCCATATGACTACAATAAAAATGAACAGCTTCACCAGCCTTTTGATTTTTGGGCTAACCAGACAACCTGAGTGCACATGAAGGCTTCTTTGGATAAAGACAACAGTTATTGCAGCACTATTCCTGCCTCCTCTTATACATTTACCAAGCTGCTGTGCTTCCAATTTGCTGGAATAACCTTTCCCAACCATACAGTACCAGCCAGTAATTGGCATCTAATAATCCAAACCACAGAGGTTTCATGCTGCTCAGCCTTGCATTCTCCTCCCCATCCCACCAAGTGTGTGAGGGCAGGGAAAGTGAGCAAGTGGTTGCATGATATTTAGCTTCCAGCAGGGGTAAAACCGTAACAGCATTGTATTTCTATATTATTTCTAGGAACTGAATTATTAAAGAATCTAAAATTCAAAGTTTCAAGATTAAGGTTAGTTTTTTGGGAGGGAAGGGGGTGTTTTGGAGGTTGTTTTGGTTTGTTGTTGTCATTGTTTGGAGTTTTTTTTTGTTTTTCCTTTTGTCCAGGCATAATTATCACCCTTTTGTGTACCTTTGTTGAGTGTGTTTCCATAGAAACATTCATAAAAACCATAAATATATATTTCTAAAGTCAGAGAAAATATCAATGCAAAGACTTGAGTAATTAAAGAACACACTTCACACAGCAGCTTGGATTGGCTTCTTGGTTGAAGATCAGAGCTATCACCTCCTTAAACTTCATTCTGCATGTCCTGATCAATCTGTCAGAACTCCTGTATGTGCCCTTCAGTGCTGAACAGAAGCTGAATTTATCAAAGAGCAGGTAATCAATAGCAGTTATGTACTGTAGCAAGGTGAGAAGACACATTATTTGTGAAGGATGTTTAAGGAAAAAAGAGTGAATTATCTCCAACACAGCCTGACCAGCTATCTCAGTTTAAAGAAAAATTAATAAAACATTGTAGCACAGAAACACATCTGAAATACGAAATTAAATTCTGATGCGAAAACTCCTTTTTTTTTCTACTTTATTTTTTTATTGGTAATGCACTAACTGTATACTAATACTTCCTATATTATATGTAAAGAGTAAGATAATTTATCCTAAAGCATTTAAGGATTTTAGAGCTTTTTTCAATTAAAATTAATAAGCAAACAAAAATGACTAAATAAATGAGTGCATTAATAACACAGCTGACTGCTAAAGACTTATTGTCACATAGACAAATACTACTATTTCCGAAATAATTTTCTTAGACGATCTTTAAATTTTTGAGTTTCCTGATTCAAGTGACCTCATCATTTATCTTCCTGAGATACAAATGAAAAACTGGGATACAGGTTAAAAAACTCTGCAGGAAAATAGAAGATTTTTATGTGCAAAATGAATCACATTGTAGTCATGTTACAAATTAGAGATATTATGTACTGGAGTATGGTTTTGATGTTGCACGTGCATATGTAATGGAAATTCTACAAACTCATTCCGTGCAGTTGTGAATTGTTTTCCTTTCCATAAAAAGCCATGAAAAAGCACTAGCTGTGTGTGAATGAGACTTGTAGAAGTTTGCAGTCAATTTCAAACTCCAGGGACAGTGCTTGAGAGGTAACATTTACATAAAAAACTGATGTAATTTTGATTGAAAAAAGTGAATAGACAACCAGGGAGATGGGGATAAAAACCTATCCAAATAAAAAAAACACTGAACATCCAAAAAGAGGTTCCCTCATGCCAGTGTTGTTGCAGCATTGTTCTGTTTGCAAATCAGTAACAATGTAATTTATTGGAAATTTAAACTAATTGCTGTGCCTGCAGAGATATATGATAATGATCATAATTATAGTAATGATCATAACAAGTTGATCCAGTTCATGCATTGCCATGTCTAACTCTACTGTGACCCAAAGCTATGTTGACCAAGACATTTAATTTTAAATTCCTCTGATTTTAAGTTGACATTAGAATTCTAACTTTAACAACCACTGCAGTTAAGAAAGTAGATTTCTTTGTGTCTCTTCCTCAGATGCTCCAGAAAGCCTGGCAAGCCCCTTTTTATCTCTTATAACAATTACAATTTGGAAACTCCTCAGTTTTCAAATCTTAATCCTAGACCAGAAAGACCTACCTTTTTTTTTCCCCCTTTAATGTTTTTGTGTATTCCTTGCCTGTGCGTCACAAACCATGTTATGGCGAACTCAGAAGTAATCTATTTCTAGGGTTCTACTTCCTGTAACTCAAACTTTTGAGACATAAACAATATTAACTTCTCAACCTTTTCAAAGAAGTTCTAAATAACACAATTTATCATACTGGGCAGGGAGTCTCAATCTCTCTGCTTTGTCAACACTGAAGAAAAATGTGCTGTGCCACTTATCCCATTTGCTCTTTTCCTCGGGCACCTCAAAAGGGCTTCAAAATATGTGGCTCAGTGCCATCCTGTGTGGCCAGGTTCTGTTCTTTCAAAGGGAAAGCAAAAGAGAAGAAGGACTGTTTGTTACCTAACTCAAGGATTATATCCAAGCTAAAGGTCCACTCCAAAAACTGAAATCTCAAATCCAGAGGTCTCCGAGGACATCCTTGACCACAAATCAATTTTAACTATCAGGCTAAGAACACCTACAGCAATAATAAATTTTACTATGGAATCTGTACTGTATTTGTAGTTTGCAACATTTATGAGGCCAAATGAATAAATTGAAAGGTATTTTCTATAACATTGAATGAACTTGCAATACTACGTAAAAGACCATCACAAAATTCCATGTACTTCAGCAAAATAGTCCTTCAAGGCAGGTGTAGTGTTAAATGCACCACATTTATGTCTTAATTACTAAGACATACAGAGAAGATTAAGAAACTATGCTTAATACACAGAGAAGAGCAGCAGCAAAACCAACCAATTAAGCACACACTGCAACAAGTAAAAAAAAAATTCTGAGAATTTCTATCGAAATGAGTGTGACTGCAGAAAAAGACGCAGTGTATTTGCGTGACTTCCTTTTTTTTAGACACATCATATGAAATCTTTGAAGGTTTTCCTGGACAGCATGCTGTTTTCTGTACATCCTATTCAGAACTGTCTTAATGTATTGTGCTGCAACTCGTAAAAATAGCAGCGCTGAAGCTGGGGCACAGATATTGCCTTGGGAGTTTATGACTGTACAAACAACCCTTACCTATCATCGCCTCCTAGAAAACCCCTGCCCTGTGCTCTCTAGGGACTCCAGCCAACCCTTCTCTTCAATTTTAAAAAATAAAAGACCTTATTACTTCCATTCCCAAAGCATTTCCATCATTGTTTTACATTGATTTAGCAAGAAAAATCCTGAAGCTATTTTATTTGGAGAGATTTCTAGGTTCCCCTGATACATGTAGCTTAATTTGCAGTCTGACTTGGGGAATCACTGACTGTCTGGCAAAATGCTACTCTGTTGATTTACAATCCTTGGAATGTCAAAGGTATGACAGATTCTAATACAAGTTCTAGTAAGTGAGGAATTAATATTTAGCAATATAAAGAATTTGATTAGAACTTGATAACATTATATTGGTTTGACAAGTCATTGCAGTTCATAGCATAAGCTGTCAGTCACTAAATCCACGAAGATGTATTTCAGATAGAAACTATGCTGTATAATAGCTAAATTGAGACATAGACTTCGTGTTATTTTAGTAGTAACATTTAAAAAAAAAAAAATCTCAGAACTGAAAAATTCCAGATGTGAAGACGGCAGATACTAGAAGTTCTCATTTAACCCCACTACAGGACAAGGAATCTTAGCAGAGCTGGTGAAATAGTAAACTGTCAACATGGCAAAAACCTTTCATGTGGAAAATGATGACCAAGTAACAGCTTCTTGTATTTTTGCCCATTTAGAAGGAAAATTAGGACATCTCTTTGCTTTTTATTTGGGTTAAATTGAGCTCTATTACATTAGCATTTAATTAGGAATGGAAAAGTTGCTTACCACTTCAGGCATTACACTTGAAAATGGTTGAGTTAAAGCCAATATGAGCATATCTTAAAATGAAGTTACCCATGCTGGTAATTAGAGACAGATAAACTGGTGTTAAAAAACAAAGTCTCCCTATTCTTCTGTTCATAACTTCTCTTAAACTCTCTAAGATCATGCATTCTACATGAATGATCCTTGATCATTCCCCTCATGACAGCCACAATTATATACTTTTCACATCCTGAAATGCTGAGTTCAGTTGCCCATTTAGGTTCAAGGTGGCCCAGTCTATACTCATTTCTTTAGCATGACTGGTGTTTCTATGCCTCCAGTGTTCATCACGACTCCCCTATGGGTCACATCCATGGGCAATGGTAAGTCTTGTTTTTATGAGTAGTCTCATCCTATTTATCCCCACTGTTCTTTTGTAATATACCCTGACAATCACAATGCTTGATTTCTAACTTCCAAATGAAGGGACAGAAAATATTGTGAAGCATCTTTTAATTTCATTCTGCTGAGATGAGAAAATTGCTCAAGTTTGGCTGCTGAAATACTTTTTTTCAGTATGAATTCTTATATCAAATACCATTGTAGAATATGAATGTTTCTGATGCTTCATTAGGATGTATCTTGTTTCCCTTGAATTACTTTTCCCATGCTTTTAGGAGGGAGGGTTTATGTATTTCAAAAGGGCAGTTTAATGGAAGCTGACACTGACTAAGCACTGTGTGTCTCTGACACAGAGGTCCTTTTGTCCTTAGACTAAATCAGAGAATGTCAGAGAACTGTTTGAGCACAAGGCAACAGACATTTTCCCCTCACAGTTGCTGAAGCCTGTGACAAGAGGCATACATACACAGCATTTCCTGAAATACCGTAAACTGGGTTCTTTTATTGATACAAAGTCATTGAGCCTGAATGCTGTTTGCTCTTGCAGTGCAAAATCCAAGTAGAGCAGCAATGAAATTTTATTGCTGCCTTTTCTCAGCCTTCTTTTGGTGCCTCTCTTTCTCCAGCTTTTGCAACAACAGATTGATCTTTGCAAACAGCATATACTGCATGCCATGAAATATACTATATTGCTAGAGCAGGAAGAAAAAAATGTCTGTGAGTGTGTTGGTTTTGGCTGGGGTAGAGTTAATTTTTTTGACAATGGTTAGCATATGGCTGTGTTTTGGATTTGTGCTAAACGCAGTGTTGATAATTTAGAGGGGTTTTTTTATTGCTAAGCAGGGCTTAGACAGAGCCAAGGCCTTTTCTGTCAGGTTGGTGAGGGGGCTGGGGGTGCATGGGAGGCTGTGAGGAGACACAACTGGCACAGGTGACCGCAACTGACCAAAGAGATATTCCAGACCATGTGGTCTGGTCACACCCAGCACATAAAGCCAGGGGGAGGAGGAGGAGGCAGGGACATTCAGAGTAATGGTGTATTAATTCCTTGTCTTGCTTTGCCTTTGTGCAGGGTTTTTGCTTAATCTATTAAACTGTCTCTATCTCAACCCATGGTTTTCTAACTTTTATTAGTCAAATTCTCTCCCAATCTCACTGGAGGAGGATTGAGTGGCTGCATAGTGCTTGGTTGCTAAGAGGGGTTAAAGCCAGACAGAGAGAAGTGTACTTTTTTGTATCTGATTTTTTTAACAAATCAAGAAACTAGAAGTATTTCCATTATAATCCTGAAACTTTCTATTAGGACTGGAGAAACTTGGGTTTATATTCTCAGACCTCAATTCTACTCTGGTCCATTAATTTACTGTAAATTACTTCCTTCCAGGGCTTATTTTATATCTATATGAAAGAAATTTGATATTTCTCTTTGAATTCTTGTAGGGTGAAACCCCCTACCTTTAAGATATATATTTGTATTATTTATTGCAGCTTCATCACAGACTTTGGAGAAAAAGCCTTTAGCAAGAATAAGGAAGAAACACTTCAGTTGGTGATCTAGCACTCTAAATTTCTGACTGCAAAATCTTATCCTAAATATTTTCAGACATGCTGAAACATCTTTACTACAAATTCGCCCTTGTGATGTGAAGTATCTTCATTTCATGTGCAGTACATGCCTACATCTTCATCTACAAACAGCAACAATCTGCAGTTAATAAATAATGCAAGAGGAGCTATTCAAATCCCAAAGAGCAAACACTAAAAATCCTACTTCATGTTGGCCTTAAAAATCCTGATAGTTCAGCTGTGGAGCCACCCCTTACAATGAGATACTTTCAAGTGAGCCGTATGACAAAAAACACAACACTGAATATTGAAGACTGTACAAAAGTGGGAACTAGGAAGGACAGTTGGGGTATTAAAGGAAGCCATAAATAATCTTGCACATGTACTGGGCTAGAAAAAGGAACAGATTCTATGAAGACTACCCAGTTAATGAATATAACCACATAACCTCTTCCTTCCCAGCTCCCTTTCCTCTTTCAGTGCCATTGCAGAGATTGCCATCTAGAATAGACTTGGGAAAAAAAAAGCATTTTAATCTAACATCTTCTAAGTTGAGGTGATTAGCAAAGAGCTAACCATTAATGATGCTTTTGACAAGAATGGATGCCAAAAGTTATGAAACCTTGCCCGGTAGATAAATGGTACCTTTCTCCGCCATCTGTCTTACAAATGATCCTATATATACAGCTACTATTTCACTCAGACACTGGCAGCTCTGCAATTGTTCATGGTCTCAGTGAAGAATAATACCTGTCATGCTTTTTCATTGCTCTGACTTTTAACAGACCTGTTTTCAGCTTGTCTCAAATGCTGCACAAGTGCACATAGCAAAGCATCAGAAAAGAACAGGTAAGATAAAAACTGAGGGCACTCTCATTTCTCTCTATGTAGGCTTCAAACACCTCAGAACTGTCCGAAGACATTTTGCTAGAACATGCTGCTAAAATTTTAAATAGTTCTCTACCCATTTGTGAGAAAACACTAAACAGTCTGCTGCTTTTGGCTGGTATAATTTTCTTCATAGTAGCAAGTAAGGGGCTGTGTTTTAAATCTGTGCTGGAAACAGTGCTGATAATTGAGGGGTGTTTGAGTTCTTGCAGAGCAGGCCTCACACACTGTCAAGGCCTTTTCTGCTTCTTGTACCACCCTCAAAGGGGTTGAGGTTAAACAATGAACAGGGAGGGGAAACAAGCAGGACACTTGATCCCAGCTGGCCAGAGGGATAATCCTGTACTGTACAGGTTTGTGCTCAGCATATAAAGCTGGGGGAAGGAGTACACATCACACCTTGTGAGTGATGGCAGTGTCTTCCCAAGTAATGGGTACATTTCTCCTCTTTCTGAGACTCTCTCAGAAGTTACCTCATCACCTCCTCTGACTTGCTTACCTGGTGATGCGGAAATCTCAAATCTGTCCCTCATCTTGCACACCCTCTCCCCAGGTTCAGGCACTTTTTATTGGCAGCATGAAAGTGCTTACACTTCCTTATTCCTAAAAAGTAATAGTGTGACTCTTTTCACTTGTCTCTTGCAATCCTCAAATGAATGCAGCAATCTACTGTTAAATCTAACAGCCCTCCCTTTTATGTTTTCTTATTCTATGTTTTCTCACAGAAACAAATAAATGTTCCCAAATGCTATTTTTCATAAAACCAGTGAAAGTTTAGGAAAAGATTCTCATTAAAATCTTAATATTTCTGACAAGTAAAGGCATTTTCTGCAGAGGTCCTAGTTCAGGATCATGCCAAAGCAAAGAAAGCTTTCCTAAATCTATTCTTTCTGAAAACGGAAAAAATCCCAATTGGTTGGGCAGCATGGCTATTGTTAGTTGCACATATTGAAGAATTCCTTTTCAATATAGTATGAAACACTATCAATGTTTTCTCATTTATTTTTTTACCATATTTTCTTTCTCTTCTCTCCAGGAAAAAATACTTAACACAGACGAAAACTGTTTCCTCCTCTTTAGCAGCAACAAAATTTCAGCACAATACAGGCTTCAAGGTCTCTGTGTAAGTTATTACCCTTTCAGCTACCAGGGACCTCTGAAACTGTTTAAAATATCAATTAGTATTTTTTTAGATATCTATTTTCTACACTTCTAAAGCCACCTGACTTGCCTAGTTAAAAAGGTTACTTTTCTACCCTGGATACTTGGCCTGCACGCAGAAGATCTAACATAACACTATACCTCCATGTAACAGACCTTTACACTCAGTTTACTTTTCTTCAGTCATTGTAAAAATAAACAGTGAAATACGTTTTGGGCCTGTAATCCCATGCCAACCCCTGCCAAAGCTAGCCACCATCACTAAAAAATGGCGGCACAATTCAGACTGCATGAGGTGACAGCAGACAAAAAGACAGTAACAACTCAAATAGAACAAATATAATAGAACATGTATAAATGGAACAGACATTAAATACCATCCAGCATTTCCAGATGATGCACAAAACAGGTGTAATGATGTGCTACGAAGTACAAGTTGGTGCTTTGGAATCATTAGGGAAGTTACTGTTTATGTAAATTCATGTAATTACCCCAGTGGTAGCTGACAACTTCCATAGGGGATGAACTTGGAAATAAGAGAAAGCCATTTTTAATCTGAGACAACTGCAATCCTTTGTGAATACTGGACAGCACTCTTGCTCACTACTTGAAGTACTGTGTTTCTGTATCTTCATAGATGCCACGAACTGTAACTGAACAATTTTCTCAGTCAAATATTATCCCTTCAGGAACATACTAACATATCTTTTACTCAGCAAACCTAACATACTGAATCAGCAAACATCCATACTTGAGCTTCTTCCACGACTCAAAGATGACAAAAAAACCCCTATCATCTTTTCTTTAATTTATACACAGCAACAAATAAGGCTGATGATTTATGAAAGTCGTAACATCAATGAAAAAATGACATGGTGAAATTGATCTAAAAGAATGTTCAAAAATGAACTAAATATTTTATCTTTTGTAGCTTTTAGGATAAACATAGAAATAACATAGGATAACAATAGAAAAGTACTGACAAACAGTTATGTTCAATCTACAATAAAACGCTCAAATTAGCTTCTGATCCACCAGAGATCTATTTCTTTTACTAAGAGGTTCATACAGGTTGGGCATCGGGGATGTATGGTATTCCACATCTATGGATAACGTGAATTCTAGCAAAACTTACCTAGTAAATACAGTAACTGAGCAGTTGACAGTATTTGCCAACAAGATATTTTTGAGATTAGGATCACATGGGTCACACTTAAGCCTGCAAAGAGAGATGGCAGCAAAGTCAGTTTGTACTGGATATGGTTCTTGTGCAAGCAGAACTCATGTGAATCTAACACATTGCTTCTCTGTACGTAGAAGAATTCTACCTTTATAGTTTTATTCTTACAGGGTAATCAAAATTGCTTGTGCATTGATAAAAAATTATCAATAAAATTAGATAGCCAAAAGAAGATATTAACAACTTGAAAATATGCATTTCATAGGAATGGAGAGTAAATTATCAGAATTCTTTTTAACATACACAGCCTTTAGGTAGAGTGCTACCTAAATAATGGTAATTATTTTCTGGAATCTGCTTAGACAGGAAATACTTTAACCTAGTTTGCACTACTTCTCTTTTAATTACAGTATTCTAGAGAAAAATTTTATCACTATAACAGAAAATATTTTTTATTCAATTTTGCTAGAATTCAATATAATTTTGCTAGAGTGAAATGCAAAAACCTAACTCAAAAACAATGGATATTTTGAATAGAGAACTCAAATAATCCAAAGACAGTTTTCATCACAGTAAAGTATTTAATGACAAAAATCAGGGTTTCCAGTAGTGAGTCAAGAGAGCAGGTCCCACTTTTTTTTTCTCCCCAGAATGGCACAAAATAAATTTCTACATCTTTGAGAACTTCCAAGGAATTGGTTGCAATAGATATCAGCAAGTAGTACAATTCTGGCAAATCATAGCAAAACCTACCTACCTTTACGATCAGTTTTAAGAGCACACATTTTTGTTAATATTTCACACAATACACAACTTTTGCTAGACACAAAAGTAGCCTTTTAAGACAGAGTTTGCAGCACAGCAGTCAAGTCTAACAATACATTATTTTTATTCTGTTCAGAACTTTAAAAAGATAAAGAAACTATTAATATTGTTACAATTTACAAATACATTCTTTCATATGAAACATTAACCTGAATCATAGTATATGTTATGTACATGACTATCTAATAATACTAGGTTGTATACACTACAAGCTAAGTTCCAGAAGGAAACTGCAATACTCTAAGATTTACCTTTGGATAAACATTTATACACCTTGATTTTTTTTTTTTTTCTAAAAACTACCAAATCTTGTAGTTTAATGAACAGCAAGAACAAAGTAAACAGACAAACCATTTTTCCTTCATTCAGAAGACTTAGGTTACTTAAAGTTCCCATAGTAAATGGCTTTTGATGGTTGGATTAAAGTCCTGAGTTATGATAAAAAACAACAGACTTAACTGCAAGATATAAAACAACACAAAATGCTGAAAAACTCAGGTGGGACTAAAGCAATGTTTTAGTACAGTTCAACTCACAAGAGTTCTGGAACTTAGCAGTGCAATTGTGATCTTGTCCTGTCCAGCTGATATGTATGTAAACATTTGAAAATATATGCCTTTTAATCTAAATTTAGACAACTAATTACTTTCAGGTTTATCTGACCTGGGTTTCAGACATTTCTTCTAATTATTTGCAAGCTTAGAGGACTGGCTAGATGGCAGGAGTTCAGAATCTACTTCTTTCTCTCGAGAAAGAGACTTGTGAGGTTAGCAGCAGTTTTAAAAGAGTGGAAAATATGACAAGAAGATAGCTATGTGGTCAGAAATGTACTCCCCAACTGATTTATAATCTATCTTTAAAAAAAAAATAGCCTAACATTTTGTATCTAGCAGAAGTTTAATTTCTGTTTAAAGAACAGACACTGTTTTCCTGGTTAACTGCAGAAATACCCAGTCATTACAATAGCATTCAGACATTTCCAGGGTAGGCATTACTTACACACAGCTCAACAGTTGTTAATGAACCTGTTCTGATTTATAACAGAAGTGGCCAAATTCCATTTCAGTAGGTGCTAGATTTGGTAACTGTTGGAGCTGATGCTAAACAGAGCTAAATGATCATAAGGTACTACACAAATGACCCATTCTCTCAACCCCCAGTGTGAAATTAAATAAAAAAACTTCATACAAAACTGTTTGAATTACAGGAAAAAAAACAAAACCAAAACAAAACAGATGTAAAGTTTGAATGCAATCAGCTACCTAGACAGTGTCCTTAGTTCAAATGAGAATACTTTCCCGAAGGCAAGCACCATTTTACGAAATGGGCATTTCCATGAGATTTTCAGTTAATTTCAGCTTGCGGTAAGTAAAAATATTCTCAATTACTACAGTAGCTTTTATCTCTCTTACAAGCACTGCTCTGAGGATTTTAGACTGTTATGTCATTAATAATGAAAAAATCATATTCTACAATGAATACAGTACATTCACATAATGCCAGCTTTTCTCTGGTAAGATGAGAGTGAAAATGAAGAGCAGGTATTTTCAGAAAATGAAGGCTGTACCTTCTGCAAGGACTTCTTTTCTAGCTTACTGGGTTAAAAAAAGAAAAAAAGCAACATATTTTTCTCTTTTTCTTTTTTTTCCTTTTCATTCTTGAAGCATATTAGACCATCTTAAAAATGTTAAGAAAACAGCTGTGACGGAAAAGGGTAACCTACTTATTTTTGTAAGAGAAATACAGTGCATATATTGCATATAGTGAATACAGATGAAGTAGTGTCACCCTTCCAGTGATAACATATTGAAAGCTGAGACTCAAACTAGAAGTTGATTCTAGTTACCAAGACATGCTTTTTTGAAAGCCTCTATATTAAAAATCAGACAACTTGCTAACACAAAAGTCATTAAAATCAGACAAATTTCTGAATTATAGTCTCTCTTACTGTAGAATTTATGAAAAACAGATGTCTTGAAAATAGTGCACTCTCATCTTCCCAGGCCTTTGCATTCTTATTTTCATAGGCCTTTAGCCACACAATCAGAGGTAAAAGGAAATGTTATTTTATACCAAGATTGCTAAATTGTAGATTGTGTCTGAGGCACAGCTGTGTGCGTATAGATGTAAAAATTACTTTTTTCCTCGATTTTAAAACCTCAAGCATACATTCTCTAGGTTTCAGCATACTACTCAAATAATCAGATTGAAAGTGAAAATAGGAACATGTAAAATGCTGATATGAATGAAATTCAGATATGCACTTCTGAATGCTGGTGCACATGCAACGCTTCCTACATTAGTTAGAAGAAACAAGTTTTTCTGTTTCCTAGGACAAAGCAGTTTGTCCTCCACTATAGCTACAACCCCAGATGTTTAATTCTAACATTCATTCACATTTTGCTGATGCTACATTAAATGAAGAAACTTATACCCCTTCTTTGGATTTTATTTCCACACACATGTCCACAATCAGTTCAATCTTTTTTGTTGTACAGCCACGGAAGAATATTACTATTTTAATCCTGATCAGCTTGTCATTTGGTCCTTTTTCAATGTTTGCTTTCACTCCTGTAACAACTGAAATACAGGTAGACAGTACCGCAGGACTGTGTAGCAATATTAAAAAAGAGGAACAAAAGTAAGTCAGAAAAGTAGAAATGCAACACTTTTTCCTGCACAGAAACTGAAAGAATGCATCTCCACTGAACAGGAAGGAAAAAGCACACAGAAGACTGAATCTCCTGTAAAAGTTGCTGATTGTAGCCTTTTCAGCTTCTCTTGAGAAGATTTCAACTTTGGGCAGTATCTCAGCATTTGTGCTTCATGGCAAGCTGAAAAAGAAAGAAAAAAATTAATTGAAGAGATATCACAGAGCACAACAGTTGTATCAACCTAATGTGGCTAGACTGGATAAGAAGAGTTTGTAAGACAAATTCTCCAAAAGATGCCTGAAACCCATTAACTTCTTTGCATACAGATATACAGTCATTCCCTTTCCTGAGACACGCAGGCAAAGCCTCTCTTGGCCATGCCAAGGAGGCAGGATTCATCTGCTTTCCCAGCTCTATTTCCCAATGTTCCAATATTTTGCTGTCTGTTAGGAAGGCTAGACCAAGACACCAGAAACAAAGACACGCTAAGAAGAATAGTAATTTTGAACCAAGGATTTTGATTGTTAACTACAATCAGAAATTCTACACAAGTAATTTAAAACATTTATTCAGGAGCTCTGCCACTACATAATGATGAAAAATAAAGGACTGATTGCCTTTCCACCTCTGTGATTACCAATTATTTCCACTTCAAATAGTTCAAAAATGGACTTAATTGGGAATGAGAGGGAGAAGAAAGAGATGAAGCAAGTTAAAACCTGTATCAAACGTGTAGACAAACTGACTTTGCAAACCAAGCAGAGAGCTTAGGGTTAGGTTCCATATAATAAAAAATTGCTATCTGTAGATAACAGAATGCCAACAAAGCTGAGATGAGTGAATCCCCTGGGAAATTACCTAGAAAACAGAACTGCTGGGGCAGTTAAAATTCACTCATTTGTGGTGATGAACAATAAATGACTCAAACTAAACTGACATAAACCTTTGATATTCAAGGATATGGTTACAAATAGCTTTTAAAAGAAAGTAATATTTATTGTGATGTACTAGAAATGCATTTCAGCATGAAAGAACTTAAACCAACACTTTTCTCTCCTCAGATTTTTTTTAGAAGGGTCTTTGACTGGCAACTCTGAGAAGTTTTTACTATACACTTTTATAACTTTGAGATCCTGTGCAGTCACCAACAAATGGAAGGGATTTTTTAGAGGCAAAGGTGTCACAAGCAGGATTCATACCCTAAGCTAAGTTCAAGCCTTTATACAAGGAAGCGTAGATACATGGTTTCATTCAACAAACTATGACAGTCAAATGTCTGACTTTAACCTACTGAGTCTCATCCTGCTGAAATCTTACCTTATGTGCAGTTTCTGCGAACTGCTGAGCACTGTTTTTCAGCTCCTCTGTCTTTTCTTCTGCACGACCTAGCCTTTCACCACGCTCATTCAAGGCTTGACTTGCCTTCTGTACTGCACTTGTCACACTGTCTGCTGCTGAATGGAGTATGCTGTTTCCTGCAACAGCAAAAGAAGCCATTAGAGCACTCAAGTGTATATATGCTTTGTATTAAATACAATTAATTTAATTTATAATGTTCCAGAGCTGGTGTGCTATCTGTACTGGCCTCACTTTACTTGAACCTCTCTTGAGGTGGTTACTGTAGAGATTGATGAGATCCCCCTGAGCCCCCTCGAGACTAAACAAACCCGGCTCCCTCAGCTGTTCCTCAAAAGACAAGTTCTCCAGATCTCTCACAAGCCTTGTTGCCCTTCACTGGACACACTTCAATACTTCAATGCCCTTTTTGAAGTGAGGGGCCCAAAACTGAATGCAGTACTTGAGGTGTGGCCTCACCAGTGCTGAGTACAGAGGGATGGTCACTTCCCTGGTCCTGCTGGCCACACTACTGCTGATACAGCCCAAGATGCCACTGGCCTTCTTGGCCACCTGGGCCCATTGCTGGCTCACACTGAGCCTGCTGTTGACCAGCATCCCCAGACCCCTTTCTGCTGGACAGCCACTCTTGCCCCAGCCTGTAATGCTGCCTGGGATTGCTGTGACCCAAATGCAGGACTTGGCACTTGGCCTTAGTGAACCTCACTCTGGGTTCTTGGCCCACTGATTGAGTCTGTCCAGATCCCTCTGTAGAGCCTTCCTTCCCTGGAGAGATCAACACTCTCACTCATCTTAGTATCATCTGCAAATCTACTGAAGGTGCCCTCAATCCCTACATCCAGATCGTCAATAAAGATGTCAAACAGCACTGGTCCCAAACTGAGTCCTGGAGAACATTGCTAGCGATGGGTCACCAACTGGATTTAGTTCCATTCACAACTCTCTGGGCCTGGACATCCAGCCAGATTTTTATCCATCGAAGAGTCCACCCATCCAAGCTGCAAGCAGCCAGCTGATCTAGGGGGATGCTGTGGGAGATGGTGTCAAGGACTTTACTGAAGTCTAGATAAACAACATCCATAGCCATCTCCTCAGCTACATTTTGTCTTAGAAGGACATCAGGGGAGTCAAGCATCACCTTCCTCTCCTAAATCCATGTTGGTTGGGCTTGATCTCCTGGCTGTCCTGGCTGTTTTCATTTTTTCCCACAGCATTAGAACCAAACAGATAAAGCTCTTAAAATGAATTATTCTGGTAACGGTATGAAGGAAATTTAACACATTTGAAGTGAGCACTACAGCAAATCTGCTGTTAAAGTCCATTGTTCTTACTGACATACAAAGACAAGTGAAAACAGACACAAACACACTGCTTTTATCATTAATCTGAGAAGTGTACCTACTTCAAAAATATTCCTGGGTTAAAAAATCAAACCCAAATATTAATTTTAAGGGCTATTTTGCTACTAGTTTGTTGTAGTTTAGCCCCAGCCAGCAACCAAGCACCACACAGCCCCTTGCTCATTCTCCCACCAGCAGGACTGGGGAAAGAAGGCAAAAATTAGAAAACTGATGGGGAGAGATACAATTTAATAGGGAAAGCAAAAGCTATGCACTAAAGTAAAGTAAAACAAGGAATTAATTCACTGCTTCCCATAGGCAGGCAGGGGTTCAGCCATCTCCAGGAGAACAGGCACCCATCACATAGTAACAGTTCCTCATGAAAACAAATGTCATTATCCCAAAATTCCTCCCCTTCCTCCTTCTTCCTCTCACTTTATGTACTGAGCGTGATGTCATATAGTCTGGAATATCCCTTTTGTCAGTGGTCCAAGCTGTGTCTCCTCCCATGTGACCTCCCATGCAGACCCAACTTCCTTGCCAGCATGGCCAGTACGAAAAGCAGAAAAAGCCTTGGTTCTGTGCAAGCCCAGCTCAGCAGTAACAAAAACTTCTCCACATTATCAACCTCATGTTCGGAACAGATCTATCACATTGCTCCGTACCAGCCACTGCGAAAAAAATTAACACAGCCAAAACTAGCGCATAGTTTCATTAGAAAACAGAAGAACAAACAACCCTTTCAGACCCAGTTTTCAAATAATAATCCTTTCCTTAGAAAGGCCAAACAGACAATGAATAGCACAAGTAAAGGCTGCCCTAAGTAGCCTGTGGAGCACAGTACAAGCTGCATATGCAGGAATTCCTGAGATAAAGACAACTGCCTCACAACTTTATTAAACTAAAACTCAACTAGTATTAAGCTATGGAGGTGAGGGAGAGACTTAAGAACCTACACACAGTGACTCACAGATGATGAGTCAATATGAGAAACAGCAATAAAAGAACGCCCTGGCCTCCTATATACCAATATTGTTACATTTTTACATGTATTATTGTTACATACAGGTTGGTGGTTCTTTTTTTTCTTTTTTTTTTGTTTGTTTGTTTTTTGTTTTTTTTAATATATTGTTGCATTTAGAAAAGGAATGTAACAGCTGGCATTCTTGTTGAAGAGATTAATATCTAACAATACTGTGAGCTGGAATTTTGCAGAGACAGAAATTAATCTTTTCAAGTGGTCTCCCTTCAGACACTGAGGAGTTTGATTATAAAACTAAACAACTTTACATACTGCACATTTTCTTACTTTAAATTTTTTCAGTCAATTGCTATTTTGTTCATAATTTTTTTAAGCAGACTATTATTTAGGCTTCTGTTCAGACAGCTTTTCCAATAAACACATGTACTGAGCAACACTGTGCTGGAAATAGTTTTCCTTTTTTGGTGGTGTGATCTAAAGGCTTTGGCCTCTTGTATAGTGTTAGTTTTCTAGGAAAAGAGTTTTAAAAGTTCCCAATAAGGAATTAATTCTGTTTTTCACAAGATCATAAAGCCTCTACTGAATTCAAGGAAAGCAGACCACATGAACAACCTTACAAAACTAAGCATCTTCTGAAGTCTTAAAATGTGTTGGGGAGCAGAATTTAACATATTGCTGACCTTCTGTCATATCAATAGCAAACTACAGAACAAAAGTATTTTTCATTTTCTATACTCCTAAAAATATTATTTATTTTCTATACTCCTAAAACTGTTTGTAGATTTGTGGCCAAAGATTGGTATCTATTTCTCCACATTATTTTCAGCAAAGAAGAATGAACTTGAAAGTTTGGCATGATGATAGTAACTGTTTTTCCCTCTAGCTAACAAAATATTGTGTTCTCTCCGGTTAAGATCTGCTGTATTTTCTCACAGGTAGTGACTTGGAGAGAAGCTACTATTCTGAGACTGTTCTGAAGAACTACTTTTGGAGTATCTTTACCAATGGAATGTCAGTAAAACAATAAAAAAAAATCTTTTCTCATCTATGAGCAACTCAGAAACCCACACGTCAGTAGTCTGTGGAATTTCATCAGTGTATTTCTAGAGCATGTGTAGGTGTTTGCTGCTATGACTGACTATGCCTCATCCCTGTATTAGTATCACTGCAGCAATAGCAACACTTGCACTGGACATACTGGAAAATCACTCCTATGAATAAATCATCTACAACTGCTAAACTTTTAAGCTGTTCTTCAGGAGGTAACTACTCTGATTCAAAATATCCTGAGAAATGTTTTCCATGTTGATGGAATCCTTTAGAATTTCAGTAAAGCTTCTCATACTGTCTTTCACGGGATCCTTCTGGACAAAATATCCAGCTCACAGCTGGATAAAGACATAATGTGATGGGTGAGCAACTGGTTCATGGTTCAGGTGCAAAGGGTAATAGTTAATGGGGTGACATCAGACTGGTGACCTGTCACTACTGGGCTTCTGCAGAGCCCAATTTTCAACATCTACAAAAAGGACTTGGATGCAAGACTCAAATGTATACTGAGTAAGCGTTCAGACAATACTAAATTGGGAGGAGTCGTTGACTCCCTTAAAGGCAGAGAGGCCCTGCAGAAAGACCTTGACAAATTAGAGGGGCCACAAAATCACCAGCTACATGAAGTTCAACAAAGGAAAGTGCTGGATTCTGCACCTGGGATGGGGCAACCCTGGACCTATGTATACACTTAGGAACAAGATGCTGGAGACCGCTGCCATGGAAAGATCCAGGTCAATATCAAGTTGAACATGAGTCAGCAGTGCTCTGCCAGCCAGGAGCGTCAAGTGTGTCCTGGGGGGCATCAGGCACAGCATGGCCAGCCAGGCAAGGGAGGGGATTGTCCCCTCTGCTCACCACGAGTCCTGTGTGCAGTTTTGGGCACCACACTACTCAAAGGATATAAAGCTACTGGAGAGTGTCCAAAGAAGGACTAAAAAGATGAAGGATCTAGAGGAGAAGCCATAACAAGGAGTGTTTGAGGTCACCTGGCTTGTTCAGCCTGAAGGAGACTGAAGGCAGACCACACAGCAGTCTACAAGTTCCTTATGAGGGGAAGAGGAGGGGCAGGCAGGCACTGATTTCTTCATTTATTTTGGATATTAGAAAAACTTTTTTTTTTATCCAGAGGGTAGTTGGGAACTGGAATGGGCTCCCCAGGGCAACAGTCACAGCACCAACCTGACAGAGTTCAAGTAGCATTTAGACAATGCTCTCAGGCACAGTGTGTGACTCTTGGGGTGTCCTGTGCAGAGCCACGAGCTGAACTTTGATGATCCTTTTAAGTCCCTTCCAATACAGGATATTCTACAATTCAAGCTGTATCAGAGGCTCTTACACCCCATGAAGTCAGCTTTAGGACTTTTATCATGCACAATGAAAAGTACATCATTTAGCCACCATACCAAATACCTGAAAGATACAGGAATACTGTCATAATCAAGTGTGCAAAGAAACTAATTGGTCTCTAGAGATACCATTATTTAGATTGCATCATTTGTTTTATCACACATTCATAAAAGGTTCACTGCATTCTCTATTAGCCCTATCAAATATATTTCAGCTCAATGCAGAGATTTATCTTTACATTAGTGATAACACTCTACAGTCAGTGACTGCAAACATAAGCATTCAATTTTAATTGTACATGCATTAATAAAACATTTAGCAACTACCTACTGCTGAGAAGGAAATAAATTTAGCTTTGATTATTTGTTATTAGTATTCTTGCTGTTACTCTTCATTTTCTTATCTTATTGTTGTTTTCAGTAAATTTTTCTTATCTCAACCGATAATCTTTGCCTTTTGTGCTTTCTGCTGGAGGGGGAGGGGAAGCAAATGGTGTTGCAGTTTTGGTTGGAGCACTAGAGAGGGGAATACTATTCCTAAACCACAATGCTGCTACAAAAGACAAAATACAAGACTAAATACACTCTGCATTGATCTGATTTGAATGTTTTTTATGTTTCAAGAAAACTTCTGAAGATGTTAAAAAAATCAATGGACAATTATGAAAATGCAAGAATCAGCAGATGTTTTCAACAGTTTTACAGTAAAATAAATATATAGATACTTATCTGTATTTTCCAGGTCTACAACTATTTGTGGCTT
This sequence comes from Illadopsis cleaveri, assembly GCA_013399915.1. Classification (NCBI taxonomy): domain Eukaryota; kingdom Metazoa; phylum Chordata; class Aves; order Passeriformes; family Timaliidae; genus Illadopsis; species Illadopsis cleaveri. The sequence goes on from VXBB01012320.1 coordinate 271,279, forward strand.
TGGGGTTTTCTTGAGTCAAAGAGTATCTTTGCATGTATATTGACTAAATTATTTCCATAAATTTCTCTAAAAAAACCCTACTACTACTTTGAGCTCCAACAGTATCATCTCCAACATATCAAATACATCTGGATGATTGCTGCTGTTTTAACTCCCGTATTTCAATATATGCAAACCAGAAACACAGAAATGAAAGAAAATCAACATAGCCTGAAACACAGCAGACAATTAGCTGACAAAAACTTGAAAGCATCACATGAACAGAAGGACTTTTGCAGACCATAGGAAATAAAATTTAAGTAGTGAAGATGAGGTCTTAAAAAAAAAAACAAACCCAAAAATACAACACCCCCAAAACACAACAAAATAAGTCATGTTAATACCCTTAAGAGTTCAACAGTTCAGTATTTTTATTGCTTAGCAGTGTATTCATATTTCTCAGTGTGGCCTGCAAAATCTTAGATCTAGAATCAGCAGAATTACAAAAAAAAACCAACCCTTATAATGGTTCTTTAAGGCACTATAAAAATCTCTTCTATGGGCAGTTAAGTAGGACAATCTTTCTTGCTACAGTCGTAAGCAAAAGGAAGTTTTATCTCTGATGGTAGTTCCCTTTTATTTTAAACAGTGATACTAAATAACATAGGGGCTATTAGAGTAAAACAAAAAAGATTTTTTTTCATTGATGAGGTATCTTGATAACAAAAATACCTCCTGCTTTACTGAGATTTTATTTTATTCAGTACTCCACAGCAACGATATCATGTAAATTGTTCATATTTTTGAACAGCTTAACTAATTACAGAGTCAAATTCCAAGCAGTAGATTCAGAAAAATTACTTTAGCATATCTTTGTGTCATTCTACTATAGGAATTTGTCTCTGATCATTATTCTGGTCAAAATGTTGTTAATCTTGGGGTGGGGCTAAGGGCTGTGGATTATGCTGTTACCTTTACTGCAGTTTCAGCAAATTCATTCTTTTTAAGCAAGTGTCTTCTTATAGATAAACCTTGACAAATTAAAATCAGTATTAAATTACATTCAATTGTGATGGTTAATATTAAATGGAAGGATTGGGCTAGATGATCTCCAGAGGTCCCTTCAACCCTAACAATTCTGTGTTAAGTGCTTATATTAATGAGAAACCATTACAGTCAAGATTATTAAGTTCACATAAATTTGTATATTTGGGAAAAAACTTCATCTCTGAAGATCCAAATGAAAAAAAACCCTTTGTATGTAATAACGTTGAAGACCCTGCAGGAAAAAAGTCTGATTTGTTCTCTATAATGAGTAATTTACCTGGGGAGTATAAAACCAATAACGTCCAAAAATCTTACTGTGCAGTGACATTTAACCAATATGACAATATTGAGTTAAAAAGGCTTACTCTGGAAAAGTTCTGGAATTCAGCAGGATCTCAAGCAATACCACTATTACAGCCAACCTGACAAGCAGCAGAATGTGTAATCAAAACAAAGAACAGCAGCTATGCACCATGGCAAGCTTCTGTTTGAGAATGAGCTGACAAATTTAAATATTAATCTTAAAGCTGCTCCCCTGGGGTCACAAGTGAGAGCTGTGAGAGTTGTGAATACTGAAAAAACTTTTGATCAGCTGACAGGTAAAATAACTGGAAGTGGGATAACTCCCATGTCAACTTTTACTGACACTGATGTCATCCCATAAAATACGAAGAGGTTTTTTTGGTTGAATCCTTCCAGCCATTTCTACCAGTAGTGAAATGCTGTACTTATTACATTTCTTCATGACCACAAACTGAAATAGTCAAACAAGTTTGATTCAAAATCAGAGTATTTTTCCGTAGGGAATATTCAGAATGATAAAAGAGATTTCATATAGGATAAGAAAATCCCCCAACCAGTGACTACTATGAAGAGTTATGTTTAATTTTTAAAAGAAAAAAATCTATTGTTAATGAAAGCCTATGGTATAAATGATGCAAAAACAATCAGTCATCAACCAACACTCACCACTGGCCTAATGTTCAGCTAGTCCCTGAGCAATGTCTACCTCGAGAAAAAGCAGTTTCCCCTTCGGTTTTATTGCTCAGCATGCTGTAACACGGCATAGAGCATCTTTTTGGTCAGTTTTGGTCAGCTTCTCTAGTTTGGTCCCCTCCCAGGCCACTTGCTAGGGGGCAGGCAGAAGGAGGAGACCATGAAGGTCTTGACACTGTGTAAACACACCTCACCTGAAACACTGGTGTGTTACCAACACAGTTTGGGTCATAAATCTAAAATACAAAATTGTACTGGCTGTTATGAAGAAAAATAAGCTCCATTCCAGCCAAAACCAATACAAAGCCTAATACACTTTTCCCTGTCAAGGCAGTCCAAAGCCTTAACATTTAGTCTTAAGGCAAAGTCTTAGCATCTCTTGATGCAATTTTGTTATTTTGTTTCAAATTGAATTCACCAAAGTATTGACGTTTCTTTTAGGGTGGGTGGGAGAGTTAGGCAGCAACATGCCCTGAAGATGAACCACAGGATTTTTCTAAACACAAGTATTTCTTGCAGACATTGTGTCAATACTATTGATTGAGCTTCTGCTTAAGTAGTGTTAATTATTATTGAGAAACATAATGCATTAACCTGCTACAATGGAGGCATGGAACACAGTGTATTTGTCAACAGATTCCTGTTTCTTCATCAGGTAAGTGACTTTGAAAATTCTGTGTTTGCTATTTAAAAAGCAAATTCAAAATCACCAGCTTCTGTTACCACATAAACTGAAAATAAAGTTATGGCTCATGAGTAAGAATGAAGACTGAGTAAGAACTGGTCAAGGTCAGGATGAAATTAGTCAAGAGCAATGGTTGGAAAACATCAAATGAAAAATGCAGCATCAGACCTGAGAGTGACTGGCTGTGTCAGCCCTGTCCTCAGGCTAATCCAGGAGCTATACATTTAAGGGCAATATTTTAGCCCCATCCCAATCACCTAAGGTTGGTATGACTGACAGATTTTTATGCAAGAACAGTTTTTTCAGCTAATATGCACATTACTCTCATCTGTTTCAATCAACCACTGTCAGTAAAAAACAGCTTGAATGTTGCTCTTATAGACAGCATTTTACAAAAACCCCATCTCTTCTTCCACCCTCCAAGCTGTACGGAACCACTGAAAACAACACTTTAGAATGAAGCAAGGTACCACAGAAAGCTCAAGAGGAAATTACAAGTTTTGCTACTCTGAAAGTTTCTTCTATTCTGTCAAGGTTCAGGTGACTCCCACATATTAGCTATATTCACCAATCAAAATCATACATTTTGTTGGAAGAAAGAATTATGCCACAAAAAAATAAGTTAAGAGCTGCTCATTACTGCAACATGGCACTGAAGACATGAAGGCAAATCTCCTTCCACTGCTAAGACTATCATGAAATTGCTCACAATAAGGAACAACTTAGTCTGGAACGATACCCAAGAAATACCACAATCACTATAAAGGATTAAGTGATCTCCAGGCATCTAACTCAGGAAGCTATGGTATTTGAAAATCAATGTATTTAGGCTGATGAAGTTTTAACCAGTGGTGGCACTTCACACATTCATTAGCTGCCTCTCCTTGCTGAGCACATTTGTTTTGTTGAAATCATCACTACCAGAGTGTTATATTTCCTAGACTAACATTAACCCACGGCGTTCCATCATATCTGTAACACAACAGCTGGTTATAAGGTCCACAGGACAAACACATTCTTCCCCTCCTTCTTCATTCCTCTCACCTCCCTGCCAATTGTTACACATCCTTTCATGTATATTGGCGCTGTGCTGACAGCCTTGGTTAAGAGTTCTTTTGAATAAAAGAGGGAAGAGCTACTAAGAAGACTCAAACAGAAAAAAACATTTTTGACCTCTCTTAAACAGCCATGTGAAAACCTTATTATCTCAAGCTGTTTAATATGTAGAAGATTATAGAAACAGTACTTCTGTGATTGTAATCCTGTAAGACAATATACTCTTACAACTTAATGAATTCCTGTATCACACGAATGGAATGTTCTCTAGGTAATTTCAGTATTTAAATTATCATTCAGAAAGGACGACTAAGTGATCTGAAAGACTGAACATTCATAAAAAGTGGAATCTGCACTGGATTTCCAGCTTTGAAAACTTGAATCTGAACTCGAATCTGAACATCAACTTCTCAATTTATCTTTCAAAGATAACTTACTTCCCAAACTTATATTTGATCCATAAAATCTAGAAGTATCACAGCCTGCACAGGAGGTGTGCCATGGACTTTCATCTTCTCTGGAAGTAAACAAAACACTTCTGTAAGTCTTTGCGCCTGAATCTGGAAAGTTTATGGCCTTCAAAAAGCATTAGTTACCAAGTCTGGTAACTATTTTAATGTAAGTGTACATATTCTGCACTTAATGCAGACTTTACCAATCATGCAACATTAAGAGTCATTGTACTCCCAAAGGACACAATCAATGGTTCCACCTTTGTAAAAATCATATTCTGCCCTGAAAAGTTATACAAGTTTCAGAATAAGAAGTAATCTCAAATTTAAACTGGTTATAGTACTTTCCCCTGTTCTCATGTGGGCTAGGCAATTTCTTCTGACACATCTGGATCTTTTAATATCCATCAATACCAAAACTGGCCAGGAACAGATGTAAATATAAAAAGGTGGGCAAATATTGCATATTATGTTGGTGCCAAGAGACTTCTACATTAAAAATTCATCTTACAAAGCATGTAAGACAGAAAAAGGAAAAAAAAACCCAGTATATTATAATCACTCTTTAAACCTCAATACAAGTATTCCGATTTGACCCCATACTTTTTGGTCTTCCTGCTTTGCAACACATGAAATAAAGCCTATAATATCAGTCATAGTATTTACATCTGCACACAATTTATTTTTGCATATCTGAAATCTTGTACGTTTAGGGCCAAAAGAGGGCAAATTTATCTCAACTCTTACATGAAGAAAAAGCATATTTTATTCCTGCTAGTAGTTAAATAGTACCTATAACCCTGGGAGTTAAACAGATGCTTGCAAGTTATTTCTAACAGCAACAAAGAACACCTTGTGCATCATAACATGATACTTTTAAAAAGGTCCTACCAATTACAGAGAATGTAGGAGGCAAAATGATCATCCTGAGTGTTCAGCATCTTCATTAGCAAGCAACAAAACAAGATAAGCCTTATTGACAACAGAGATAAATTGCTTCCTCTGCTCTCATTAGCCATGTCAGATCCTTAGATTTGCAAGGTACATTTTAAGATGGGAAAAAAAAAAAAAAAATCAGTCTAGTGGGTAACATCCCAGTTCTTGTTTTAGCCTTGAGTTTTACCTATTTTCCACTAAAAAAGCTAAAAAAGAAAGGTACATGCTTTTCCTGGATTGACTGACTGATGAATGTGTGTATATTTCAGATTCCTGCAATGACTGCAGCCTACATAGCCATTCCAGAGGTGGACTGCTGGCCAGGGCCTTGCAAACAATACTGTCACAGCTGCACCCAGAAGAGTCTCTGAAGTCTATCTGAGGACCTGAGTAAATGCTTTGATTTCCAGACTGTTATAACTAGATTAAAGCTAGTACTCTATTCAGGAGCTGAATTATGCTTGACATGTTTGCATGAGCTTTCTTAATCACAACTTTGTGAAAATCTTCTAAATGAGAAACTGATGGAATAAAATTTCTTCACTTTTGCATCACTATCAAGCATGAACCTTGTAGAGCAATCACAGTATCCAGGTACTCAACAGCCAACTGATTTTGAGCTGAAGTTCACAGTGAAAAAAAGAAGTCTGCTATGGTCCTGGAAGGGGGATAAGGGAGTCTGAAAGACCTTAATTTGTCTAAAGTGAAAGCAGATGCTACTTAAAACCTGTCCAGGCCAGTAATGATTCTCCAAACTGGAAGCCTTATGTCAACACTGTAGAGAACTTTACACTCTGTACCTTCCTGCTCAAATCTATAACCAGTTTTAAAGCATCACATTAGCACCAGCCTTTAGAGGAGAAGGAAGGAGGGGACAAAGAAAAAGAAAGAATAATGTTTATACAGGTGTGCAAACTGAGGGTATGTACTGATTAGCAAAAACAGCACCTGGCCAAGGTCGTAATTTTATATCTTTGCCAAATGTAAATGATAGTAAATATGGAAAAAACTATTTGATGTTAGTGGTCTGGCAGTGGAGTGGGAACAGCAAATGTTATACAGATCCATCAACTATGTATTATTGTAATCAAGAAAAATATGTAATGCAATGAAGTCTACAGTGAGTGAAAGTGATGTACATCCAATCTGTTTTGCATTTTATGAGTGAGTTTAAATACTGTGAAGAGAAAGACAGAAAATCAATAAATCACCTACTTAGAAAATTACTATCATGCCACAGTGGGCATTCTGAAACAATCCTTTTGTAAGTAATTCTGAAAAATCCAACACTTTGACCTAAGGCATCACTAAGACTACATACAGTGTTCTATTTCTTAATATTTTATATTAAACAATAATTCCAATCCATGAATATCAAAATATCAAGTCATTGCAACTAAATTCTGTGAGTTATTTTTCAAATGGCGTAAGTAGCCTGGAAGACATTTTTCTCTTTTTCTGCTACCTAGACAGATGGTCTACAGTCCCATATTTTAAATTTACTTCTCCAATGTCTGAAATTCAAAGAGCTTAGAAACCTGGGTTAGGAGCAAGCTTTCATATGCATGTTCATTTGGAGACCAAATGAAAAGATCCTAGACACCTAAAAACTAGCTTTTTGTTTGAAGTCAAAGAAGAGTACAGACTAACATTCTGTTCCAATGTGGATGCTGAATAAATATAATTAAGCTAGGATAAAATGACTGTTGAAATAAAGGGATGGAAAACAGAATTAAAATGGGCTATTTTAGATAGCAATGAAATTGCATCAGCATTTCCAGCAGACTTAAAAAAAAAAAAAATTATGGACACAGAATTGAAATGGAGAAAAGATGAAAATACGGAGTATTTCATTGTTCAGCAATAAAATACTTAGATTTAGTTTTGCTGGACACAAAATTAACTACGTATTAACAAACAGAACAACTAAAATTAAATCTTTATTTCTTTATTACTTTAACCAGGCTCCTGAATCTGGAAGTTCTACTCAGGTAACCTGGAAAGGATTACATTTTATTACAATGTGGAACAAATGGATCACTTCCCAACATCCCAGCTGTGGAGCAACATTTTTTTATCCTCTTTCCCTACTATTCCCAGAAAGTCTGGAGATCAAGAATGTAGTTTAACTGATGTCATTTGCCTTGTCTTCACACAGATTTAGTGTGGACTTTTTCAAACATTGAAATATGTTTTTCCAATTTACTTTTTGGAAGTCCTGGACCTGGAAAGACATATTCAAAGGTAATTTGAACTGTGAGAACATGGCAGGAAGAAAACAAGGCTGATTTGTTCCACAGTAGCAGTGTATTCTGAGTTGCATGTTTTCAAAGGTTTACAATAATGCAATAAACCCTCCAAAAATACAAACAAATGAAAACCAGCAAAAAACTGCAGCCTTCATACTATACATACTAAAAATTAAAATGCAGTTATCAAATAAACATTGCATCTGAACAATCAGGAAAAAAGAAATTAATGTCAGTAAATAAGACTATCCAAACAAGGTCTTCTACTTTCCTATGTAAATACAGGAACTGTGAAAGATAAAGAAAATGCTAAAATGCTTCAGGAGAGAAATGACCTATGCTATCAAAGTAGAAAGAGAGCCATTATACACACTGAACTGATCCTACCTCTGTCAACAGAAGAAGTTCAGAAGACTGAAAATGATGAATTTTCACACTAATGAATTCCTGCTAGTCACGATGGACTACAATGTACTGAGTTTAGAATGATTTTTTGGAATGGAGACAAGTACAAGATAATTCACACTTCCTATTGACTTTGTTCCGATATATAGTAATGCCATGGCCTTTTGACTTTCATCAGGACTGATAATGAAAAACATGGTATACAGGATTTTCATACAGAAGATCAAGAAGTGATTCTTTAGACAGATCCTTTCTGACAGACACTGGAAAGAATTAAAATTCAAAAAGGTAACAGAAGGATAACTGCAGCAACTATACAGCAATTCATTAAGCGCCATATAGCTTTGCTTATTTCAAATAAGCTAGTGGCTGTGTGATTTACAAACAAGACGAGGTCAAATATTCAGAGCAGTGTCATCAAGAAAAAGCTGTTATTTAATGCTTCATTTGAGTTTTCTCGTCTCAACTAACCTGAGAATTAATGCAAAATGTATTCTCAAAGGCCTAAGAAGCTCAGAAATATTAAGAAACGGATCTGTGTTCATTCAACAAAGTATGTTCCATAGAGGTATTTTGAATAGTTATTACTATTGATGCACCATTTGCATTCACTTTCCAGACTGGGAAAAATGCTCTAATAAATGACGTAACAGTGTACTAACATGGAAACATAAGAAATACTAGGTCGCAGGAACAGAAAAGGAAGATTTTATTTTTTGAAACAGCCGGCCATTCAGGTGGTGGATTTTTCCCTTTAACCGATGTGTCTATCAACCATGGCTGCTTTTTTCCCTTCTTTAAAAGAAATAAAAAAGCAATTCTATTTTACATTTCTAATAGTTCTGAAGTCATTATGAACATAGACAATCACCTTGTCACATCAGAGGTCAGCTAGATTAAAGGAAGTTTTATATAGGATGAAGAAATAATGTCTGGTCTTGCTTGGTTACACACAAAGGTAACCAGAAGGTAGCTTTCACCAATCAAGCAAAGCTCAGCAGCACAAAACAGAACTGGCATCCATTTCATTTTAGGCAAAAACTGATGAATTCCAAAATGCTGTAAAATATATATTCAAACCTAAGCTTATGTTTTATCCACACAAATGTATTTATATAAGTATAAATAAACTGAGTATGCACAAATCAGACTTGTACCTTCAAAATCTATCAAAAACACTAAACTAATGAAGCTAGGTGAGATGAAACAGCCAAAGGTATCTTAGTAAAAGAAATCAGGGTAAAACTGGCAGTGAATAGCTCTGCCACTATGATCATAAATTACTTTCAAGATAAATTCTACCTCTGGATAAGAAGCACCTCAAGAAGTCCTTGAGGTGGGCTGACAGGACTGACAAACTGTGTGTGTCATAACTCAGGTGTGCTAAAAGCAATCAATAAGTAAAAAAAAAAAAAATCAGCCTTCAGCTTACTTATTATCATTTTCTATAGGAAAGCACAGCAAATACCAGCTGCCTGCAGACAGCATTTGAAACATGTTGCAAACTTTTTACCAATATCATAATTAGTTTATGAGTCCAGGCAGTTGTATTTCATCTTAACTATATAGCAGGAGGATGTGATCTCTAGCATTCATTCCCTGTAATGCAACATGGGAACCAGGCTAGTTTTCCTTGTTGTAGATAGGATTTTCATAGATAAGGGCTTTTTTATTTTTTTACATTTTTTTTTTTTTTTTGGTCATGATCTGGGCTTAGTGCTAATAAATGTTCAAATTAAAAAAAAAAAAAAAGGCAGCTATTTATAGTTTTCCAAGCCCACTACATTCACAGTTTGGGATTCTTCATAGAATTTGATGTCTCCACCTTCCTACATCAATACAGTATTAAATTTTAAAGTTTAGTCAAATTACTGAAATTAGGAATTAATTTTGTTTTTCACAGATTTCATTTGTCTGTCACCCAGGACTGCTTTTTTTTTCTTCTTCTATTGAAGAAACAGAAAAGCAATTCTGTTTTAAATTTCTAGCAGTTCTGAAAAATATACAGAACAAGGATAAAGAGTTGAATGGACAGGTCACAAATGCCTTACAGAAAATATTATCTTCTCCCATTAACGTTCTTCATTACTGGCCTTGATGCCACGACAGGTTGTTACTGTATAATGTGTATTAGTTATAAATTAAGGAAATACCTAACTAAGATTAATTTCATAGTACCACAACCTTTACCTGCTTTCCAAACAGAAAAATGTATTTAAACTTGTAAAACTTTAAATTCTAATCTAATATATTTATAAAATTAATGCTAACCTAAGTAAGCAATATTTTCAATTTTAATTAAGATTTATACTAAATGGCAGTCTAACCAACCAGACACTTTCAGAATCAGTAATTATAACAAAGCACAGAACTCCAGTCTGGTTCTGTAAACATCAAAACCTAACAACAAGATAAAAAAAAAAAAAAAAAAATTCTATGGCAAACAGCAATTATTCTGCATCTTGAAGATAACACTTCACTTAGACTTTATAATGATAAATGTCCCTTCTCAATTTATGTATTCCTACAGATTTTGCAAGAACAGAGTGTACTTTTTTTTCTTTTAGAAGTTAATTTAGAGCTCTGATTATATGCCAAATTTCAATGGAAAAAGAGCTCAACTATTCTTATCCATTCTAATCTCAATACATGGTTTTTATGTTTAACATCACTAAAATACATATAGTTAAGTAAAACTGCAAAGCAGAATTAATCTTGACATGAACATGCAGGGCATAAAAGCAAGCATCTGAAATGGCCTTCAGCAGCNACATGAATATGCAGGGCATAAAAGCAAGAATCTGAAATGGTCTTCAGCAGCAGAAAATTACCTTCTAATATTTTAACCTCTAGAATGACAATAACTGAGTATTTAGTATACATTGGCAAGAAATACCAAAATAAACTGCAAAAAAATTTTTTCTTTATGGAAACATGGCTAAATTTGATAGGTCATTTCAAACCAGCTAAAGACCACCAAAATAACAAATATCGCAGATAATTAATCTTTGTTGTTTGTTTATTAATTTTGGGGGGTCAAATTAATTTCCATCAGAATTAATTTACACATAAATGTCTGCAGGAGTAGTATGTCCAAATAGACACTTTTTTCAATGTCTATCAGGTAAGAACTGAAACGAACAACCAGCTACCAGATATTTGACAGGAGGGAAGGCAACAATTGTCTTTTTTCCCATCCTAATTCACAGAATCATAAAATGGCTTGGTTTGGAAGGGATCTTAAAGATGATCTATTTCCAAACTCCCAGCATTGATAGTGATGCCACCCACTAGATCAGGATGCTAACACAAGTTTTCATTCATCTCCTTTAGTCAGTCATTAATCTTGCCCAGTACGGTAAACATCACTAATGCTTAGCAGGTCCCAAATGTGGTAAGCCAAGATAGGTAATATTGTATGGACAAAGTACTCATTACCATTCTTGCACTGGCATTTTATTCTTGGAGGAAAAATAGTGAAATATAACAATATAACTCCTGCAAGATGTCCTACAGGAAAGGTTACAAAGGTAAAGATGCCATCATTTTGGGTTTCCAAAAATATTTTGGTTAATTCAGCAGAACAGTTGTTAAATACCAATGCATACAGGTAGGACAAAGCTTAAAATCAAATGCATTTCTAATATGCATCTAAAGGTGGCAGCAAATGTTTGTTCTTTATAATAGGCCCATAGTTAATCTTTGAAGAGCTTCAAATACTGTATCTCAAGGTTCCAACTAGAAATGTGAGTCAAATGCATCCTCAATGTCAGTTTAATGTTATGTCAAGAATCAAGCTGTTCCAATGAACACAATCTCTAAGTGATGAAATTTCTGTACACCAACCATCTCCAACTTTGCTTTTTGTATTTACTGATGTAAAAGCAGTACAACCTGACTAACATGGCCACCAAATAACAACATAACACAAAAATATGCCAAATTAGACACATTCCAGTATCAGAATCTGTATGTTATAAAGGTACCTAAGGTGAAAATATTTCCTACCTCAGTCAAAAAAAGCCCTCTAGCCTCAAAGCCTGCCTTTCTTCTCCATCATAACATCCAGAACGCATGTAAGCTATGGAGAGGGCTCACCTAAATTCTAAACAAAAGACAAATTTGAAATATTTTGTACAAAACACTAGTAGGAGGAATCTTGTTACAGTCTGCCTAAATTTGAATTTCCTCTTTCTTCTCGGAATGAGCACCCACACCTTCAGTCAGTTCTCATTATTGCTGCAACAACTGATGTCATTAATCAAGTTACACAAAACAGTCTAGCCTATTTAACTCTGCACACTATACTTACATGACACGCAAATGAAAATAAGGCAAAAAATGATTCTGCAGAAGGAGAGTCAGTGGCAGGGTACTGGTCTGTAGGGGAAGTGTGTGTGTGTATGTGTCAGAAAGAAAGAGAAAGGAGGTAAAAGGAAGGAGGCCACAAAGAGGGTCTGGAGTTCCACAGGAACACCCTTATCTACTTAAAGCTAAGCTCCTAAGCACTTCCTGCAGAAACAGGAGCAGCATGAATTTCACTTTCTTCACTCTCATTCTTTAGGAAGGAATGAAGTTCAGTAAGATAAGTGGGCTTGTAAACAAGCTCTTCAGGTTCTTTCATCTTCAGTCCCTTTTAGGAAAAAATGTTCTTTGGTGGTGATTTTTTTTTAATTTTTGAAAATATACATAACCTCCAAGATATACATTACACATATGATGGGCATATCTATAGAATGACTTAAAAAACCATATGGGTGCATGCATATATATATATATATTCTAATAATTTATTTTTAAAATTTTGCGGAGTATTAGAAGTTAAACTGGCTAACCATCTAAAAGAAAAAAAGCATTACTTTTCACATCCCAGAAAGTTCACAAAAATATCACTTAAAATATTATGCTACCTTGGTTGAGGGGATGAAGTAACAACCCTCATCTTGAAATCTGACTGCATTAAGATTTAAGTATGATTTGAATATACTGTTTTGGCTAGTTAACAAAAAAATCCAAGTTGTGAATTCTCAATTGAATATAATAAATTTCAAGCTATATTCTCAGGTGTATGTTCTTACATTTGGACCTTTTCTCCATATTTTCTCCAGTCAGGATGAATATGAGCTTGACAACACATTGCAACATGTTTTCCAGAAAATACCTCTTGGTATTTCAGGCTTTGGACTAAATGGGTTTTGATACAAACAGTTGGCTCAACTGTTGTGAAGCTGACACACAACCGAACACTAAAATTTAGGGTCAACTATTACTTGGTTTACAGTTCTTACAGTTTCTGTCAAATTTAAACCTACCCACAGGGACTGCATCACACAGTGTGAGGAAAAAGTTGATAGTGGAAGAACAGCAGAAACACTGTATCCATGAGGAGATTTTTATTAGTTCCTATACAATGTCTACATGCATCACTGTGTGCGAACACACACACACACAGACTGGACTTGTGCCCAGTCAGAATGACATGCAAGAATAAGGAAATGGTCACCACCTGCTATCAGAGGTTTACTGAATACTCCCACTTTATCTAGGAAGTTGACAAAGGGAGAATGTGGGTGTGCTTCATGGGACATGGTAGGATCTAGCATGTGTGGAAAAAGTAGAAGTTAAGCATACATTTATGAACCTCAGCGGCATTTTTTTTCCACTGTGATACACTTGTTTAGGATAAAGTTAATAACTGCGTCAGTAGAATCAAGAACTCAATTTTGGACAGGTCAAGTTTAGGAGAATAATACAAGTTCAAAGGCAAGATGTGTTGTGGTTTATTAATAAAAACTTATTTGCAGGAAGGATGGAAGTGAGGAACATTAGTAAACAGATAACCAACAGGAGACTTCACATATGAAATAGAAAAATTGTAGAGTATATCTTCACCCCTTAATGCAGTTCCCTCCTCACCACCACACCAATAAGGAAACAAATGAAATCCTCTTAATGTGGAAAAGGAAAGAATGAGAGAAGACCCAAGAAATTTTGCACATTTTTTCTTAGAGAAGACACTAAAAGAAAACTATTGATTGACAGTGTTATCTGTATCTGTTATTAATTTCAGTAGCTAAAATGAAAGGAATGAAAAGGTAACAGAAGAGTGTGAAATGGTGCTTGATGGAGAAATGCTGAAGCCTAGAAGGGCTTACTGCTAAGTTAGCATGTTCAGACCCATGATTTCAAGATGCCATTAGGCTGCAAGCTTATCTGAACACAGAATAAATCACATGCAAATCGTTTCATGTCCAATTGCAAAGTATTAAGCTTTGATTCACTTACCTCCCATAATTTTAGATTGGCAGTTGATAAATTCTGGCTTCTTGTCTGTAAGGTATCGCTGACAAGTGTGATGTAGAACCTGAAAGAATGTGCATTTTTCTGAAGCTGTGTTTGCTACCCATTGGTCAAACGCATTTTCAAATAGTAAATCAAATTCTGGGGAATCCTAGAGGGAAAAAAAAAAGAAGACTTGTTATTATGCCAGTTTAAAAAATGATTTGGACAAGGATGTTTTTTAAAATGCACTATGTTGCAAAAAGCAGAAAGATCACGCAGCTAATAACTATCCTGGTATTACTGCATACTTTTGAATGAAAACGACCAAACAGGCAGGATTTTTTTTTTTCTTGCTGTTATTTTTAATGAGGAATAGTCAGCTATAACAAAAATATCTGAAAATAAAATAATTTACATCAAAATATTAAAAATCAAATTCTCATAAGAAACTCTTGCTATCTTCAGATATATAGTTATTTGTGTCTTCTACATTATGCAAGTATTTATGCCTCTCAACACAAAATCTAAAGTCACACTATGTTATAGAAGATGTGACTCTGATCTCCACGCTCAACCAAACAAATAAGCTAAGTCCTAAGCAAATAACAAGTCCTAGATAGCGTATTTAATGCATTTTCATGAAATGTTGCAAAGGACTCAGGATAACATGAGCAAAAGGCCACTCCCAGAACAAATCACAAGGCATCTCTATACCAGATTCGGCTGCCAAAATAAAAAGATTTGTGCAAGAAGTCATGCTATATATTTAATATTTGTGAAACACTGATTTGCAGTCTAATCTAGTAAATGTTCTTTTCCAAATGATGACACTGGGAATTGACAGGGAGATGAATTTGAAAGAAACATTTCTAAGTTTGAGAGCTTGGTAGGACTTTTAATCTGTTACTTACATAGTTGCATAGCAGATGTGGCAAAAGGGCCTAAACCTCATATCCCTGATCTATTTGTCATTTTGCTTGTTTTCATAGTTCCTTTACCCACAGAAAATATAATTCCACTCCTTGCCTTCACAGGGCAGTGGCCAAGGGCTTCTTTTTTGTACCAAGTCTTTAGGTAGTAACTAGACTTGGTACCAGGCACTTAGGCACTAATCAAGACTTGGGTAGTGACAGAATTTGGTACATCATAGTTAAGACACTTAGGTGGCTGATCAGAGCACAACTTTGAAGAAACCAAGGGAGTTAGTCACAAAAATATTTTGCTATAAAAAGAACTCTAAAGCACTTTGTGAGCACATAGTATGAGCCACATTTTTAACTTCTAATTATGTTGTTTTAGTACTGGAGAATTGTATTCATAAGCCTAACATATATTAGTACAACTTTGTCTTGAGATAGCTCAAGGTAGGCTGTATAGTCCAAATTAAAGGAATAATTCCACAGCTATTTAATACAGGGTTGATTTGTTTTATTTTAGTTTTGGTAGTTTTTTGTTTATATCAGTGTTCACTTGCCTTTTGCAGATAAAGGACACTACCACATTTTCTATCATAAGGTAAGGATTGCTGAAATATCTGAGGTGAGGACTGTCCTAAAAAAAAATAAATTTCACAAACTTGAATCTCAACAATCTCTCCTGTACTTACTTCTACCTATTGCTCTACCTCACGGCACAGCTGCATGCCAAAGTAGACCCCAAGAGGCTTAAAGCTGAAACAGACAAGGCTCTTACTTTGCTCTTTACAAAGAAAAGTGAAAGTAGTAAGAAAACTATGGAAAGACAAGAAGAAAAAATCTATATGACACAGTTTTAGCGTCCTCTCATGTTTCCCATTAAAATTTACTTCACATATTCTACTTAGTTTTTTATTTTTCCAGAATTTGCACTTAAACCTGTATCTTGTATTTCCAGGTGCCTTCTGAATACAAAGAATGCCTGGTTCACAGATCAGTTACATAACAGCTCAATTTTCATTTTCTAAAAAAGTGTTCAAACTCACCCGATTAGGGTCTATACCATTGACCTGGCGAAGCTGCTCGAGCATCCACTGCGTCCTCCTGACAAATGACGTGGAGCCTTCAAATTGCTTCACCTTCGTAATAGATGCTTGAGCTGGTTTCTTGTTTGTCACTGGACAAATAGAAAAACATATAACTGAAATGGGCTTTGTGATTCAGGAACATGCTGTTTATTTCACTTATCAGTAGCTGTTTTGCTGGTGTATATTCATTCTACAGTGTCCCACAAAGCAAATACATGTCACCAATTCTGACAGTACAGGGCATTCTCTTTCCAGGAAAATATACTGAAAAGTGTATTCCTTATTGTCAGAATGGTGGTATGATGCCAAACAAGCTGTCTACTACTCAAAATTGGATATATTTTAGTCATTATCAACCTAAGTTACCAACATCCTGTAAAAAACTCCAGAACTACAACAAAGGTCTTTCCATTTCATTCTCACAATCACAGAATGGCCTGGGTTGGAAGAGACCTTAAAAATTGGATGATCCAGTTCCTATCTCCCTGCCATGGTCAGGGACATCTGTCACTAGACCAGGTTGCTCAGAGCTCCATCCAGTCTATCCTGAACACCTCCAGTAACAGGGCATCGACCACCTCTCTGGGCAAGCTGTTCCAGAGCCTCACCACCCTCACAGTAAAGACTTTTTTCTCCTAATATCTAACCTAAATCTACTTTGTTTCAGCGTGAAGCAATTCCCCTTTGTCCTATCACTACATGCTCTTGTAAAAAGTCCCTCTCCAGATTTTTCGTAGGCTCTCAGGCACTGGAAGGCTGCAATTAGGGCATTCCAAGGCATTGTCTTCTTCAGGCTGAACAAACCCAAGTCTCTCAGACTTTCCTCATAGGAGAAGTACACCATCAATTACCTTATTGTTCTCTTTTCCCCATACTAATTTGCTTAAGTTTCTCATATTCAGCACTGAATAATAATTTCTTTCTCATCCTCTCAATTTAGGAAATAGACAAGAAAAAAACCCAAGCATATGACCATGTAAGTATATACAAGTTATTAAAAACACCTGTTACTTTAGACTGAATTTCATATTGCTCATTGAAACAAAGTATTTTTCCAGTCTCTTCACAATATGGTACATGTAGGTCATGCTTGTGTAACACCACCAACATTTGTGGCATTTGATTACCAGTCAAGAGACGTAGGCATATGGACTTAATACACTGTAAACCCATCAATCCATGCATTAGACAATAGTCTGTGAAAAACACAGGTATAACAATTAAGGAACAATTAAGGTGTTTGCTTGACACCTCCCCTTTCAAATAGTATCTACCACAAACAACAACCATGAATAAGAATGATATTACTTATTATAAACAAAATGTATGTTAAAAACCACAAAGAAGACTACTCTGAGTTTGGAAAATAACAAAAAAGACAATATAATGCTCAAATGAGTGTATCATTAAGTCAGAATCGGGTTTTCAAAGAGTACTTAATAAGGCTAACTTTTCAACAGCAGGAAAACTGACTTCCTACATTAGATTTTTGTCTAAACAAATATTTTAATCAGTGTAACTCGATGAAAGCTCTATAAGCAGCTTTAGACACTTTCTGTAGTCACATGTGTATTTTATTTACATGTTACTTATCTGTTGCTCTATGTTAAGTCACTCCCAAACACATTTTCACTTTCTGTGATGAAATAATTTGTATAATCATTGTATTGCATAATCTACTAAAGCTGGTGTGTCATCTCTTTTTTTTTTCTGCTTAAACTCTTTCCAAAAATAATTTTACCCATATGGTCCACCAAATAAGAGTATTATTGGAAAAGTCGCTTTTCTCTGCTTTTATATGCTGGCAGTTAAAGAAAGCTTCTAAAATAATCAAGACTTAAACAGCAAGATTGCTTATTTTTGTGCACCCCATTTACCCAAATAACCAGGAAAAGTAAGAGGTTTCCCACTCTGAAAATGCATGCTGCATGCACTTCTCCACTCAGGGATACAGTTAAACAGTAAGCAAATACTGATGTAATCCTTTATCGGTTCATGAAGTTACAAAGTTAATATTGGTTCTTAGGATGAAAATTTTAAAACACACAGATCAGTGTCTTGATGTTAAATGTACTTTGGAATAGATTAGCGAAAGCAGATTAATATGAAAAGTTCTTTTCAATATCACAGATTTAGATGTTTTCAGTTCTGTGTGTGTCTGTGAAAGTCCAAACACTCTTGCAAGAACTAAACTTGATAAACAGAAAATTCATTCCAAGGAAATTTTAGTAGGAAAAAAAAAACAATTCAAAAGAGATACAAGCATTCCACAAGGCAGACAATTTTTTTCAGAAGCTACCTTGGAACAGAAAGCACGGCTGGGACTCAGTATATTGATAAGAATGTAGTAAACAGATTGCCAGAAATCTCATTGACAGGGGAAGCACTGAGACCCGAAATGGTGCATGGTGAAGTACGTTGAAAACAGAGTACCTGTTTTTATATAGAGAGTTNTCAAATGGTACAGAACGTGGAAGATCCAAGTAGTATCAGAAAGGTAGAAGCAAAATTAGACCAAAATTCAGACTACTGAAATGCAAGGGCTGCTATTAATAAGAAGTGAGATTAGTATTAAAGATTCATTGCTTGCTCCATTGGCCCACGCATGCAAACAGGAAAGCTATCTATACCTACAGGGTATATACAGGTTCTGTTTCTACTTCAAATCTACAAAGTACTGAGTGGGAAACAAACTCAAAAGCTGTACAAGTTTTTGTGCCTACCTTCTCTAAATTTATTCTTTGTATGTATTCATGTCTTTTCTGTCAACTCCAGTGATCACTTTGAAACACTTTACAGCATTCTACTAGACCAAGTTTCACATATCTTCTAAAAAACAGTACTAACTGAAGGCTATTTAACAGTGGCTCAACTTTTATGGCCTGTGGATTGTTCTCTTTCCATGCAAAATGGGCAATGATCTACTGCTAAATGAGCTACATATTAAAAGGCAAAAATTGTGCATACTATATAGTCACACATATAATTAACACTAGCAGCTCTGCAAAACAAAGGGTTTTGACACTAGGAAGGACTAGATAGATTGTGTCATCAAACACTTGCTTTTCCCCCTCAGTCTCATGGATAACCAATCACAAAATGTATAGCCTTAAACTTTAATATAGCAAACTGCTTACTGTTCTGAAGGCTTCTACACAACATACATTTCAAGCTCTTGAAAACAGGCGGCATTACATCTTTCAAGGTGAGAACATCAGATTTTACAGATGATACTTAAACACGAAATGTCTCATCTCAGCATCCCCAGAAACTGGTTCGTTTGACATATCCAAAATCCACTTCTCCAAACTACTCTATATAGCACTTTTAATAATCAATGAACAGCAGCTTTGTCTTCATTTGGAGCCATTAGATCTTTTATCTGCAGTGGAGGATTCACATGACATTTCCAAACTTCATCACCTCCCAAAAATGCCTATTAGTGATGAACTATATAAAAGCATCTTGATTAGATGATTGTTTCTGTATCATCCATCACATAACTCTGGGAGAGGCCAAGAGGGCTACTCTTCTATGGAGGAACCTACAAGGATCTTGGGTATGTCCTCACCTTAGGCAGAAACTCAGTCTTAAGCTAAATGATGCAATCAATCCTCTTGGGAAAACACAAGTTCCTCCTTTACATCTCACACTCATGATTACTGTCCACAGCCAAACAGATCTAGTTGCATTTCAGCTTTTGTGTCTCAGTATTTTAGGAAACAGCTAGCATTTCTATAGCATTCAAAAAACCAGCTACTCATGAACCCACCAAACACAGTTTAAAACCATCACTTAGTCCATGACAGCTTGACAGTAATATGGCAGTCACTGTAACTCTTGAGAAACCCTTTGGCAGTCAGAAAACCATCCTCACTAGCTGCTCATTATGTTGCTCAAAAAACTAAAGCACTTCACCAGCCACTGAGTGGGAGTTATCTTGCAAACATGTAAAAGGTATTTTCTAAAAAAATGAAAAAATGTGGAAGCAATTACATACACCTAGACACATTCCCTGCCTAAAAAATCATTTAGGTATTTTTGCTAAGATCTTAGACAGACATGATCTATCTTAATACAAGCCAATATTTAAGTTATGCCTCAATTTGAAGTAGGTTTTTGTTTGCTTTGTCTTTTTTTAAAAACTATAACACTATGCCTTCAAAAGCTGAAGCAGTATGGACAAAATACATTTATTTGGAACCCAACAATATATGGTAGGTTCATACTGCATTTCTGTGTGTCATAGATGGAAATAAGATTTCTTCTTTTTAAGCAACATAGTTATCGGTGAAGTAAGAAAATGTGTGAGAAATCAGCTACAGCAATTTATGTTGGAAGACATTGTGAGGTTTGGTGACTTTTTTGTATCTCTGCACAGCTGCTACTCAATTCTGCAATGTTAGACTTTTTGATTCAGAGGACAAAGCACAAGTAACTTGTGGAAATGCGTCAGAAGTTTGCTAAAGAAATATTTCTTGGGTTTTCTTTCAAATGATAAAGTACAAAGGCTCAAAGAAAAGACATTTAGATAACTATGAGGACTGGCCCCCATTTGCTATTCTCACCTATGTAACTCCAAAGCAAAAGGCAAGAAAAGATGATCTATCTCTATTCCTCCAACATAAGAAGCTCCTCCTTCTGTCACTAAGACAACCTTGTAACTGTTTTGCCCCTATTTCGAAATCTTATCCTCCCTGTTTTCTTCCCAAAGCAAGGAAATAAAGACTAGGCAGGAGAAAGAACACTAAATAATGCATCCCCTTAACCCTTCTGATAGTATAAGTTTGTATTACTCTGTTTTGCAAGGCTACAAGGCAGTTCAAGATACTGCTGTTCAGGTCACATGGTTCCCAAAGTAAGGTCCTGGCAAGCAACTTCCCCATTTTCTGCCAATAACTTTCCGATAATCAGAAAAATGAAGCTAAGAATTAAGATGGAGCAATCAGGTGAATTCTGACTTATTTAGGCAGTGAGGAATATGATCCAGTTACATTAAACTGTCTTAGTATACCATAGGAATTTTAGGAAAACTATTTCCAGTCTGCTTTACATGAAGGTTGTGAGCTTTGCTACTTATCAATTCCAGCTTTGAATTTGAGCACCACAACTTGCAGTGTTTCATGTTTTCTCTGAACAGTTTCAACTAAAACTGATTTAATGTGGAGTCTGAATTAATTCTAGAATTTTGAGCTTTCCTACAGCGACTATCCAACTATTACCTCCTGCACACCTGCCACATTTCTTAGACCTCAACTATCTATAATACAAAGGGATGGTCTGAGAAGACTGTGGTATAAAAAGAACTCAAAGACTTTATGCTGCCACTCCTAGGATTAATTTATCTTTTATGGACAGAGAAAAAGGATATGTTTGCAGGAAAAGACAGCTAGCCTCACTGAAAATAAACAAAGCTGGCTGAAACTGCAGCAGGTTTAAATTCCTGCTTGCTGGTCAAGCCTTGCCAGGTGTCAAAATGTTCATAAGTTGAGGCTTGACTTCTCAGAACGCCATCTCCTATTTTTGCCCATATTTCTTCTCTCCTTCATTTGACAGTGCTGCTTTCTCACCATCTGGGATGTAAGAAGCTGAAAGCAGGGCCAAGCAGCACAGTCCCACCTTCTCCACTTGCCAAATAGGACATGAGGATGTAAGTGGCCCTAAATATATAGCACTGTAACCAAACATTAATTCCTTCTGTTTCTTTAGGCACAGCATAATGTTTTGACATCAAACTGGAAAAAAGAGAAGCCTTCAGACACCAAAGAGGCAAGCTACTCCTAAGTCTAAACACATACTGGTTTTCCCACAGCCCTTCCCAATAGTTCAGATAACAATATGCATCATCAGTCTGCTTAAATCAGCTGTACTTCATCACTGCCCATAGCAAGCTGCCAGCCTCATGCTTCAGGATAAAAATGTATGAAATTACTCCCTCTTAATTAACATATATTCATACATTGTTCAAAATGTAGTTTTATGTAATAAATTTTCCTTCTACATGCAAGTATCTTTATCTATTGAATAGCAAAAGAAAAATCAAGTATTAAAAAAAAATTGGTTAACTTGGGAATTCAGGTTAAGATATGTGCTGTATCTTCCCAAGATAAAGGACTAGACAAAAGAGTGTACTGGCGACTTCAAACTTTAAAAAAAAAACAAAACAAACAAAATTGCTTTGAGTTGCAATGAAAAAATACACCTTTTTGTTCATGCATATGACACCATGAAGGGTTATAAGCCTGAAGTGAGAGGCTGTTTCCTTTCCAACATGACTGTACTAATAAAAAACCGCTGCTTAGAGGCAGAATGCCTTGCCTTTTGTTTTTCCCCTAGTGATATTCATTTTTCACAGAACAATGTAAATACTTGTCCTTAAAAACAGGTATTACAACTATTCAAATACCTGAAGCCCCCATCATCCATATCCGTTACAGAAGACTCATTTTTTATTTCTATCAAAATTTTCAAACTATAAATATAGAAGTTTTTCAGTTTTAAATTAATAACTTGCTTAAATTATTCTTCAAACACTACAGCAATATAGTTTAAGTTACTGATATCATGCCAACTGCTTTTCATAGTGGCAGTTATATAGACAAATGTAGGTAACAGTGGCAATAATGGCAGACTTCATTTTATCACCAGAGAGAAAGCTTCTGCTTAACTGCAAATATCTGGAAAGGAATCTTATTAAACACATTTTCACTTCCAGAATGATGACTGAACTTCCAGGTTTTGTTTGAATTGCCTTTTACTACTTTATATTGCAAAGCAGCCAACTTTCAGACTTTTCCCACCTCCTTTTTCCTGCACACAGTCAGCTGCATTTGAGGACTCAAGATATTTCTAGTCAAAACCGGCAGATTTATTGTGTGCAGGTTTTTTGTCAAAACCTAGTTGAGAGGACAGGAAGGTGCTCAGGCAGGTCTACCAAAGCAGGGTTACTGTAGGGAAAGATAATAGATATTCCAGCCAGGTCCCATGGGAAAATGATGAATTTCTCACAACCCAAAATCTTCATCAGGGACCTCTCAATGCTGCTGATCCTGACCTAGAGCATTTTTTATTAGTAGTTCACTTTGTCCTGGTATGATAGAACCTCATCTCTTAATTGGAGAGTATTAGGTGATTGAGAATTTCAGTTCACTCTATGTGTCTGGAACATTTATACCTTCAATTTCCTTTTCTCTCTTTTCCTTAAAAGGAAGGCAGCATCCTACACAGACTTTGCTGAACAGGATACTTTAAAATCACCTTGTAAGCATTTATGCTCGCTGCAGAAAACCTCACTTCAATTTAGCTTAGAAATCAAGGCTAAAGATACAGACCATAGTGGATACGTGTGTGGGTTGTCCTTTTATCACATTCTGGTCACTTCAGCACCTGAAACTGTGAGGAGCCAATTAAAATCAATATCACAAAAGTACTTGTGAACTTAAGTGGAATTTGGCATAATTCCCATACAAGTTAACAGATGTGCATCTGCAGCAGAGAGTACACGAGGAATTACCTCACCAGCCAGAAAACAATGTTTGAACTTCACAGCAAGTGTCCTGAGAGGCAGGAAGAGGCTCTGGAAAATTAAAGCCTGAATTTTTTACTCAGTAACTCATACAAAGAGCATGGTATTTAACAAATAGTGCTCCATTTCTAAGCTTTCTTAGATAACTTGAGAAGCTTCAGGTTCTGAAACAAACTGGCCAACAACTTAAGATCCTACAGTCTAAAGGAATCCTGTTGTAACAGGGTAGAGGGTTTACTGGAGTTTTTAAAGTTACTTATAAAACTGTGTTTTTCTTGATTTGGCACTGAATCAATGACCTAAAATATAGCAGATGAGACTGCTACTAAAAAAATACTTTTCCATGAGCAGATGCAAGAAAGGACTATTACAGCCATTCAAGACAAAATCTCCAGCTTTTGCTATACAATGGACTAAGTCAGAGCAGCAGCGGACAAATTATTCCACACTTATAACTCATACTTTCAGAAAGAATTCTAGAGAACCCTTCACATACACATGTGCTATGAAAACATCTAAATCCCAATATAAGCAACTAAAAACATCTGTTGACCACTTAAGGCTATGAAGAAATTGAAACACACACATACACACATCCCCAAACCAATAAACACCCCAGAAATATATCAGTGGGGAGGAACCTCAGGCTACAGCTGAAAAGCAATATGAAGTCAAAAGAGAAAATAAATTTCAGTTTGGAAGCATTTTAAAGTTCTATTTTGGGTTCCAGATCAATAGAGAAATGCTATTTAACAAGTCTGTGTAGATTGAACTAATTTTGTTCATCATCTCTAAATGCCAACAATAGAAGCCACAACTACAGATGTACATTCCAATTTTGCTCTATCAAGTACCAACTATCAAAAAACCCCAACCCAAAACAAGAAACTGCCATGAAGCCAGAAATAAACCCAGGTCTGTTAAAAGCACTACTGCTTGTCTTTTTGTTTTAAAGTACCTGAAACAAGAGGATTTTCTCTGCCCTCATAGATAAGTATGAATTATTTGAAAGTGTGTGTTTTGCTTGACTGTATTGGACCAATTTCCTACCAGAAAACAGCCAGTGAAAGTATAAATGAGTTGACAGTACACAAAGGATAAGGAAACTTACACTGAGGAAAGAGTAATTTTTTAAAAGTAATATCCATGGGGTTCCTAGATACAGTACACTACCAACAGCCCTTGAGAGGGGAAAAACCAATTATTTTCATTTCCAGATTTTGTGTATTAGTAATACATTTATATTTATAGCCAAATTAAAAACAGGTGGAAGAAAAAAAGAAGAGTTGTTCCTCAGATCCAGATTTTTCCTACATTTAGGAAAGGTTAAGACTAAAGATATTCTGAAGCAGACAAATGCAATAGTTTTAAAGACTGTGAACAGAGAAAAAAACACCCAAGGAACAGGCATGAAACATATAGAAAGTTTGGAACAGAGATAACTATAATCTCAAATATTTGAAGCAGTTTCATTGTCTAGGACACTCAGCAGTTTGAACTTGAGACACCTGACATGCCCCCCCCAGCTTCCCACCATGTTGGTACAAGATCTATAATGGATGAAGCTTCCCCTGTTGTCTTGGTGAGCAGTTCTACAGAGAACACTAGCAGCACTGCAGTCAAATTTAAAAAAAAGCTCTTCCATATACCAGGAAAAGAAAAATACAATGTTACAATAGTGCAAAAAAGCCCCAAACCCAAACCATATGAGCATCTAGAGGACAGATAATCCTCCAAACTAGGAGAAATACAGTAGAATCACTTTTAAAAGGGGAGGGGTAAAAAAAAAAAAAAAAAA
>VXBB01012320.1:296762-335080 GCA_013399915.1 Illadopsis cleaveri
AAAAAAAAGGCCCTAAGAACAATCTGGGTATAAAGAAATGCTGAAAAATCGCCAACAGTCTGAACATAGAGAGAACTGATACTACAAGCAGCACTACAACACCTTGAAGGTTTTTTCCTACTATTGTCACTATGCATTCATTGCAAAATGGAAGGAGAGGTATGTATTTTACAGTGGATGAACTGATCATTACATGTTCCTGTACCTCACCCTTCTAACTGATTTTCAGCTTTCCTGTAGTACAAACCGAGGTGCAGACCACCATAGGATAAGGCAAATTTGACACCTGTTAAGACTGCTAAAATGTGAAAAAATGCTCAAAAAATACCAGCAAGTTTTCTAAAACTATAGATTTGAATTTATGAACTCTAAGCACAAGCAGTTCTAAAGTCATGCACAACCTGAAAAATGAAATCTGATGCTGCAGCGTTTTTGTCTCATGACGTATCATTATCTCGTGACTGACTTTTTTCAGTCCTTTGCAATGCATTGGAGATAACAGAATGGATAACATATACCACACCACATGTTTTACCAGAAACTCTGGAAACATACTTGGTATGGAAAATGCATTTGGTTTCTTCCAGCCAGACACTAGAAGGTTCAGACAAGACCCGATGAAAGTAATTATTCTGGTTTGTTTAAAATGGAAGACTCTAAATGAGGCTACTTCTTGTATCTACCATGATCTGTTGAGAAGGCTCAGCATACCTGCTGCCTAAATCATCAGAAAATGGGTAATTTGTGTTCACCTCCATACAACTGTTGCCACACTTCACCTAAAGCAGAACATATCAGGTCCACCCATTCTACAGCAGGATACAGAAACACGCCAAATAAAACCACATCCATCCAACAGTTCCAGAATTAACACATAACATCCACCACTGAAAAGCAAAGTAAGATTCAAATACTAGCTTTAATAAGACTCGACTTTGGAATTTCCTCACGAGGGAAACTACTCTGTAAAGTCAAAATCAAATGCAATTTCTCTCAAAGCATTATATTGTTCCATCCTGTCATACTACACTGCTGAATTTTGGAAAAGATAACCAGCTAATTTATGATTGCGCAGAGATACTTTTGGCAACATTTACCAGGAGCAAGTATAAAACCGGGTTAGTTTTCCTTTGATAGAACCTTTCATCTCTCACTAGATGTCTTGCATTTACCAGCATCCTAGTTCTTATGTATTGTACTTGTCATTCAAAGCAAAGTCAATTCAGGACTAACAGAGCTATCCAAATTCAATCTTCAGGAAAAAAATATCCACTGGTATACGTGACACTCTTAGAAAGCACCCAGCTTGTTGACAGAGATTTAATCTGAATCTAATATTCTGCTCTTTCTGCAGAAAAGTTTTTGCTGCTTGTACCAATTCCACCATGAAACTTTAAAGAAGCCTGTACATAGCACTCAGGTTACCAAAACACTCCCGATTTCATGACAGACTGGAATGACTTTGTCAAAACATGCCAGAGTTCCTTCATAGCTGCCTGCTCATTTATACAATTTAGAATCACAGAAATGAATCTGACCCCTCAAGGTCACCTAGTCAAACCCCTGCTCCAACTGGGGTAAACATTATCATTCAGTGAGGTTGCTTAATTGCAAAAGACAGTAAACCAAGTGAAGAACTTCACTTTCCTATGGCGATTTTTTCCTCTCCTCTCCAGACTTGACAGGCAGCCCTCTATCCCAAGCAGGGGATCATTCCAGCCCAGGTGCAGGATTTCACACTTTCTCTTGGCCAAACATCAGGAAGTCCCTTCCTGTTGCCCCATTCCCACACCTAGAGTCACCTTTTTAAAAGTCTTACCTCCCTCCCCTCCAGTTTGGTATCACCTGCAAACCTAAGGGACACAGCACATTCTGTTATCCTAGTAATGGAAAAGGACATGAACTAGGACTGGTTCCAGGATCAGCTTCCACACCTACCATGCCAGCAGCAGCTACTCCATTAAGACACTGAAACACTGAGTAGACACAGAATCACACCTTTGAGCCCCGTGGTCCTCTCAGCTCTTCCCCTCACCTCATAGTTCACCTCTCCTATACAAATTACCCCATGTGCCCACAAGGACAGTGAAAGCTGTGCTACACTGCTACATGACTCTATTCCCATGTAAGGGAGTGATATTAGATCTACTCAGGTATTCATAAATTCCTTTACAAGCATCAATTTACTGATGTAATGTAGAACAGTGAGCTATATTCTGTCTTTCAGTGTCAGTTTTACACAATATATAATTTTTACCCTCACCAATATTTTACTTTAGCATTACTTAATTACAGAAATCTCAGGGTCTAACACTTAAAATCAGACCAATTCTGTAAGGCCAAGCATAGTGTTTAAGGGCCTAGACTGAGCAGATCTGCAAATTAAATTTGATTTGCAATTTTCAATTTAAGTAATTTTCCCTAAGCTTATAGTGAGAGCTTGAATTAACTCTAAAAACACATAGAAATTACATACTACTCAGAAATAATTCTGTTATTCAACTTAACTGTCTCTTACTTAGTGTCAGCATTGACTTCTGATCAAATTTTATATTCTTAACATTTATGTCAGTCATTTTTACTGTGCTGACCACTCTTTAAAAACTGCAAGCACTTTAAGGTAGAGAAATAAAGTAAAAGAAAACCCACAGTGTTTCTACCAGACTATACATTTTTTTCCCTTTCCTCCATTCAAAATTAAACTTATATAAAGAAACAGATGGATCTCCAAACACCAGGACTAACAATTGGATTTTCAACATATACAAAAAAATTGATATTGTTCTTGTATGAAATTATTACTATGCAATTTACATGCATTTTTGTATTTGCAGTTGCCTTTGTAAACAGGGTTTTCCTGTCAGTTAGTTATGATTTCTTGGGAGTATTTTTCTTATTCTCTGCTTTATATACCTCTAATAAAGAAAATTCCCTTTCTGAAAGAAAAGCCCCTCTGTCTCTTCTGATGTTTTATGCGTAGTAGAGGATTTGCTTGATTTTTCTGTCCTCTAATACACAGTATTATTATAATCTATTATTCTAAGCTTGTAAATTTGCTGCTAATAGCTTCTTCCCACTGCACAGTTACAGCCAAGAATCACCATGACTATTGGCTTGTCTGCTGCCTAGTCCATGAAGGCTGTCCTGTAATTAACCTGTTCCAGTTATCCATAAATACTCATTGATAAAACCAGACAAATGGTGCAGCAAAGAAGAAAATCTGTCATCTTGACTGTAAATTGCTTAGTTTAAATGTATCAATGTGTTTTTCAAGGGTTTGGAACGACATTAAAATTTGCTGTTTAAGACATGAACAGAATAGCTTTAACTTGAGCTACAGTAGTGGCAATAATACCTCCACAGGTTTTTCTTATGCCTTTACTCTTTGTGAAATAAAATTCTTTCTAAGCTTGCCAAAAGTCTTGAACATATAAAACCTTTATAGTGGTAGCTACTGAGACCAGCAGCTAGCCATGTTTTCCTCAAAAGACAATAACTGGCCTTTTCAAAATAAAAAAGTCTAATATAAAATTTGATTATAAAAATTTTAATGAAAATACAGTTGCATTACTTAAATAATTAATAGCTGCAGACAAAAAATGTGACTCTGTTCTGAGTAATACCTTTGCAAAGCAAATCAGTTTCACTGCAACACATCCATTCATATTCAGCTTTGGCAACTCACAAAGTAAATTCAAAACACACAGCAGAAGTTACATCAAAGCACTTCCCCTAAGATATTCCATGAACTATTTCTGCTTATCCTACATGATTTAAGGATATATTTTAGAAGATACTTAGATATTTTACCACATACTATGCCTCTTTGCTGTCAGTCTCTATACTAGAGCAATATTTGCAAGTGTACAAAGGTATAAAGTTAATTATTGCCCCAGATTTTTAGACCTTCCAATGACACCATTCTAAAGTAAATTGACACTACTTTCTTTACCTCCTATTAGTAATGCTATGTATTTTCATTGCAGATTAGTAATTTCCTGGTAAATCGATTAATGATACAGAAGTTAAGTTAATGTAAGAAAAGAAGTTTACTAACATCCTTTGAAATTACATTTGGCATGTGATCAAACAATGAACTAAGAACTAAAGTCATAACATTCAGAATGTAACTTACATATATTGACTTCTGAGGTTAAAAGCATTAAGAAAGAAAAAGGTATACTTATAGATCAATAGCACACATGGCTACTTTTTTAACTTAATGTTCAAAAATCATATGATGAGAGTTGACCAACAAAAAAACGGTCAAAACTTCCTGAAGAAAATAACTTTCTTTTAAAGTCACAGGTTTTGTCAATTAGGTTAAGCGTCAACAACTTTGTCCAGTGATTTACCTTACAAAATTGATCCTTCAAAAGTATTCATTTTAGTGAATAATGCTTCTATAATTCCACAGAAAAAATATGACAGTGTTAATTGTCACGCGACAGTTTAACAGATTTAAAAAAATAAAATACAGTGAAATTGTAAGTTTCTGGTGTATCACTATCAATATATTAAAAGCAAAACTGACTTAACCAAAGATACCTTATTTTACTGAGAACTTTATCATTTACTGAAGACAGAAGACATGAAGTCCCTCACCACAGACTATGATACATTATGCTATCTGCCCAGCTGGTCGACAGGCTGTCAAGAGGTGTAAGTCCCAGTTTAATCCCAATTTACACACATGGCATTTATACCCATTCACCAACTGATGCAATTAATACCAATCCTTTTATGAGTGTCTATATTGAGGACTTAAGATCGGATGTTTTATGGCTTTAAGAGGCAACAGAAAAACTAAGTTCCGCCAAAGCAAGAAGAAAATTAACTTCAGTGTCATTAGCAGTTTCCAGTGAATGCTGCTTAAGATTTATTGAGAATTCTCAAATTTATAAAAAAAAAAGTTCTGGAGAAAAGTGTAACAGGACAGTTAGCAAACAAATGTAAGCATTACAAGCAATCTATTTATCATTTTTAATACCTAAACGACATTTGGAGAGTTGAATCAGGACTTTAGAAAATAGTGACTTACGTAAAAAACAAAGAATGACTATTTCTAGCAAATAAGTTTCAGACTGTTCTCCTTTGCCTCTTACCCCAACCATCTCGATTTAGATGAATTTGATTTTTTTGCATTTTTACCCAGGACATATATTTTTGAAGTTATGCCTAAAAATTAGGAAAAATGCATATCTTACCTTGAAACGCACCATCTTCTATATTCTAAGTAAAACACCCTTTTCAAATAATTCTCAATATAGAGAATTTAACACTGAATTATCTGCGTTTCCTTTGCCCTCTGCTTCTCTCCTTCCCTTGCCATGATTAAAGAACTTACTAGGACTGCATAGCCATAATCAGAGGCTTCTTTTCTCAGTGCAACTCTATTAAGACCACTCCCATGTACAGAAGAAAAAAATGCTTTTAACCAATATTCTTGTATAATACTTTTTTCTCATGCAGAGCCAACTTTACAGACTCAAGAGTGACTATTCTAGCCTGGAAGCTAGCTATACTGCTGAATCTTTTATGAACAAGGCATTACTGGTACCACAGCAACAAATCCATATAACTCCACTTAAAAAATTCAAGCTTAGAAGCAATACCAGAAATACTAAACCCAATAAATTAATCAAAAAGTTTGTAAAGACTGTGCTATCATCAATTTTAAAAGGAATCACTGACCATTTCAACAAAATATATTAGCCAATACTAAAAAGGAAAGAAATGTAAAATGGGGAGAAGATTAAATAATCATTATCTGACAAAGACAGCCTCAACGTGGCTAAAGGAAAATGCTGAGCAGCGAAAAGAACACTGTAAAAGTCTAAAGCATACTGGTATGAGCAAGTGAAAGTCTCATTTTAAACCAAAGGTTATTTACTCTAGGCAGTTTCAGGAAGTGGGGCTGGGAGATGCAGGACTGCAGCCCATCTATCACTGTTTCTCAATGCTTAGTGCAGCACATTTCTATTACACACCTCTAATGTCTGCACAGTTCAGACCTGTAACACTTCCCTTTCCTATCAGAGCACTGCAACAACGGCATGACAGTCTTCTTAAGTAAAGATAAAAAGAGAACAGGCAAGGAGCTTTGTTACAATCTATTTTCTCCTAATGGTTCTCTTCCGCACCATTTCCCAGCCAGCCAGGCTCAGGCATCAAGAGATAACTGGATCAGGGCTTCATGTCTCTGCCCAATGTTTCAGGAGAAAACAGCTCCAGGCCACTGTTTTATACACATGGCTTAAGGCTAGCATTTTTTGTTTGTAACAACTGAGGACAATTTCATCCATGCAGTGTCAAACTGTGTCCTGCTTCAGTAATAAATAACTGCCTTGATTTGTTCAGTCTGGAAGAACTCACTACATTGCATCAAAACCTGTTTTATTATTAACATTTATATTTTGTGGTTGGCTCTCTCAATGGCAGGAATCAATTTTTTGTACAAATAAGCTCTAAACAATGAATCACTTTAATGCTTTGTTTCTTTCAGATAAGCACACATCTTAAGGAGACACAGGTAATTCAAAGCAAGCCACATGTGGTGCCTTTATAGCTGGTTTCTCTGTCCTCTACCCACCAAGAAAACACAGTGCACTTCCAGACCTTTTCCTTCTAGAAAACTCATAGCATTTATGAATTCCTTAGAAACTAAAAAATTAAACAGAATGGTTGCTGAACAATTTCTGTTAGAGAGGGGAAAAAGTATTTACTATTTTTCCATAGGAGCAATAAAAAATAATATATATATATCACAAATTTGTCCCTGCAGTGACCTATTCAACAAACCTCTATTTTGCTTTCTTTTGCATACTAGAACCTTACTGAATAAATAAATTTCAGATTAGAGTTATAAGCTGCGAACAGAATCAAAATTTAAAAATGCTTGAAACAAAAATGCAAAAATCTGTGTACTTAAAAAAACACACAGAGTTTGTTTCACACTCTAAAGACTTGCTTTCACAGCTTTGAAGAATTTACAATAAGAGCATATTGTCAACAGCTATCATAATTTCTGCAGGTCTGACCCTGTCTCCCAGTGAAGGTTGCAAAATCGGTTGGATATTTCACAATCCCAAGACTGTAGCAATAAAGCTATCACATAATTTAAGTTGCTCTGGAATGAAATTCAAGAGAAATTTCCTAGAAACACGTGTTTTAAAAAATTATCAGCATTCAATAGCTTACTTAATTCAATAGCTTATCTAAGTATACATTAATAGTAGCAGTGAGACATAACACCTTAAAAAGGAGGGGTGGGGAAGAGAGAAAAAAACCCTACAACCCACGCCACAGGCTAATTCTCCTAGTGAGAAACCTTACATTGTTTCACAAATATTGATTTCAACTACCTTTTCCCTCTGGCAGTTATTCCCAGTTAGTGACCCGTTGCAAATACAGCTGTTTCAGCTTACACTCACACAGAACAGCATTCTGCTCTTAGGTAGGATGCGCTACTAAAACTGAAGTTGTTGTGCTTCACCCCAAAATACATAAAGAAAAGATCAAGAATAGGACCCCTTGTCTTAAGGGTTTTAATTCCCCATTCCATCTTTTCACATGATCATTTGAGCACTCAAAAAATTTAATTAAAATTACATATTGAAATCATTATGCCATTCCTTTTTGAGTTCTTCCTTACTTGGCACTTTTTCTGTCACTGGCATTTCAAGAAGCAACAACTTGTCTTTCAAAACTTAATTCTCTGTTCCTGAAACAGTAAATGGGACATGAGAATACCTGAGAACCACTGTGGCACAGTAATTAGTACTTATCATTTGATTTGCCTAACTACTCCAAGAGCTGCTCATAACGCTTGCTGCAAAATCTGCCGTGGCATCAGCAAGAGGTGCTCACTGAACCCTTGTCCTCCCAAGTCTGAGAAAACTGAAATGGTTTTCTCTTACATGAACTAAAATCTTAAATGTACAAGATTACCTATGCATCTAAAAAAGGTTTTGTATGTTAGACACAGCAGTACATTGCAGCATCAGCAATGGTTTAACAGGTCTTAAAGGAACACATCTGCATCCCAGTTCTTGGTTTCCACAGACTGACTCTATCACAGCTATACAGAATATACTAAAAGAAATGAGCACTACCCTAGAAAATGTAGATGCTATAGGGACAGGTATTCAAGTACTTAATAATTTGACACTGTTAGAAGTGCAGGGGTGTGTCCCTATTAGCATGTCAGGACAAAAAATGATGGTAATGAGGTCTTCAAAAGGCTCTTTAGAAGTCAATTTAGCCTTTTCAGAGATTTACTGAATGTGGTATAATTGCAAAGACATAAGAAGTTGAATGTGATCCAGAATATAGCTATAGAAACTACATCATGGAAAGAAAGTAAAGGCATTTGGACTAAAAGGATACGAGTACACAAGAAGGGAGCAGAGCAGCCTTATCCCATTTGAAGGTTTTTGTCTTAATGTCTTGCTCTCCCTAGTAAAACTCAGCAGCATGATGCACAAGAAATACAGTAATGATGAACAGACTTTTAAAAGAAGCATCTCAATAGCTTACAAATGCTCAAGGATTACTGGACAATACCATGGGAATAGTAAGGTCTCTAGGTTTTAATTATATTTCAAAGGTACAATCTGCTTCAGTTGTATTTTATGTGCCAAGTTAGGCTGGAACATTCCCTGATTAACAGATATTGAATATGACTAGCAGAAGTATAAGAATACAACCAGGATCAGATTACTTTAAAGCAAATAATTAAACCACATCAGTTTATCTTAAGGAGAGCTGAAATGCATCACCAGCCAGGTGATGTTTTACAGCTACAACACCCCTACACACCAGGCACATTTCCACAGTTCTGTGTTGGTCAAATTATCCAGACATAAGAGTTATTGACTCCATTTTAAAAAGACCTTGCAGAAAGGTCACCCGTGCATCTTCCCACCCATGGGAACACACCCATTAGTATCATACTTCCATGAAAAAGGGTGCTATCTGATGCAATATTTCTGCTTTAGAAAGAAGCAGTCCTTTACTGATATCCCACCATAAGATATTCACAAGGATTAGAATGTGACAAGAATTCCACATGTTCTCCCCACCTCACCTGATACCGCCAATTGGAATCAACATTTCCCTTTAGAAAGATAAGTATATATTATACATCTATTTTTGCAGTACATGGCATATCCTGTTAATTGCAATGCATATAAAAATGAAGATTTAAGACTATCAAGAATGTTGATACTTAGTAAGTCTTCATTCATTGGCAAATACAGTACATTAGTTTGAGGAAATAAATCACATATTTCACATAAACCAGGTAGAAATATATGCCTGAAGTCAGATATCCTCTTTACAATGGGCTAGCCATCTCTGAGGCTTAGGTGACTGAACCAGAACACTTATTTGGGTTGTGAGCTGTTAATTCTGCTGCTAAGAACACTGTTCTGCTTGTGAATCTATCCTTCATGTAATGGGCTGTCATGTCACTCAGCTTCCTCTGAGTGTACATCCTAGCATATGTAACTGATTCATTAACTGGAGCCTATGGAAATTACTGTCTTAGTATAAGGGGGAAGCACATATGAAGCAAGCAGTAAGGTAACATCACCAGTTGGTGCTTAGCAAAGTGCTTGCATAGTACATCAGTCTTGTGATTTTCACTTTGTTCCTGTTTTGATTATTAACACACAATATTTTTATTTACTTTTAATAAATGCATAACTTGTTTATGAAGACACCATTTGGTCTCAATAAATTCAAATACAGCTTTGGAGAAATGCATGGAATCAATTTGTTCAGAATTTGTACCAGCAACAAACAAGAATGACAGTGCAGAGGCAGCAGAGGTCATGGGCAGAAGTTTGGTACCTCTGACATAAATCAGGTACTGCTATCAGGTGCCTCCTCCCATTGCCTTGGCTTTCACTCTGTCCCATGCCATGGCTTTCAGTCACAGGTGGAACTAGACTGCAGAGTGAGCAGGATGAAAAAGAACACAGGAAAAGGAAAATATTTTTCAGTTGAATCAGTTCCTGACCTGGGTCAGTAATACAACTGCACAAACTGCAGTGCCATTGGAGAGGGAGAGAATGGCAACTCCCTAAAGAGCCACCAAAAAAATAAAAGTAAAGACTTACACTGAAGGACTTCTTTGTAGATTCCTCTTAGACCTGTATTTCTTGTTTTTACTTTGTGTGGTTTTTGCTTCTGCTTTGTTCTGTTTATTTTTTCATTCTGATGCATCCCTCAGTACATTATTGAGATAATTCTTTGCCTTTTATGACTTGGACTATGTCAGTCCCCCACTAGGCCAGGTAAGAGCTGACTAAATATCAGTTAAACATCAGTTTGGTGGACAGACTTTCTTCTAATCTAATGTTTTATAAGTTCTAGTTCAAGCTGTGGCCTACCTGTTGATTTAATACTTGCTTGAAACTACTTCAAGAGAGAAAAAGTAAAAACAACCAATATTTAGCACCTTGAATGAGAAGTTATAAGGTTGTCAGAAGTTATACCACACTAAGTCACTTTCATAAAGAAAGCACACCATACTAGTTTAAACCAGTTTCTTGACCTGTGTTTCCTGTAATATTTTTCAATATACTATAGATGACTTGAACTCTATCTTCTGACATTTAATTAATTTAAATATTTTACCAAATAACTTTATCTGAAATTATGACATCTTAATATATGAGATTAAAAGAACGGGTGTTTATCTTTCAGCAAACAGTTAAATATGAAGCTATCATCAAGCAACTCAGTTCCTTCATTTTTATAAATGCAATTGCAGAATAACTCTTCTTGCCTTAGAACCCTATCCACTTTCCGTTTCACCGAACAGTGTAGCACAATGTGATACCATTAAAATAAACAGCACGTGAATTTTGTTCATGTTTTACACCTAACCTATGTACTACTGCTGGATTAGCAAGACACTTCTTTCCTTAACAAAACCACTGACAATAGAGCACTAAGTACACTTTCCCACGGCAGCACTGCCAATTAGTTGTAACAGTTACAAAAAAAGACAGCATGAAATTGATAATTAAAACCTTACAACTACCAGTAAAATAAGCACCACTGGATATATTACTAAACTCACCCAATGTACCGATATTAATACTGAGGCAAGTTCTCTGGATTATTTCTAGAGATATTGCTGATCTTGCTGTAGAGATAGGAATGCAAACACATGGCTTTATGAAGCTGTTCAAGATACTGTATTTCACACACGCCTGAAGGGGATCCACCAGATGCATTTAATTACAAATCAGAGTAAGAAGATAAAGCACTCTAATCTGGAAAATCAAAACACAAATACATTCACACTTAGTTCACAGATTTTTAGAATGGTTTGGATTGTAAGAGACCATGAAGACCATCTAGTTCCATCTCCCTCTGCTATGGGCAGGCTAGATCAGGTTCCCATTCAACCTGGTCTTGAACACTTCTAGGCATGGGGCATCCAGAACTTCTTGGGATACTCAAATCCTAACACACAATACATGAGTATTCTTTTAAAAAAATCTACTTAAGTATCTTTGATCTATTGTAGATCAATTATTTTAACATTATAAAACAAGACTATTATTTCAGGATTTTCTTCACAAACCAAGTCAATTGCCAGAAAGCTGAAAATAAAACAAATCTAAGCAAAAGACCTGCCCTGTGTTCAGGTTTACTCAGATACATTCTTCCCTTTTTCTACTCTTCTTCAACATTTGCAGGTTCCCCCACAGAATTTGTTGCACTGGTGAGAGAGACTAGGAGTTTGAGCTATATATCAGGATCCTGAGAAACACCAATGTGTGCTCTTTCATACATATCTGTCTATAAATTCCATGTATAAACACAAGAATTCAGTTTAAGAATGCCTGGAGTCCTCCTCAATACTACAAAAATCTCACTCAAGTACTACTTCACTGAGAAAGATAGAGCTATCGAGTTGCATGTACTTCCCTCAAGGAAGCAAGCAAATACGGATTCAAAAGCCCATGGAACAACATTAGCTAGTTCGAGTACCTGGAAAAGAAACATACTGATACTTGGCTGAGTTATTCTCCACCCCTGCTTGTAGATGTTTGAGAAAAATCAGCCATCTCAACATCTACTTCAAGTTCCTGCAATTCCTTACCCTTCACATACACAATTCAGACCAATTTCTGTGTTGAACAAGTCTCAGAAGGAGTTATATCTTGAGAAATTATAAAATGTGCATGTTGGGGGTTAGGTTTGTCCTTTTTTCTCTCTAAAGAATTTTTTCCCCATAAGTTACCAAGAAGACCAAATATTGGGTACTTAACAGTACTTAACCGAAACAAAGAGGTGGTCAATCTCGGAGGNCTGTCTTCCCAAACCAAGACAGTGCAGTATTATAGGCAGTGTTTAGCAGGAGGGGTAGCTTATCTATTTTTAAGATTTTCCACGAACAAGCAAGAAATCCTTGTACCCTAAGTATTAAATATAATTAGATTTTTTAACAGATTATTTTCAAATCAAAATCTTATACTGTACGTATTACCATTGCTCTCAGATTAATAGCTCTTTCAGGGCTTTTCTTTATCAATATACAATACTAATCAGTAAGCTTAATAGGAATCCCAGACTTTACTAACTCATTCTTTCATCCTATGAAGGCCAGCCTTAAATCTAATTTAAGAAACTATACAGCAAATTCATAGTGGATTCTTGGTGTATTAATGATGATGAAATCTAGAACTGAACACAAAATGAAGCACAAGATTATACAAATTGCATCTGTAATATCTCAGACTGCAGTAGATTTCTCTTGCTGTTTTTATTAAACCTATTTTTATTTATCCTTCTGTAATGAGTACATAATGAAAAGGATTCAATAACAAAAGCAGCAGCTGCATCTTGAAAGGTTACACAAATGCTACCCACAGAGATCCTATAGAATATGTAATACAAAGAAGACACAGCCAAGACTGATTATCATATGAATGACCTTGTAGAGTTGAAAAAACCCCAGCAGTGCATAAGCAGAAAACATTAAATTTTAATACTGCATTATGACAATGCTAATCCGTAGACTGAGGTTTTGCAGACTACACAAGTGTAATCAATTGTACATCAAACATTTACTGGTCCAACCCAAAAGATGGGGAAGACAACAAAGTCATTTTGGAACATTTTCTGCACTTTAGAGCAACAAAACAATCCCAAAAGTGCACATATGAAAAGGGCTAACACATGACATCACTCTGCATTTTGTTTCAAAGTACACCCAATTCTTTAGAGATGTCCATAAGAAACACCTTTTCCCGCTCAAATATTATGACCCCTTCCAGATTCTAAACCTTACCGATACATGGTTTGCATCTATAGATAAACATCAGTTTAGTACATTAACCTTCTTCTACATGCCTCAGTTTGCTTGTTCAATTCATTATTGTCAACACTGAAAGGAATGC
Source organism: Illadopsis cleaveri (assembly GCA_013399915.1). Lineage (NCBI taxonomy): Eukaryota > Metazoa > Chordata > Aves > Passeriformes > Timaliidae > Illadopsis > Illadopsis cleaveri. The sequence goes on from VXBB01012320.1 coordinate 310,187, forward strand.
AAGCTCATTTATTACTGCTACTACCTATACTGTTCACTCTTTTCATATTGTATTATACTGGTGAAGAAACTCCTGCAGATCTTCATGGCCTTTGAAATATCCAGAAACATTATCTTGATGCCTTGCCTAATCACATTTTGGATGTTCTGCAGCCATCATCATTTCCAGTGAATGATCTTCTTTGTGGCACATATTAATTTACGCTGGTTAGTCACTTAATCCAGATTCCACTTCAATACCTTGGCTACCAAAAGCTAAAATATCAAATCTATGAATATGTGCCCCAGAAGTTCTGAGCTGCACTCACTGTGGCTGATGATTCTATGGTTAAAAAGATGCATCCAGAGAGAGTTACACAGCTGCATCCTTATGATGCAGGCTGCACATTGTACTGAGCACACCTTGCACAGTATGGCATCAGCTGTTTCCAACACTTCCAAATATCTGCACCTCAAAGATCCTGCTTCCACTTGCTTTAAAAAATGAAACTAAGCATTAGCTAACATTTAGAGAAACAAGGAAGTAGCACACCTTGTGGAATGGCAATCCTACAATCAACTACATTATGATTTGAGGGTTCTTGTAACATAACTTTTGGTACTCACATTCAGTAAGATAAAACTAAATTCTGTACAAATTGCAGCCACCTCAGTGTCAAAGAATGAACCTGAAAAGTTAGACAAGAATTCTTAGATTTATACTGGAAACATCAGAAGTGGGCAGTCCTACCCCTCTTCTTTACAGTACTAATTACCCCTTATGCAAGCTTATAGTCACTTAGCAACTTGGTGGTAACTGCTTTTGTTTCAAGAATATTGATAACTAGGTTATGAAACTACTGGTTCAGTAAAAATAACACCTTAAAATAAAGGACATGTCAGTCAAGTGACTCCTATTCTAGGAAATTCTATGTGTACTCTGAGTCAGATTGCTTTGACAGGTAAACCATATAGTCACGAAATAGCTTGACAAAGTTGCATGTGCCTATATTAAGTTTTCAGAATTTTCTGAATATCAGTTTCATCCAATTCTTGAGTTGTTTGTAATATGCTCAAAATGAAACAAACCCCATGCTTTAAAAAAAACATTTCTATAGTTAGGAAAACAATTTTAAAATCAGCTCTCAAATTGATGCATTCCTGTTATGATTTAAATTAAATTGTCTGCTTCAGCAGCACTTTAAAGCTCAAAAAATTTTCATTTCTTCTATTCTATTTTCTATATACATGCAGATGCTTGACAAACTGTGTTATTAACATGTCACACTATTGGACATAAAGTATTTTATGAGAAAAAATAAAGTCACCATATTACTGAATTTTTATCTGTATTCTTTTGGAAGAAATGCTGTAAAGAAACTTAAATAGAGGAACTAAGTCTAAAACTATTTTTTAAAACATATGAAGGTGTACGTATAGAAATCAATTAGTATTCCTCTCTCCCATGTTTACTTAAGCCAAAACACATGGACAATGTAATAGAGTGTTTATTATATGTGACAGTATTTGTGGAGGACAAGAAAAGCTGAAGAGGTTGTAAAGTCTTGTTTCATAGAGATTAATAGGCAAAAGAGAATGAAGCATGAACAGTAAAGTCAAAAAGCTTTACTAGAGGGAAACAGGTGGAAAGGAAGCCAGAGCACAACTAGCTATCACAGGAGTTTACTGATGAATCCCAAACATTCAAAATAATGCAACACAATTGTTTCCAGTGCTCCATCCCTACAAATGTGTCCTAATGAACACTCATTAACAGACAAAAATACAGCTCTACAAGGCTGATCTAGTAATCATTATTTCTTCACTATTCTGTGAGCTTCTTACTTTTTGCAAAGTTTTAAAACCTAGCTCTGCAGCCAAAAAAAATCCAACCATTTTTTAGGAACACTTTCTCTGCCCTTCTGTTGTGTGCAGAAGCTTCCTGCACAGAGCTGACAAGCAACTCCTAGGACTGCTTTAATCAATTATTACACAAATCAACTGAATACCTTTGATCTCCTATTAGACAATGTCTAAGAAAGCATGGAGTTCACAAAACTTGCCAGAAACATCAAACATCCAACTGATGTGCAGACAAAGCGTTCAGGGAAAATAAGAAATAGGAATTATGCACTCCAAGTGGTTCCTCCTGAACCTGGAATGAAGCCAACTGATAGCATATCAAATTTTCACGGAAATGGCATAGCGGAAGCCTGGGTTTACAGCTGCAGCAGGATTCTAGAAACAAAAGGAAAAACAAAGAAAAACAAAAATATGGTCCAAAAGAGCAGATGAGGTATTGAAAATTAAGAGCTTGACTGCAAGATGGAAAAGGCAGAAAGTAGATTCTTTAAAAAGAGCAGGAAGATAAAAGGGGATGGAATAATCACATGAGGTTAACAATCAGCAATACTACTAGTGTGTGTAAGGAACAGAAGCAGTTGGCGTAAGCAAAGGAGGATTAGTGGTATGTTTTGCTTCATAAAAGGATAGATTCTTGCACAGAGCTGGACAGCTGGAGATTGAGTTAAGCAGAAAGAGCGCCAAGTGGACAATGGCTTGTTACTAGTGAATATTCACATTCAGGAAGGAAGTGCGCAAAATTAAAACAAGAATTAACTTGAAGTGAAGAAGCTATGTTTAGTGACTGCAACTTCTCCAAGAAGCAAAAGTCATAGCTAAATAATACAGTTAAGTAATCATAAAGAAAAGGGAGTATTTTAGAAGTAGAAGTAACAAACAGAAATCTTGCCAAAGTAAAACTTCCACAAATCAGAAGACTAAAAGAAGTTGTCCACAACTGATTTCTTTTAGAATAGGAGCTACTTACAGAAAGAGAGAATTTCAAACATTTTTCGCATCCTCTATCTAAAGGCGTTACAGATATGCAAAAAGGGGAAAAAACATCATGAAACCAAGTTGATTGCCCTAAATTATGCAGGTGTTTTTTAAAGAGAGAAAAAAGCAAATGGAAAAAAAGAAATATGGTTTGAACAGGTCCACATTAAGCAGACATGAAAACCATATGAAATTCTTTAAAGAAGTGACTGAGCTGAAACAGTGAGAAACCATGGGTTATGGATAAACACTTACAATAGAAAAAGCAGAGCAGTAGATAGTCACAGATACATGTGTAGAAAATCTTGTAAAAATTACATCATTAAATTTTGAGTCCAAAGCAGTAGTGCACCTATGGTCAGTCAAATCTTTGAGATTGTGCTACCTATCTAAATGAATGGTTGAAACTATCCTTGACACTATTTCTACTTGTTTAGGCTGCTGCTCTGGATAGTTCCAGCAGACCATCTGAACAACACCAGTGCCTCACTATACACTATTTCTTAAAATATATTATTTAACAAATAAAGGCTGGACCAGATGATTATTTTAAGGCTCCTTTCAATCTGGGCTGTTCTGCCATTCTCTGCTTAGTGCAACATAAGGACTGAAAAATGATTAAACAAGGAAACATTTTTATCATATTTAAAAGGCAATTAGAGCCCTTAATGAAAAGTTGTTTCTCATCATATGGATCACAAACCCTCACAACCATTACATATTTTAGTCCTCACAGTGTCTCAGTACAGACTGAAAGCAAAACGGCAACATCATGCTCCAAGAGATCATTAGAGGCAAGAGAGGTATGAGGTTCTACCAGCTTGAGTAGTTGCACGTGACGATTCTTTCTGTTCGGCTCTTCCCCTCCTGACCCTTCTCCCTGGTCAGAACAGTACAAAAGCTATTTGACCTAAGCACAAAAATATTTTATTAGGCTACATCAAGTTTTAGCTAGAACACAAACAAACCTCACTTTTGGTTAAAAATCATATGAACACAGATCACAGAACACACCCCTGGAGGTGTGAAAAAAGGACTGGACATGGTACTCAGTGCTAAAATTTAGCTGAAAAGGTGATGACTGGTCAAAGTTGGACTCAATGGCCTTAGAGATCTTTTCCAACCTAAATGAATATGTGATTCAGTATTTCCGAAGTACAACATAAAATACAAAGGCAAACTTGCTTACTTTTTTTTTAATCTCTGGGCGGTCAGCGGAAAATAGGAGACGACAGGAAAACATATTTTTAAATTTCAATTTAAAAAAAATTATTTAGGAATCCAAATTAATAGACCATGAAAGGTTTTATCAGTCAATACATACAGCGGTTTATCAATTTAGACTCTTCCTAATGCCATTGTAAAACCCCTCCCTTTTTCCAGTTCCTAACAAATTTCAAAGCATCTCTTTAACCCATTATATGTTCCCCATAGTTAAAGACAATTTTTGTTCTTTTGTTTTCCAACTACCTTTCATTACAGACTGAACACTGGACAAAAAAGCAGCATTCTCTCAAATGGTACAGCTGAAGGACTGTTTGCATATTTGTATGGCAAACTTATGTGTGCTAAAGCTAAGAAAACTATTCTTAAAAGAAATAATGATACGTGAGTACAAAAATAAAGAAACAGAAGCAGAACAGAAACTATTCCAGAACTTTTAAGAGTTCTTCACCTAAATGTTGTTTTCTTTTGAAGCAAATTCAACAAATTTCAGCTGCCTAAAATCTTCTCAGATAGTAGACAACTTTAGATATTTCCAGACACTTAAACAGCCAAGTTTTCTTTAGCAATCCGTCATTAGTGCAAATAAATATAATATCTGGAGGTTGAAAGCTTTTGTTTATTTCAGCTTCCTATTTTTTTGCCTCACTCAGAAAAAAACATACTTTGTGTAAATGCTTTAGATACATGTTGTAAACACTTGTCTTGCTAGAAATAAGAGAATGTTCTTTTAACAGTTCTGTTTTCTTCCAAGTCATTGATCCAGTCACAGAAAACTGCTCTTGCCATTACTACTGTGTTCCACAGAGTGACATGAGGTACACATTTAAGAAAACTAACACAGCAGGGGCTGATATCATATTATCCATGAAAAGCATTTACTAGTTATTTCATCCAGCAAGATGTTTATGTTGCAGCTTCCCTTCCAGCTGAGCCTGTCCTCTGAAGACAGGTCTAAGCAGACAATATGAAAGGAGAATGAAATGCTTGAAGTAATTCTCCAATAACTGTTTAGAATTAGGGGCTAAAAATGCCCAAGGAACTTCACTGCCTGACAAGTATGTTCCACAATGTTATAAAATTTTCTCAGACTCAGCCCCTAAATTTTCACCCAAATGAAGTTTTTTTTTTAAACGGTAGTATTAGAGAATTTGTAGGGTTTTAACTTTGTCACTCCCTGAGGCTGCTGAGAGTTACTGTGTGCTGCTGAGCAGAAACAGAAAAGCAGCTGACTGGGTGTGCCAGACTTTCCCTATGAAGTTGTTCCAGCTAAACAGTTACTAGAGATTGTTTTAACTTGGACTAATGGGTAGGCTCCTCCCTGATACAAGGCCAACAAAACTTTGCATAGTTTATATTCTCTCAGTCTCCCCACCCTTCATATGTTGTTTTTTCCTTCTTGTTAGGATATGCATAATCAGAGTACAAAAACAAATTACTAAAAATCTAAATGTAAGTAGGCTGGAGGAAAAACAATGCCTGCTGTAAATGCAGAGCACTTATTCACAGTAGCACATATACGTGCATACATGAGAATATGAGCTTGTTTTTATTGCAGCAGTCAAACACTCAGACATTAGAACAATGAGGAAAGATTGGACAGAATTAGCTCATTAATAAATTCCCTCCCTACTCTGTTTTTCACGTGTGTCTTGCTACTTGATTGGTATATGAGCTCCTTTGGCAGCAGTTCGCATAAACTGGGGAATACAGACAAAACACCAGAAAATCAAGCACCAGTTCTGATCTGTTCTTTTTCAATTTAACTTGTTTTAAAAGGATTATTTACAGAATAAAGTCCCAAACAGAAAATATTTAGGCATTAGAACTGCATTATTCATCTTTTCCTTTGTCAAGGCAACAATAAAATCTACCTAATGACAGAGAAGCTTGATGTAGTATTCTAATCAGCTCAGCAGTTCCTTTGTTAAGTACTTCTTATGTGCTGCCCTGCACCAAAAATTATTCGATAGTACAGTATTTGAAGGCCAGATGTATGGTGAAAACTTACAGAATTTGACTCATACAGCTTGCAGTACTATAGAAGGATAAGATTTTAATCTGATGTTTATCTGCTAAAAGAGTCTGTAATACAGTAAGCAATGGTCAGGGAGAAAGAGAACTTCTGGTTTTGTTCACAAGATGACATTACTTCCAATATAGCAGAACTATACAGCAACCAACAAAAATGCTTTCTGAAATGCAATGTCAAGAGAACATTCCAGATGTTTTCTGCCCAGTATGATTCAAGTTCAACAATCCATAACGCAGTGAGTCAGAGTATGATATGTACTACACTCCAGCACTACAAAAACTAAGAAAACTGTTCAGAACAAATCCTATTGTAAAGCAAAACACAGCAGTTTTAGCTGTTATGGTACCACAAGAATAGCTTCTGCCAAAGCTAGAAATTAGGGGATACTCACACATGTCTTATGTGCATGGTTTCTGTACTCCAGCTTGAAGGGAGAGCTACCATCAAAATTTGTTAAGTAGAGCCTTACTTTACAGCTCTGCATTTTTATCACATACAAGATAGCAACAAACCCTGCCAAAAGCCTCATTTGGACAAAAAAATGAACAAACTGTTTCCAAAGACATCATGACAATTCAAACATTTTAACCTGGCATTACACTTGATGCAAGCACCTGCCATGTTCTCGGCAAAACATGGCACTGAAAGACATCACTGCCACTGAAATAAGGTGCTGCCAGCTCTTGAGGAATACCAAGTAATTACAATAAATGGATAAAGCAATAAATCAGAACAAGTAATTACAATAAATGGATAAAGCTCTACAGAGCCCCATTCTCTTCTCAGTGTGGAGGGGAGCAAGGGGGTCTGCAACATAACTACTTCGTGTAGTAATTTTCAGAGTAGTTTTTACATACCTCCATGAAAAAGCCACAAGGTCCAACTACTAATCTCATCAAGCTTCCTTTATCATGAATGGGGCAACAAGCAGCTCCCACTGTAGAACTTCCAGTCTACAGTTTTACAAGCAATTTTTTTCATGGATAAAAACTTGTTGCATCAAAATGGCTTTGCATTTATGAACATTGGATTTATTCCTTTTCATTACTGCAAATTTACATATGATTGAATAAAAGATCTGATGCCTCACATTTCCCATCAAGTTTTCAAAGTCTTTGTTTTGCTCACATTTTTTCCTTTCTTATTTTTCCAAGATACCTCATTTGAGATTTTGGAAATCTTTCCACAGATTTTATGTCCGGTTGAGGTGGAAGGAAAAGCAAATTTAAGAGATCAAGTCTGAATAGAAATGAAAGCAACATTAGTAACAGAAATTCTGTGTACTGACACATCATTTTAAAAAACTGAAAGTGCTCACAAAGTCACAGAATAATTTAGAATGGTGAACATCTCAGCTCATTAAGTCCAATCTTTGACTGAACATCATCATGTCAGCTATGCCATAGCACTAAGCGCCACATCCAGTCATTTCTCTTGAACACCTTCAGAAATGGTAACTCCACCACCACCCCAAGCTGTCCATTCCATTCCAGTGTTTAAGAACCTCCTCTGTGAAGAAGTTCCTTCTGATGTCCAGCCTGAACGTCCCTGGCATAGCTTGAGGCCATTTTCTTGTCTTATCACTGGTTGCCTGGAAGAAGAGGCTGACCCCGACCCTGCTACAACCTCCTTTCAGGCAGTTGTAGAGAGTGGTAACATCTTCCCTGAGCATCCTTCTCTCCAGGTTAAATAACCCCAATTTCCTCAGCTGGTTCCCATCCAGAGCCTTCACCAGATTCGTTACCCTTCTCTGGACATGCCCCAGCACCTCAATATCTTACTTGTGGTGACAGGCCTAGAACTGAACATAGGACTCGAGGTGTAGCCTCACAGTGCTGAGTACAGAGGGACTGCAGCCCACACTATTGCTGATACAGACCTGGATGCCACTGGTCTTCTTGGCCACCTGGGCACACGCTGGAACATGTTCAGATGGCTGATGAACAGCACTCCTAGATCCTTTTCCACCCGACATCTTCCTAGCCCCTCTGTCTCCAGCCTGCAGTGCTGCCTGGGGTTCTTGCGCTCCAAGTGCAGGATCTGGCACTTGACTTTGTTGAATCTCATACCATTGGTCTTGGCCCATTGATCCAGCTTGCCCAGATCCCTCTGCAGAGCCTTTCTGCCCTCCAGATGCCCAGCTTGGTGTTGTCTGCAATCTGTCTGAGGATGCACCTGATCCCCTCATCCAGATGATAAATAAAGATATTGATCAGGACTGGGAGCAATACTGAGCTCTGGGGAATACCACTGATGCACGGTAAGCTGTTAAGCTTTATCAATCATCTGCTACCATTCTTTTCTGAAGGATTTGGGCAAAAAAAAAAAAAAAAAAAGCACTAAACAGCAGACACATAACTGCACACCTTCAGTTTGCAATTCAGAAAATATTTCCTGCATATGAATAAGATCAAGTAGGGTATTGGGAGGATGCACAGGACCACACATACATTCCTCCTACACCTTAAGAAGAGAAAAAAAAAAGCAAACCAAAACACACCAATCTTAAGAATAAATGCTTTCAAATACATAATTCTGTAGCTTTGCTGCAACAAGATGCCCTCCTACACAAAATTCTTGTGGAAAAGGACTGGTTACATTACGTTGGACAACTTAGAATTAGGAAGGATCAGAGTATCAAAACATATTAAGGTTACAATCAGTAAATGTATCCTACCCTCCAAAGGAGTTCATCATTTTCCCTCTTCTATTTCAATAAATACAGAAAGATCAATAATGAAGAAGAGAAGGTTAATATGTCTTCCACTCAAAAATGCACCAGTTTTGTTTTTCAAAGACCCTTAACAAGATTTTTACATTTCTTTTATAAAATGGAATTTGAAATTTATTATCATTAACAGCAACCGATATTTGACATTATAAAACTCCTTATGGGAACCCTGAAGTTAAAATACCAGAAATACCTAACAAAAACAAAGTCTGTTATGACAAAGAAAGGAAAGGAGTCTTGGTTAAGAACTACATTCAGTATGACAATAATTTAATATAAGTAGATGAAGGCAATTATGTTTTATAATATTATAATTATAAAACTTTATATATATTATAAAGCTTAATATTAGCACTAGAAGCCATATGCTGCATGTGTGCATTTAATATATATTTATTCAGACACACATAATACAGTACATGAATGGAACCATGCTATGTCACAATTTGAAAAACATCAGTGCTTTCCATTATCCAACTTATGGCCAGTTTAAAGCAGTAAACATAGGTCATTGAGCACACAGCAAGAGGAGCTAGACATTATTTGCCCTACAGATACCTGAATGATCAAACTTTCACCTTAAAGAAGTCATTACTAAGATAAGATAGTGAACAAAGAAGCTTTTTTTTTCTCTGTTCTGAAAAAAGGAATTTAAATTTTCACAATAAAACACAATACAAAACTTGTATTGGACTTTGTGCCCAGATGTTCAGCCATGATCCAGTCTGGATCCATGGGGCTGGGCAAAGCACCACAACTGGCCCGCAGCTGTCTGCAAACAGCTGCCCACATCAGAGTTTGGAGAAGACTGGACCACCATTTAGCTGGTGTGCTCCTGTGGGCTGACCAAATCTCTTACGTCAGTCACGACCTTTTTCGTATAAATAATCAAATATTCAATAGAGTCTGACATCTAAGTGGATCACATTGAAAGTGTATATGATGAACACTGAAGTAACATTTTCACAACATTTAACCAGAGGGGAAAATACCACCACCACCACCACCCTCTCTACCCTCACCCCACAAAACACTCACTAATAAATCAATAAACTCTATGGGTAGATAAATAGAGCATTATCCTGGAAAGTCAGTGGAAAATTACATTTACTTGGTTTCTCATGTCCTGAAAAGGAAACATGAGCATCCTCTGCACTATAAGCTCCTGAAAATGGGATGTTTTCTTCAATAGAAAATTCTGAAAAAAAAAACTGTGAGATTGTCACTTCAGTAAAACTCAAATGGAAAATAAGAGCACATTAGGAGAAAAGTGAATTCTTTTGATAATAAGTTCATTCTCACTACTTCCCAATTTCAGTTCAGCCACCATGCTGAAAAGTCAATTGGGCTTAACCTGTCCTTGAACTCCCTACAAAATTATGACCAGTTTCTGGCAGCCACTTCAAGTGACCTTAAAAGCAGCAACTTTTCTTGAGTAACATTCTGTTCCATGAGCAGCCATTAGGGAAGGAACAACAATCTGTAATTGGAAAAACAATTTCATGACACCATGGTCTTACAGCCAAGATATCAAAGCACTAAAGCTCATGATGCAAGTGCAATTGAGTGGTGTGGCTGGCTATCAGCTGTAAGTGTACAAATGAGGATTTCCACAGAACTACTTAACTGTGTAAACTAAGCTCTGTTTCACTGTATACTTAGAAACAGAAGTAAAAAAACCCCCAAAAGCCAAGAGCTTACTGTGATAAATGCAAAAAGCTTTCTATGTTATTGACGCTCTATCTTCTCAACAAGTCTGTAATACGGTCAATAAGGTTAACTTTTAAAGAAGTGGAAAAGCCCAACATGCTCTCCCTCTGCATGTGCACCTTATTTTTGTGCATTATTTCTTATGATTTCTTCACATATCCTTTTGGCTTTTCTAGCACCATTCTTGATAGATTGTACTTCTGCATCAAAGCCATTCAAAAAGTCCTGAATCGACAGTGTTAATTTAATTTGGAGATGGCAAAGAAAGAACACTATTAAAAGTCACAACCACAGGGGGAAAATGCTTCACTCTTGGTTTTAAAGAACTTTAGCTTTACACTCTAATCCCAAGGTTTTCAGCAGAAGGACTAGAAATATTGGTACAACTGAACTGAGTGTTATGACACACAGGAATTCAATTCAAAAGGAACCACCTGTTTCATTCACTTCACCACAACTGCAAGAGATATTTAATCCTGAAAGGTCAACACAACATCCATCCATACAAACTAGAATATTTCCAATACATTATGATATTAAAAATATTTTTAAATAACATAAATTAATTACAAAATATAATGATAGTGTCAAAGAACACAGAACTCTGCACAAGCAAGTAGGCCAATGACCTATAATTCCAAAGAGACCGTTCAAGTATTTTAATTCAAAATTCTAAATAAGGATAAGAACTATTTTAAACAAGTATGTTTCAATTACATAAGACAATGGCTACAAAATTAAAACTTAGACCTGATCCAATAACTCTCACTAGGTCTGCTGGAGTGGAGGAGGTGATAAATATCCACTTTCAGCTTTGAATGTCTTGTCTTTTCTCTGTGTTAAATCCTCTTATACATTACAAAAAATCCCAGTGTTCATTTTCTCTGCTCTGCCTACAGCCACCCCACCTCTGTGTTTCCCATCTGTCTACTCCCCTCTTGTTGTTCTTCAACTAAATAACTCCTTAAAGATCTGCCTTGGCTCTGTTCGCCAGTTTAACTTGGCTAGCTCCAACACTGGGCTAGAAAGCTGCAGGTAACCCAGCTGCTTGGTTTCTACCAGGCTGGCAAGCAGTCTTGCTACAGCCTTCTTAACTTAATCTGTCTCCAGTTTCAGATTATATGCTTTAGGTATACCTCTTTCAAGCATTAATGTTTATTTCTAACCAACTCAGTATTCAATATCGTAAAATAAAAAAACCCAGTACATACTTCAAATACCAAGATCAAGGAAGAATCTTCCTTATTCTCCCATCTAACTCTGCTCGATATTCGATTCTTTTAATGGTTCACTCTCCCATCTCTGAGGCCTAAGGGCATTCTCCCTGATCAGCATCTCTATCCACGCTTTCAGAAATTCAAATAAACAAAAACTATGATAGAATGTATCTTCAACACCAAACTTCAGTTCAACACTGAAAGGAAAACATTTAACTCTGGTTATAACAATTTATGTAATTTCTCAGTTACAAAGTCAGCAGTAAACAGAAGTACTGTCACAGTGGCTGATGTTTCATTTTCTGTACCGTATCTTGGATGAAACTACAACTAGACAAGATGTTTTATATTCCCAAATATTTAAATTCCTTAAGTATATGAGGAGTCAGTTTTGGAGTCAGGTTCTATTCTTTCAACTGACCAATTCTGTTCTAAAGTGTAAATTATCAAATTCCTTTCAGCGAGGACCAAACTGAACTAGCCCAAGAAAAATACGAATACAGAGATATTCCCTTCACTTTGTTTACCTAACACATAGCAAACCTGGCAAAAATGGGACAAGAGTCAAAGGCTGAGAAAGGCATTTTCAGGGAAAGAGGTTGCAACACTCAGGACTAAAGCTCGTGTTGCTTGAAATATAAATACCAATCCAGAGCTAGCCACTATTCTGTCTGCTTCACTGTACACCTTACATCAAAAAAGGAAGGTAATTAAGTATATTCTGTTGTCCCAAGATACAGTCCATCTTGGACAGTTTCGGACACAGCTGAATTGCCATGCTTACATTAACTTAGCCTTAACAAAAACTTTTTCTGTGACTTCTTGATGCGACTAAAACCATTATTGCTTCATAGCCATCAGGAATAGGCAAAAATTACAGTTTATCCTCATCACAATTTCTTTTAAACACAGTGGCAGAAATACTTGTTCCCCAATACTTGGTTTTGTTCCTTTGATGATTCCCAACTGAGTAACTAATTGCACTTGACCCTACTGAATTGCATAATCTTTCTGATCAGACTGTTTGGAATGTGACATCAAACACAGCCAGGCAAGTCCTCTCCCTAGTCACTTTCTTGCCTACTGATATTACCAATCATACTGTACTCACATAATATAAACTATAAATGTATATGAGAAAACCCAGTCTCAGATCTGTGCAAAATCACATCAACAGTGAGCCACATGTGAGGGTTCTTGTAATACCATTATGCAGCTTTTCAATGTCTGCCACAAAGTAATTTTATTTAGATCCTGAATGCTTCTCCTTATCATAAGTGACAAACTCTGTTTAAGTCAGGACAACCACTATTTCTTCCTTACTCATAACATGCTGTGGCAGTAAAACAGTAAATGCATTCAAGACCATTCACTGTCTTAAAATCCGTGTTGACTGGTACATATGAATAGAGGGTGGGGGAGTTGAGTTTTACAGAATGGCAATTAAAAAAAAAACAAACCCAACCAAAAAAATCCACCTATTGAATAGCCTACAGAAAAATGTAAGCACAGATCACATCTGTAACCTTTAATCGTTAACGTGGGTATCGAACACCTTTTGTATCCCAAAACTTATTGCACAGACCTAGAACATGATTGCTCTTTACACTTAGGAAAAAAATTGGAATGACATCTGAAAACTATGACTGCCAAAAGAACAGTTTAGCATTGCTTAAAAGCATTAGTGATTTGAACATTTCTTTAAGAGTTGAGAGGCCTAGATCAGTTTCCTCTACACCTTGAGAAGACTGAAGCACACAATTCTTACATCCAAACAGAGTATCCCAACCAAAGGTCTATGGAACAGCCTAGGGGAATCAATTTTTAAATCCTTCCTTGAAGCTCTGTATGTGGGGAGAATGGCTGATGTCAACTTGGCTTATTCAGCCTAGAAAACAGGAGTAAGGGAAGACGTCATTGTGGTCTACAGCTTCCTCAGGAGGGGAAGCAGAGGGTCACACATTGATCTCTTCACCCTCATGACCACTGACAGGACCTGAGGAAAGTGTGAAACTCCGTAAGGGAAGGCTTAGGCTGGGTATCAGAAAAAGGTTCTTTATTCAGAGGGTGTTCAAACCCTTTAACAGGTCCCCCAGGGAACTGGTCACAGCACCAAGCCTGGCAGAGTTCACAAAGCATTTGGAAATGCTTTCAGACACATGGTGCCAGTTTTGGGTTTACCAAAATGCAGGGCCAGGAGTTGGCCTCGATGATCCTTGTGGGTCAATTCCAACTCAGGATATTCTATGATCCTATAATGACAAGCAAAATACTCAGCTGTAAATGAAAGGTCTTCTGTTTTGTCTCACTGACCTCAGTATGCATGTGTATTTCCTCTGCAGCTTGTATTTTAACATATTTGTATAGATGTATCTAAATAACATCCAATAACATTTAGTAAATGCACATATTTTGGGCAGATGTGTGATGTGCTAGAACAGTAGCAGAGTCACTAAGTTTTACCATCTGTACTTTGAAAGTTTTAACACTACTTAAAAAAAAAAAAACCCACAATTTCAAAGAGTCCATGAAACTCTCTCATTTAGTCCAAAAATAATCACACTTTTCTGAGAGTCACAAAACATTTCTTCTGGCCACTAGCTGTACTTCCAAGATGCACACACTCAAAGGGAGCAACTGATATGCCTAAAAACATAAGTGACTAAATCACCCTAAAACACCAAAGGTATTCACACAGGCTCAGTTGGCAGACATTGACACATGGTATAAAAAATTACATTGTATCACTTTAATGTCCTGAAAAGTTCATCTTTCTAAGAAATATCTGACTAAGGAAAGACTGTTACCAACTATTCTCTTTGTTCATACTCTGCAGCTGTGCTGTGAGAGAACACCTAGGAGTTTTTAAACAATGAAAGCACCTGTTCAATTTATTATAGTATATAAATATAAATAGCCTAGAGCATGTGGTTCCTCAGGACAAAAGGTATAAGTGCCATAATTCTCTCATGACATTATGAAGATTGGAATCACCCAGCTCCTTATGGCTACAGACAACAGTTAATCAGTTAATAAAAGATAAACCTAAACAAATAACTGGATGTCAAAAGTCCTTGAACTTACCTGACAGGCAGATGTATGTTAAATATTCACCCTGACCCCCAGTAGCTAGAAAAGGAATTTTTTTTTTTGTTCTTCTTTTCACTTGAACAGCTCCCAGCATCCTTTCATCATGTGGGGCAAAAATCTCTTTGCTGATTGTAGCTTTGGCATTCATTGTAGATCACAGGTATAGCACACTGCTGTTCTCTAAAAATAAAATCATAAATATAAAACAATATTAGCAACTCTTAAGTTATATCAAAGTCCACTTAACTTACACGGGCGTTAAAAACTCTGACCTTCAAAGAAAGTTTTTAATGCCTCAAAGAATTTAGAAAATAATTTCATATTTTTAAAGGCAGAATTTTCAAAGTATTTAAATGTCTTCACTGAGGTTGTTCTCCACACTTCTTAAATTTGCTTATACTAGCTTAGCTTATTTTGGGCAGAGGCACTAGCACTTCAGTATGTTGCAAAATCTTCTCAGAGAAACACCCTGTTTAACTTCATCCAGCATAAAACCTTCATTAATTCCCCCTCCAATAACTGAGGGAAGCTCAGATCCGTGTCCCATATACAGGGAAAGCACTTCAAGGGCATAGGGAAGGAGCACCATGGTTGTGCTGGCACACAAGAAGTCACGTTCACAGAAGACACAGAAAGACTTGGTGAGACTGTGCCTTCAGAAGCATTGCTCCTGGTGACAGCACTTGATTGCACAGCTCTTGCACCTTTAGCACCTCATCCCCTCAACTCTGGAATTACTGACTGGGCAACTGCACAGGAAATGGTGTCAGCGACACCATCGGGGTCAATGCAGACAAAACCACACCTCACTTTTGTGCTATGCAATTTTGACCCAGGTCAGTTCCTCAACGTGTTTCATAATGAAACTGCACAGTTGACTTTGGAGAGGCATTTGTCTCAGGAGAGACATAGACATTCGAAGAGGAAAAAATTATTGTAGAGAACAGGGAGGGAGGAGGGAAGCTGCTTAGTCATGCACATCCCAAAAAACAAACTTCACTGCAGCTTACAGAAGAGCCTAACTAAAGGAGGGAGAATTCAGAGGGGACATTAAGAGGTTCTTTGTGTAAGCTGTAACTCCAATTAGTTCTGCACTGGCGTCTTGTAATACATATACAGGCCCCCATTCATGGAAACTGCTGAATGACACCTTTAATTTTTCCAATATAATGACACTCCGATGCACATACATTAATTTACACTTTTTTGTATTACTAAGACTTTCAAGCTGACAGATCTTTCTGGCATCCTTAGCTCCCATGGTACGAAGATGATTATACTCAGGCCTGATACTGATGCCTGATACTTCTGCCTGTGGGATCATTTGATATTTGCCATAATTGAAAATAAATGTAAATAAACTACAGTCAAATTAAATTATGAAACCAGGAGAGTCATGGATACATTATTTTTTGTGTGCATACTACCAGCAAAGTAATTGTCTTAACACTTTCAGTCTCAACATTTTGTTGTCAGTATTTATGACATTACCTTGTCTGAAAAAATGGGAACATTTTAAAAAAAATGCATGTGAGACAGCACAACTTAGCCCAAACCAAATTCACGCCTGCTAATTTTGGGATGCAAACAGAATTCTGTGCCAAAATCATCTGTAACAGTATACCTCAGTTAACCAACAGAGAGGTAATTGAATTCTGACATGTTTTACCAGCAGGACATTTTACATAAACCTTTACAAAAGTAAATTGCATTTAAAAGCTGTCTCTATCAAAAGAAAAATCCAGACCAAATTCAAAGGAACAAAGAATGTATAGCTCCTGACAAGGTGTGATCTCTTAATTCCCAACATCTTAGTTACCTATCCCTTAACAACTAATATATCAACATGAAAACAGAATCAAAAGAATAAACTTACATGGTAGTTACTTAGAAAAAAAGTCGTGAAAGAAAATATGCTGTTTTCACATTCATCACATACTTCTCTCTTCTTCTGCATTACAGAAATATTTGCAGAGTACATCATACCAGCATTTAAACTGTTGGGACATTGCAACTAGCTTTCGGGTATTTCTATTTTTTTTTTTTTTTTTTAATTCAAGGCCACTGTTAATGATTATGGATTTAAACACACAGACCTCCTCCTGACTGAGAGAAAGACTGATAATCTTTGCAAAACCCAGACCTTCATGTGCCTAAAGAACTTTCAAAGAATAGCGTTTTGAGAAGACACAGAAATGCTGTCAGGCTAAAACACGTTCAAGTGATATTCAACTGAAAAAGTGCTTTCCAGATTGCAATGATCTGACGCTGTTGATTCTGCAACTGAGTTGATGAATAGATGTTTTCCAGACATTTTCGTAATGGTCACGGATTGTAAAATAAAATCAGGGATGTAAAGGCTTCCTGGATTAAGAGAAGATACAAGTTTTCCTTACCTAGAGTATCATAAAATGTTAGTGGTTTATTGCTGCATGCTGCTATTGGCTTTGACATTAAGCTGGTTTTGTATACATCTACCAGAAGCTGTACACAGACACAGTAGATACCTGGACTGTGCCTGGAACCTCCAACCAAAGTGTGGATTCCTGGCCTCAGAGACTGTGATCATTCTGTTCCCAGAACTTGGGTTGACAACAACTTCAGAAGCCATATTCAAACAATTAATCTAACACAGTGTGTACTTGACACAACTGCCAAATCTGACGTGAAAACTGACACTAATACAAACCACAGAAGCCTATTTATTTAAAGAAGAAAATAACTAACTGTGCCTGCACACAAACACACTTCTGAGACTGAGATGTCAATATAGTTTAGATGAAGTTGCTTTTCATAGGTCAAAAAAATCTGCAATTGAATTCAAATAAGCAACCTTTTCCCTACGTACTGATAGATGTATGCAAAAGACCTTTGTTTAAATAAGTGAAGCCTTCCAAGGCTCCTTGTTTTCACAACTGGAGATAATACAACCTCTGGCAGTTCTACTAAAAAAGATTTCTTCAAGGAACGGGAATAAATCTCATTTCTTCCCGTTCTCAAACAAAATCCCTCTTTTCATTAAAAAAAAAAAAAAACCCAAACCACTGCCTGTACATGCACAACTTCATGTTGTACATGCATATTTCTTTGCACAATAATGTTTCCTCTTGGTTCACATTCCAGGACAAATTCAAACCATCAGCAGTTTCCACTCAAGGCCAATATGAACTCATGCACTGGAACACAAATTTTTTCCTCCCATTTGTACTCAAATACAAAATAAAATGCCTTAAAGGAACTTTATTGGGGGATCTCTGAGCACTCTGAAACTGCATTTCTGCTTGCAACATTAACCCCCCTGAGGTAAGGAGGATTTAAAGGTTTCAGTAAACCTAAAAGTCCAGAAAGAGAGACCACATTTCCTACCTCCAAGCTTTGTTCCACATATTTACTTCCACCCAAATTATTACAATGATGCTTTTGGCTAATCAAAGACCCCATTTTTCTTCTGCAATCTTTCACTCCATCTATTACAGCATTATAGAACAAGATGTTTGCATTTACACTGTGCCCCCAGCATACAAAAGAAACACAGAGAGGGAAGATTCCTGTGTGGATTTGAAAAAGTGCCTGCAATGCGCTGCTCATTTGCATCTTCTCACATCTTTCTCTACTACAGTTCTTCTCCATTATATTTCCATCACTAAAAACTCCCTCTATGAACAGCTGACTATTTCTCTAGAAGTAAGTGAGGGGACAGCAATTAAAAGCAATTTCTTAGAAAGAAGATTAAATAAAACCAAGATAATTAAGCTGAATCCTTAATGGATCCCACATGTTCAGTAACAAAAAAAAAAATGGACAGTTTTCTGGTCAGCCAGAGAATCAGACTGTTTTCAGGCACACAGCCAGCAAATGGCTAATTTATCTTTACACTCACATTTTTCATAAGACTCTATGCAAATAAGTGGAAAACAAGGGGATTTACAGTATTTTTGTTGAGGGTATAGGTATGCAGAAAGAACTGGGAAAAGTAATCCTCAGCATGCAGAACTCAAATAGGAGTAAATTACAATACAAAGCAAGAGCTGGAAAAGGACATAATTGTTTCCAAAAAGAGGAAAAAGATGTTCAGTATGCTAAACCTTGCTGTTTTCAAGGATCTTCAGTTTAACCACGAACAGGGATGGACTCAGAGGACAGGCTAACCACTGAAATGCTGCCTGCAGTGTGAAATCATCTGAGCAACCAACTATTCCTGGAATAGTAACTCTAGCAAGCACTCAAATCTGCTTTTAATAAAGCCACTATCCTGACAGATGACATCTACTTTAGGAAATCATTGCAAGACACTGTTGCCAAAAGAACAGCTTTTGCAATTGTGATAGTTGTCTGGTATTTACTTGCTGGAAGTGTTTAAACTAATTCAAATATTACAGGTCATCAAAATCCTGTATTTGCTGTCATCTCAAACAAACTGCTAGTACAAGTCTGGAAAAAGCAAAAAAATAATTTAAAACCCAAGGCAACTAATTTATAAATCTTTGAAGAACAAATATTAGAACATACAAGTTCTAAAAGTTGGTTTGCAACACATTTACTAAGCATAACTTTATCCTAGAGGAATAAAACCAAGTTTAATTAGCTCTGCAAACAAGGATCAAATCAGTAGAGCAACCTTATTCTGAAATGGTTTGAGATAAAATCTTTAAAATGCTCAAACAGAACAATAAATCAGATCATCTTCTGACATCCTTCTATTTTCAAATCTAATTTTGCTTGAAAGATATTTATTTTACTAAGGACAATAGCAGGACCCAGAAAATTGCTATTACTTCCTACTAACATGGGTTTATGACTTTTAGAAGCATTTACTGAAAAAAAAAACTCCATCATTCTCCAGAGTTATTTGTAGGCTGTCACATTTCCAATTTATTTTTCCAAATAACCTCTCAGCTAAGACTGGTTCATTTGAATAATGTATTAATTCCAAAACATGAAAATTACAATATTGGATCTGTATTTGTAGCAGCTGAAAACAAGAAATGTGTTTTCATTTACATATGTAACTACAAAATAAACTGCCCAATCAAGCTGAACAGGACATAAGGAGACTTCAGAGAGCAGCAGCTCCTAAATGCAAAACTTGAATCTTACATGCTAAGAAGTAACTTCTTTCTGTCTTTTAAGTGAAGCTTTATATTGTAGCCCACCTCATCCAAGACCAACATGTGGCAGAATTTACTGTAAATTTGAAATATAAGCCTTAACTTTGTTTTTAATCAAGACATTGTTTGACTATGGGAATTTAACAGCATTGTTTACTGAAACTTCAAAGAAGTCTTGTTTAAATCACTGAATCTCTCAAAAGCTCCTAGAATAAGCATAAGAAACAGGAAAGACTATACTAGCTACCACACTGTGCGGCCTGGGAACATGTGATGTTTTTGGTCAAGGAAAAAAATAGGAGAGGAGAAGTGCACAGTAATAGGATCTTACAGTCAGACAGAAGCAGTAAATAAATACCTCAATGCTTGACACATTTCTTCACCTGAGGCAGGCAGCCTGAGGCCCTGAGCAATTCCTATAACCTTTCATTAAAAGGGAACATGATTTGAATTCTGTGCAAGTTTTATGGATATACAGATTTAAAGAGAAAAAGAGTTCTAAATGGAATATATATTTATGAAGAGGCAGTAAAAAAAAAAGGGATGTAAAAAAAGGAAGGTACCTTTGAGTTTATTTCATCTGTAACGCAATCCTTAAAAAAAAAAAAAAATACACCTAGAAGTTTTGTACACCTTTCTCCATCACCCCACAAAAAACCCAAACATCTCCTTACAAAGACAGATTATCAGGGACATCACAGAAATCCCACAAATGGGGAACTGAGAACCACTCCCACTTTCATATGGAAGACACAGCAGCTGCTTTCATTTCTGCACTCTGCTCTGCTGAGTGAAATTGAGTGAAATACAACCACAGAGCATCATGGTAAGTTATACCTGTACTTCCTCAAGGCAGATGCAGCAGAAGCAGAAGATGCAGTATCATTTGGTTCTTTTGAGACTGTGCCCCTAAATTGTCTCCAAACGGTGCAGAAAATTAAGTAGGAGGTGGCATAAGAAGGCACCAGAGACATATTGAGCGATAAGTTACTATATATTCCAGGTCATAAAGCTTTTTCTTGTTCTGAAAACAGCAATTCCAGATCTAAAAGCTGATGTCCTAGTAAACAGTATCATAGATCCAGCTCACAAAAAGGATGTAATACTGAAGTGAACCTAGAATACTGCAATCTGGGAAAATCCAACTCAAACATAAGACATAACATTTCTGTACTGCAATTCTGTGTGTGAATGGCTACAGACTGTTAGCAGATTATTTTAAATAGGTATGCAAGAAAAATATATATTCAAGAACTGCAGCAAATTAAAATTTATTTCTGCTTATGTTTTCATAGCATTCTGGATCAAGACTACAGTTATAAGAAATTAGTAAAATAACAATGCAATAATCAGTGGACACTGATTCTTTCAGCATTTTCCGAACTGTCAAAAGCAGCAGCGTTCCCTAAATGTGCCCTCCCCTGGAACCCGTAGGAAAGGCTAGAGGTGTTTCTGGGAGTTGCCTCAAGGAGGCAAAGGCATCTCTGCAGAGATGGCGCAGCTCTTTCCAGGTCTTTCTAAGTGAAGAGCAACAGCCGGAGACCCACTCAGATTCTCCTTGTAAGAACGCCACAAACTGAAAGTCATTATTATTTTGAAAATGTAAGAATTTGGAAATAAAGATGGGACAACACTACATTAAACAGCACCACCCAACCTACAAAACTATTTACCAAAAGTCAGTCAAGAACTTATTGGGAAGACTGTGATGCAGTCATCCTTTTGAAACAGGAACATTTTGAATCACACAGATTCCCCAAGAAATTTAGGAACTGCCAGATGTTATAACAAAGCCACAGAGAGTCCAGATTTGCATTTGTAGAAATTTGCCCTCAGGACACATCCACAGCAGTAAGAACTATTACTTTTGCGCAACAACATTGTAAATCATAGTCTTAAGAGGTTATCTTAATTCTTAGGACCTTTCAGAAGTGTTTAGATCTTAAGACCAGTTATTATACCCAAACTTAGACTTTGATTTGCAGGAGGGACTCTTACAGTTTCTTCTGTCATTCCTCACAGACTTCTTCCTCCAAACACCTCAGCTCTCTAGACATTTTCCCCATTACCCTACATCTTTTCTGAAATGCAATCCTCAGCCCTGGACTCACAGCTTCATTGATGGCACCAGAATCAACTGAAAGAACTATTTGTCTGGTCTTTGGAACAGGCTCCCCAAGTAAGTGGTCACTTCACTAAGTCAGAGTTCAAGGAGATCTGGACAATCCCCGTATCATATGGTTTAGTTTTAGGTAGTGCTGTGAGGAGTAAAGAGTTGGACTTAGTGACCCTTATGGACCCCTACCAACTCAAGATCTACAGACTCTTATAAGGAGTGAATACTCCCTATACAGCTACTGCCATACATAGTTAGCAAAACACCAGAGCTTCAGTTTGACATCTACCATGTTCTTCAATCTTTTTGTGGGGAAGAAAAAAAAAAAAAAGACATTTGACATCTGAATAACTAATTATTCCAACTTAGCAAGGGATTTTTGTACTTACTGCTTTAAGGCTATTTCTCCTACTGTACAATAGTTTTACAGTCCAATTCTGTCTTTTAACACTTGCAGTTGTCTAGATAGGCACTCACCAAAAAAGCCAGGAGGTACATTCTGTGTGACATCACTTTGGACAGTTAAAATTGTCTGAGACCTAAAACAGCCTCTTTTCACTTCCTCCAGTAAGAACAAAAGATACCAACTCATTTCTGTGTTCCTACATCTTATGCTACTTTCATGTGAACCTAATTTCCTTAGTTAACCCAATGTGACTGATACCACATGAGACAGCATCAGAGGCACTATCAAAGCATTTCCAACTTATTTACATGGCCTAATACTTTATCACAAACCCAAATTAACTGGTTTGAAGTTGCATTTGAGCTATTGCTGCTTGTTCAATTGTTTGTCCATATTTTAGCAAAGAAAAATCACTAAAAATATGAAATTAAAGGATGCTGGTGAGAAGGAGCAGCCATGTTCCTCAAGTAAAGGGGAACTAGTTAAAAGGGCTGTAGTTTAGAACATGCACAGTTTCTTTCAGTAGTTTGTGCTGTTTCTCATTTAACTTATGATAACCTTGAACACTTGTACTGGCAGAAATTATTGATCTCTTTTTGTGCTTCTCTTTCTTTTGACAGCATAAATGCTTCTGTGGTAGTGCAGTGAACTAGCCAAGAATCAATCCAGTTTTAAGCTATCTTAAAAAAAACAGCTATTAGTTTTGATTTTACTCAAGCTCCCTGATACAGTGCACTCCATAGCTGCATGTCAGCACATGGGAATGAAGTGTGGGTAGTAAGATTAGGGCTCCCATGGGTGCCCAGCAGTATTAGTTTACAAGGATCATGAAACTGCACTTTAAAGAGAGAATCCAAGATGTCATGTACTTTCATCAAATACTGAAATCACTGACTGAAGACATGGCATGGAGCCAATCCAGACAAAATTTTTCAAAATCAAAACTTGCTACAAAGAATCAAACTTGCTAAAAAGTGCTAAACCAGGAGTTCCTATGGGGCTTCTTGATAAGAACAAATGGGGCTCAAGAGAGTATAAAATTTCTTGGTATACTGACTCTATTATTAGTTGGGTTAAACAGAAGGGTAGCAAAAAGTCAGGTTAAAAGTCAGGCTCTGCCAGGTTGCTATCGGAACTGTTGCCTACAGGGATACACAAAACATATGACACAATGCTATATTACTGCAGTACAGCACCCATAACAATAACACACTAACACACATCACCTACTCTGTCAAGACATCTCGCATGAACCAGATTTTGACTTACTAAGCACTGATAATTGAAAAAACACATTAAATTAATCCATAGTTTAGTGTGCAGGTTGCCAGAGAGACAGGTTATTCCAACAGTATCAGCTGAAGGTGTTTTAAAGAAAGAAAAAATAAAACCCCACACAAAACTGTTTGAGCTAACAGCTGGCACATAGTACTCTTGCCACTGGCTTTCTCCACCTAGTATAATTCAGTATGCTCTGAAATCAGGTTTTACAAATCCTCCCAGTTCCATTTCCATTCCTCCTCACATAACTGATATTGGTACAAATTGCAAATTTCTGGACCTTACAGTCATCCATTAAATTAAATATGCCAAGAGAGAAGGAGGAAACAAAGTAGGGTCTCTCAGGATAAATATTTTCAATTTTCTAAACCGCAATCTGCAACACCCATGCTAGAAAAAAAAAAAAATCCTTTATATTACTTTAATGCAGGGGAAAAGCACAAAAGCATAGCAATACATTGGGAAAAGACAATAAAATGTAACATCAAGGTATTAAAGCATTTTATTTCATCCATCTAAGGTGAATCAACATTGCTCGGTAAGTAGAAATAGTGTTTTTGTCGATCACTCCAAATGCCTAAGAAGAATAACTTACTAGCAAAATGCACAATATTTTTAAGAATGAAATATAGGTGGTTCTGGGGATATTAAAATCTATGCAAGAGCAGACATCTCCATGAACTACTATATGAATGTTTTTCTTGAGGGAAAACAAGCACCATGTAAAAGTGGTAAACCATCTATTGGCGGTGTTCTGATACTTTGCAGCAGTTAAATAAATACAGTTTTCTTTTTGGCAAATAACACAACCTGAACACATTTCTGACATGCTGCATACTTCTTTCCAAGAATCTTCCAGCAGTTACAAGCATCACTAATTTTAAAATGGGTGAGTTCAACAAAGCTTGCAAAATTGCAGAGTTTTCAGCAAACTTAAGAAAGTACAAACAAAAATAAAATTAACAAAACAGTGTTTTGGTCAAGGGATGCTATAATCTCAAAAATGATTAAAAATGTCATCTATGGCTTTCAGCCCCCACTATGTTTGATAGCTTAGCTCTGCTCTCCTGCCAGAATCCAGTTAAGAAAACCATGACTGCAAACAGACCTTGTATGTTTGAAATTTATGGGGCTTTGTGAGGCTTTTTGGTGGGGCGGGG
>VXBB01012320.1:335160-364131 GCA_013399915.1 Illadopsis cleaveri
GACCTGTTCCGTCTCAGAGAAAGCTGAGAAAAACCTAGAAAGGAAACAATTGGCTTTTCTCCTCTCAAGTAATTCTTCCTTATTTATTTTCATAGTAATTTGCAATCAGTGATCAGTGGCAGAATTATTCTATTTTAATAGCTAGAAAGTTTCCATCAAACATGGAGACAGGTAATGCAGAAACTTTGTCAAGTGATAGCCTGTTGGGAAAAAAGACAGACTTTAAAAATAAAAAGAAAAAAAATACATAAAATACCACTTTCCCCTCTGCACTCCTTGCAGGGAACAAGTAGTAGCTTCTTGAGAATGGGGAAGATTTCATCAGGTTTATGGATCCGAACAAACCATTACGTTTTAGATTGGTCTCTCTTATAGATCAGTGTGGTATTAATCAATGTATGGGATACCTGTAAAACACCTCCTGACATTTTGCAGTTCTATGTTAAATTCTGTGAACAACAGTATAACAGCACAGTGAAGAATGAAAGAATTATGGTAACTTAGGTGAAGGCAACTTACTTATGGTTACTCATGGTAACTTTTGCCCAAGCAAACAAAAAATATCCCTCTCTACTTCTTTGTTTTTACATTTTGCCAAGAAAGAGACTGGAATACCTTTATTTGAAGTGAAAACATTAAGAGAATCACATCCATTTTGCATGCCTGAAACTAAGACAATACGAGGGCATGAGAAGGTGGACCAAGGAGTAACACCTACATTTGTGTAAGAAGTGTCCTGTCCAGGGAGCAGGGACACAGCAGGACAATACAGCACAAACCCCCTGTATCATTCACTCCATATATTCAGGAGTGATTCCATGCCTACTGCACACAAAACTTAGACTTACAGCCACGAGGCATCTACCCATTTCACATGTCAAAGTAAGAGGGCTGTTTAAAAAAAAAAACAAACAAAAAACATGACTGAATACACAATGTCTTCCTTTAGACAAATCCCAGAAGACACCAGCCTAATCAATGTATCAGACACCCTTCCAACTTTAACGTCAGCTGCAACTTTACAATGAATAATTTACAGTCTCTAAAGAGCAGGTACAGCTATGGATCCTGAAATAACATCATCTCTCAATATATCTTCACAGGTTTATGAAAATGACATTTTAGCATCAAATGCACACTTGATTGATAAATATACATTTTAAAATTGAGTGGCATTTTTAATTTCCCTCTATTAGATTTGTATGTATAGTAACTGACAACATCCACAGCAACAAACCCTCTGCAACAATTCTGTGCCAAAATCAACTTCATACAACCCACATCATATTTTACATGGCCACACCTCTAGATAAAATGGCATCCAACCGAAAGAACAAACTCATATTCCATACAGAATTATGATTTTTATTCCACAAATACATTCTGCACCAACAACAGGAAGAAATATATTCCATCTTTAACTAAGACCTCTGAATACAAGGTAAGGGAAAACAACTGACTGCCACACATCCCTGGTTGTGGTGTGCAGCCTAGAAAACAAATTCATGTAGATACAGATTTGTTTATCTCAAATGTATAGTTCTTTTTCTAGCATAAACAACATTATGAAAACCTTCCACTTGTGCAAAACCTAACAACCACTACACAATAGTAGCAACTTATACAATTGCTCAAGGACAGAAATTTCCAGTTACAGATAGGAATACTGTTTCACAGAGAAATAAAGCTAATCCTGTCTCAACCAAAAGAAGCTTTTCAGTAGCATCTTATGCCAGATAAATTGTGGGATGTTACCAAATGAAGGGGTCAACAACCTTCATCTCCCAGTACTTTCCTGATTCATTAGAACACTCAACCCATACTAAAATTTGCAGCTGCATATTAATATCAACGCAGTGAGACTGTGGGAGGAATATGCTCTACTCTTGGCAGTAACCTACAGTTCACTGGGTTAATTCATTCTTCAAACCTTACCCTCATCTCTGCACATTCCTTTAGAACCAAGCCCTAAAATGACATTCTTAAACTTTATTATTTTTGAATCCTGAACTCATCTCAGAGACAATAATATGTCCTGTTACAATGAACTTACAGACTCCACTGCACCGTTTATTTCTTTCTTTACTCAACAGGACCTATAAGCTCTACTAATCTTAACATCACACTTTTATTAAAAACTATTAAACTACTTTGCCTTTGTAATCCAACAATCAACATAAGTAGTTAAAAGCATGTAATTCAGTAATTAAATGCTTACATACATACAGCAGCCCCCAAAAAATTTAAGTACATCTTATGTTAAATCAAGTGGTCTTTTTGCTATAGGTTTTTTCCTTTCATATATTTTGCAGACCTAGTAACAACAAAAAGCATAAAATTCATAAAAGGTATCAGTTAGCATTATCTCCAGACTTCTAGCTCCTCAAAATCACCCATCTAGAAATCAGCTACATTAAAAGAGAATGGTTATCACATGAGTGATTCAATCAAGCTTCACTTTACCCTTTACTTTTCAATTCAGTAGGTAAATAAACATGACTTTATAACCTGATACTTGGCATTTCATTAGACTTAAATCACTCTAACAATTTACTTCAAACATATTCATTTCATAATGGCTAACAGGACAGGCAAAGAAGTTTAAGAACTTACACAAGTGGCTTTAAATTCACAATACACATTTACAACTTCCAACATCTAAAATATGCTTGCATGTTTATGGTATAGAAGAACTTACTAAGACAAACAATGTACTTTGAGAAACTGACATAAAGGCTTATTTCTCCAGCTTGTTAATCACATTGAAAACAACACTTTGCCAATATTAAGTACATAATAAACAAAAAGCTCACTACATCTGCCTTAATGGACTACCTATCCAGATAGGCACCATGGGCACAGGTACAAGGCAGGCAAGATGCAAGCGAAACAAATATATGTTTGTCAAAACAGTATGGGTACAGTCAAGAAACTTAAGAGCAATCCCAGCTTCCAGTGAAGAAGGGATGGGACACATAGAGAAGATCTGTTGAAATACCAGTAAAAATAAAGGTATAACTTCAAGCACAAGAGGCTCTTGATTTAGAAGCATTTGGCAAGTGACACAGTAATGAACTATTTATTTTACCACAAGAGATTAACAAAGATGTCTCCACATTCCAGACAAAAGTAACATTCCAGACAAAGGTTATTCTTTAATCCAAATAACATTGCCATCTCCTAGCGAAGAGAAGAAAGAACCCAAACTCTACCAGAAGAAACAAACTGAGTATGTTATAATAAAAAAGGCAGTGACAAAGCCCCACTTCTCAAAATGCCATGATGACATCAAAACAGAAATACACTGCACTGGGAGTATATACCTGGTCATTGTGTTCAGCCTCCACAAGTCTCTCCTCATGCACTGAGGAAGATGTTTCATCAGAGAAGACAGATTTGTCAAGCACAATTTACCACCTTGGCTCATACTACTCACCTTCTTGTCCTTCATGTGCCTAGAAATGGCTTCCACTGACAAAATGCAAGAGCCTGCTATGACGTCTTGCAACCAAAATGGGAGAGAGGGAAATGTAGGGTACGTATTCTGCCCCTTATTTCTTATCCTGTTGCCTTCACACCGTATCTCAACTGTGATGCCCTGCATGCCCTACCAGCACCTTACTGGTGACTTTAGTTCTCTACACTCTTTGGCAAAGAGACTCAGCCCAACAATGAAAAAAAATGACAGTAGAAAATACCAGTAAAGAAGGCTGAATCTTTAGACTACCCAGGGGAGATGAGGAAGATTAGAACTACTTGCTGCAGCATTGGAGATATGGTCAAGGATATGTAGGGGTATGCATTATATGCTTTGGTCTGATGCTTTTTAACTGCACTTTAAAATGAGAAGACTTCCTATAGAACACTTGAGGAACTCTACTTCCGCCACACACTGATACAATACATTGCAATTCCTGTAACTGGCATTTATTCTCAGAATTTATTCTGTGAACCAGAAGTGAAACAGTGGTAGTGGACAGCTCAGTAAGTCTGTACACAGTTGTTATAGTATTTTGTTTAATAAAAAATAACTTGCCATTTCTAGGCAAAGGAATTGCAAAGTGCAGAACTTCACTGAACGATATCCTTACTCAGTGATTTCCAAGTAGAAAAAGGAAACCCATTGTTCAAGGCTATTGACTTAAAATGGATTCTACTCCAAAATGTCTCCTTTGGGCAGGTAAAAAGGATACATACCCCCACTTCCATGCTTTTCATTCAGGTACAAGATTACGAAAGCAATTTTTAGTTCTCCTTCAACCTGACCGCTAGGCTGAGACTGTGTGAAAAGATACAATTCTCCCGTTTGAGTGCAACCATAGATGCTTGCAGCCAGGAAAATAAGGTTTCTGCTAAAGACTTGAGCAAAACATACCAGCCACAAAAGATCCAAACCCAGCCAGGAAAGAGAGACACTTCATTCTTCTCTAGCAATGGATAGGAAATCGAGCAGTGGAAGAGGGCAGCACAATCCCTGACTAGGTTTCAGAGATTCAAGAGGATACCTACAGAACAGCTATTCCCTCTCCAACATTGAGCTCAACTTACAGAATGCCAAACCTTGACTTTCAGCACCTAAGATTTTTTTAGTTGATATTTTTCAGACATGCAGTGTCTAAACAAAACAAAGATGTTGCTTCAGAAACTGAATTGCTCATTTCTTTCACTGCAGAAACTCGTGTGCTCGTGGAAGCCAAGCCCCTCCACTCAGAAGCACTGAAGGTGGTCCTCCCAGGCCATACTGTGGAGTGTGAGTGTGCGTGGTGAAATCCAGGACTGGGCTTTACCACTCCGGACTACAGCCATGCCAGGGGCTGGCGAGATAAGGCAATGACAGAAAGACATGGGAAGCAGTTCACTCTTGAGCCCTAATAACCTTGCCAAGGACAAAAGCAATTGTTCAGGCTCAAAAAACCATAGGTTAAGTCTTCTTCCTCAATTTCTATGCATCTAAGACATATTAAGGTATATAAAAGAGACTTTGAAAATTAAAACTCCTGTTGAAAATTACACCCTAAAGAGGAAATAAAACTATGCAAGGGCCTATTACTAATAAATGGAGCACAGGAGCCCACTGCTTAATGAGATTGTCAGATAGAGAATCTCAGAGTGAGAATATACACAAGAGACATGGAGATAGTGTCACTGGCCACCATGGTAACCAAATATTTCAGAAACATGGGATCTAGCAGCTAAGGTACAAATATTAGATTCCTGTAAGGGACTGAGACTGGATCAGTTTCCATGCAAATCAAATTTAGAGAATTTTATGAAGTGTCAGGAAGGAAAGTTCAAGTGCAAAGTGATTGTGCTAACACGATTGCATGCATTTCTGCCAACAAAATTACTGTCTATTCTCACCTTAAGAACTACAGCACTACATCTAGAGAATACAGATACAATAGCCTTGATAGACAGTATCAAAAAGCCTGCTACAACTCCTACAAAAGTTAGAAGGAATTAACTGAGTCAATTCAATTTGACTGAGCAGCAAAGCACTGAGTCACTTCAATTTCTTCTTGTAAATAAATCATAACTCAGCTAGATAAATAAACTAACATTTAATAAATAAAACCTCAGAAAAAGCAAGTGCAGAAGAACACAGCTTCATTTTCAATGACTATTTTCCATCTCCTAGTGCCATAATATTGTTTTTCAAGTAATTTACAGTTAAAATCTGATTTTCTTTGAAACATTTCTGGACCACTTTTAGTCAGTCATCTCAATGTTTTTCCCTCAGTAATGTTATTTACCCATATATAAATTCAGGCCAAAACTGAATTGGCAACAACATACTGCTCATCACCACTCCTGACATTTTTCATTCTCTCTCATCACATTCAGATTGTTAACTTGTACTACTATACAGAGCTTTGTCCAAGTCCCTTCAATCCTTTTATTGGAGAATAAAAGGAAACTGCTCTCCTGGAAGAGAGTTCCTGGTATCATAAAGGCATAAAAGTAGGTGGTCATGTGCAAGTGTAAAAGGAGGTTAAGTTTTACTAACTTCACAATATATTTTTTTCTTTCTGGAAAGCACAGCAAAAACCCTTAAGTCTTCTGGCAATCTCATTGCGCTGAGACTAGCACAGTTCCCAAACCCATGACTCATCCCAATCCCAGCAAAAAAACTGCTGGAGAGACAGATGTTTTGTTTATTAATTAATTTCTTCAGTACATCCTGCTCATAGTAAAAAATAATCAGGTTTTACTTTGTATGCAAAAGATAAAGCGTGACAGTCATATTCTTGCATTACTCTTTTCTAAATACTATTTTGTGAAAACTGAAATGGCAGTGGATGTTGGTGACACAGAATACCTTATTTAGGAAAAAGAACTCTGTCTCGCCAATAAAGATTTAATTTCCTGGTTATGAACAGTAAAAATGTGTAACTTCTAAATATTCAGGTTTCTGGCCTTAAAGTTTGCACATGGCTCATCATTTTCTAACATGCTTTGTATCCAGTTGCTTCTGTAACACTACTCTAAGGTGTATCTAACTTGCATTCCAGTGAAGAAAATCTGGCACTTCAAACATTTATGGAAGCTAAGTACCCATACCTTAGTGAAATCCATGGAAATGGAAGCCAACTCCAAATTCACTGTCAAACTCCCCACTTTAACTTATTTTATTTATGCTCAAATATGTTACATTTCACTTGCATTTAACAGGATGTCTAGTCTTTATTCAATAACGTACATGTTATTCAATACTGCAGAAGACTGACCTTTCTCACAGCTTTTATACCAAATGCAAGATGAGACATGCACCCATCCATGTAGCTGAAATTTTAGCACTCTGGAAAAATCCCACTGACCAACAAATGTATACCTTTACTCGTTTGAGTAAAGACGTAGCCCAAACTGAGGCTAGTAACTGAGAAACAGATGTAACTTGAGCTTGAGTTCCTTAGTGAACTGTATGCTTATTTTGTTATGAAAAATACTTCTTTTAATATGAAAAATAATTATCACCATCTCCCTACAATCCTTGATTTTATACATCTGTGTCAAAGTAATCAACATACAACTGTTTAATTTGGGCCTATTAAGGGCATTGACAGCTTTCTGACGAGGACAGAAAAGTACAGAATGTAACAACTTGAGTCGACTTATATCAAACCACATTCAATACATCAACACAGTCATCAGCTGGTAACTGCTGGGTTCAGAGAAATGATTCTGTCCCAGTCCCACTGCATTCTGCCCAATCAGTTTGAGATCAATCTGGTTTCAGAGCTATGAGAAACAATATTGGAATGACTCGACTTTGTGTCTACCTTCTAACTTAAATAACACAAATTAGCAAGCAAACCTCTCTGAAATGGAGCAAGAATTTTCACAAAACCATTTGCATTGCATAATGCTCATAGCAAGATTAATATATAGCACTACTAACTTTCTTCCTTTATGTACAGCCAAGAGCAAAACCCAGGTCTCATTATGCCACATAAAGTAAAAACAATTTGGACAAAGTCTCAGACTTTTTGTTGTTACTGTAAGCCATATGATCTTTGGCACATCAATTAGATGAACTAAGTTCTTCATATACTAATTCCTATTTAGCATAAAGGAGAAAGAAAAGACCTAGATGGAGAAGGGAATAGTGGAAGTAACCTGTTTTTCTCAGCCAAGTTTCAAATGTAGGCTACAATTCAGCAAGAAGACATCTGCAAACAAGTGATGACAAGCTGTTATTTCCATAACACACAATCTGACTAAAAAGGAAAATTGTATGCTAGAAGCATCAGCAGGGATACACAACAAGAAATATTAAAATTGTACACCATATCATTGTTATAGAAGAGAAAGTTTACAATAAGCACGTTCAAGAAATAGCTAGTCACGTTTTTCGAAAGTTACATTTTATGGTGTCAAAAAAGATTGCCAATACCTACATGATCTTTCTGTGCTAGAAAATATCCTCAGCCGTGTCTTCTCTACACCTGACAACCACTTCACATAGGCATTTTAAACTTCTCTATTAGGCATTTTAATTTTACAGCTAAAATCTTGCGTAAGTTTTGTCACGATCCTGACAGCCTCACTGGCCCTATAGAGTCCCCCAGGCTCCCCTACCTTGCCCAGGACCGCATGTCACCCCTGCAGTTGTCAGCCCAGCAGGGCCCATCTCGAGCTCCCCCCAGGTGGCCACAGGTCCCACCAAGCCACCCACCTGTGGGCCCGCATCCCAGCCTGGCCTCAGCCATCCCTACAGCCCTGTCTGACCACAGCTCCCCTCAGCAGGTCTGATACCCCAGCCTGGCCATGACCTCATCCCCAGGGATGTCCCATGCCCCAGGCTGAGACCACCCAATGCCCCATACCCCAGGGAGCCCTCACCACTCCTGGTGCCACAACCACAGGGAGCCTCCAGCTCACAGGGCACCTGGGCAGGTTTAGCAACACGAGAAACAAAAGATCAACTTAAAACCACCAGCAGCTGTTTGCACAAGGAACACCAGCAACAGCTTGAGTAAACACACTAAGCAGCAAACTGAATCCAACGCCTGTGCTTACTCAAGCCTTTTGCTATCACACAGTTATTCCAAGTCTCATAAAGACAGCAAAAGGGAAAACAAAGGAATCAAGCAAACAAAACTGATTTTTACTTGCTTTTAGAAGGTTTTAAGTAATTGGTGGCAGATCATGAGAGAGACTACTGCAGAAAGTACCAGCAAAGGACAAAGTGGTGAGAGTAGAGAAGCACAAGGAAGGAAAGCCAGAACACCTAATCATTGCTTGCACACAGTAATTCAGCACCATAAGCCAGCTGGAGCTATTTCTTCTTCAAATAAAAGGTAATTATGCAAGAGACTGCCCCGCTCAGCAGTGGGAAAGAAGACAACATGCACCTGAAAAGCTACACCACTGAATCAAAAACTTTCTGCTTATACACGGTTAGCAAGGGCAGCAAGGACTTCAAAACTGCAGATGGAGATCTTCAGAGAGAGGGCTGCAAAACTTCTGCAGAATGACAGCAGCAGCCTGGTTTGACGATGACCTAGAAAGGCTGTAGCACCTCCCTTAGTCACCACACCTCCTGTAGGCAAGCCTCAATGCACAGTGCCAAAGTGACTAATGACGTTCTTTGAAACACCAGCATCGCGAGAACATACTTAGCACTGCTGACAAACTCTGAGCTGAGACTTAGTAGAATAGAAAAGAAGAATGGTACAAGCAGTTCTAGTCTAATAAGAGCACACTAAAAACTGCTTCAGTGACACTGGCAAGAACCCAAAATTTGACAGGAGGCAAAGGAGGTGCCAAGCCTTGCCAGTTCTTCCACTCTAAGTCAAGATAACAAGATAACCAGTTCAACAACAGTATGATAATTGGACAGCCAAACACATCATATATGTGTCAATAAAAAATCCTGGTTATTGAAATACAACAGTTCATGCACTATAGAAGTAAGTGCTCAGACTACAACTCATCAACACTCATCAACATCCTGGGAGTATAATCCCATTCCAGTAAGATGATAAATAGAGCAGCCAAAAAGGAGAATTATGCACAAAATGGTCTCGCTCACAGTTAAGGATGGTTCCTGCTCCACATGGGCCGCCAGCAGGCAGTCATCTGAATTTCAGGGAGACTCTAGTCTGTAAACTTGAAATCAAAACAGAAAATAAATCCTTGAACCTCTAAGCATGTCTGAACAGAAAGAAGAAAGAAGTTCAGATAGTTAGCATTGCTATTGTGTACTCATAACAGTGGAATTAACACTTAAAATTAGATTTTTGAGCAATTTGTGCAGCGGTTCAGAAAAAATTAAAGCATTTCACAGACACGAGAACATGTAACTATCAATGAGACGCTAGGCTACAAGCCTCAATATTTAATTCCACCTTCCAAAATGCTGGGTATATAAAAGACTGCAACTTCACCCCGAACAGTTATGAGAAATTTTGAGGTAATACTTCAAAATGAACCTTGCTGAATTTCAAAGGCTTCATTATTTTCCACAGGTTTTCTCCCAGTTTGGTGAGTGAAGATATAAAACGACAAGCACAACTGCCCATTGTAAACAAGCACTCTTACACCCACTTATAGATAAAACAGATTCTTTTCACCTTTCTCTGTTGCATAAGGAGACAACATTATGAAATTCAAAGCAGAAAATATCAATAAAACCTAAATAAACTGGTACCAATGACAGGCAAAACTTCAGTTAAGACTTACTCATAGTAGAACTTCAAAAACATAGTAGAATTTCAAAAACAATGGATCAACTTATTTCTGGTGACAGAACAATGAGGAAGTTTTTGTTCAGAAAGGCATTCAACTCTACTGAAAATCAGAAAATAGATCTTGAAAGCATTTCAAAAGATCCAGTCCCTACTGGGGGTAGTTCAAACACACATTATTTACAACTGATACTTCTCTAAGCAGTTAACACCAACTCAAGGTAACCACCTTCTAAAAATATTTTTTTGCCTCAGGACATGAAATTAGGAAATGTCATCGCTACATCTATCTAAACCAAAGGAAACCACTTTAAGCATACAAGATACAAACAAACAAACGGAACAAGCAATTGCTTGGCCTGTTTTAATATCCTTTAAGTCTAACTTACTACTAATGTCATTTATATGATTTATACCTCAGCTACATCTGTATAACAGTTCAAACTCACAATCACTGCCAAAGTGCATAAATGCATTAAAAAGTAGTAATGAAACTAGTAATCTGACATTTCAAAATCAGAAACTATTCCCCGTCTTGATGCATAAAATTAATTTGAACAGCATTAGAAGAAACACAGATCTAAATCTTCAAAATTCAAACTTAAAACTGAAAAAAGTAAGAGCTTCCTATTTAGCACATGATCATCCTGTCATTTAGCATTTGACAG
Source organism: Illadopsis cleaveri (assembly GCA_013399915.1). NCBI lineage: Eukaryota > Metazoa > Chordata > Aves > Passeriformes > Timaliidae > Illadopsis > Illadopsis cleaveri. The sequence continues at coordinate 346,019 of VXBB01012320.1, forward strand.
ATCAGAACTGCTAAATATCTGTCCATCCAAGGGATGAGCACTTACTTGTACATTTTGGTTGCAGAATATACAGCTCATATTTGACAGACGGACATGTCCGTTTGCACCATATTTAATTACATTGCTCCACCAAGCATTCCTGTCTTCCTTGAGCACAGCAGGTTCACGCCTGTGCTTGTGACACATGAGTTAACTACAGGGCTTATGCACAGGATAAAGGTATGCAACAGACTCATAAGTCACACATATCCATGCTGGAATAGCTCAGCACTTTTGCAGCAAACCACAGACAGTACAATGGGCAAAGGATAAACGATGATCTTTACAAGTGTTTTAAGATGGACTCCTTGCCAGCTGCTGAAGAGATCCCATAGACCCATTAAAAGCACTGCGAGGGGATTGATATAATCTACAAGGAAGTTGGAAAATTCGTATGTATTTAAAAGTGGATTTGAAAACTGTCACTTATACTCAAGTTGTCATTTTCACTCAACAAAAAAATCCACAGTGACAGCCATCAAGCATCCCCAAAGGAAAAGGAAACCAGAAACATAGAGCATATTCATAAAAAGAGGTTAGGTGAAGCTATAAATGAAACCAGTCAAGTCTTCCGTGACAGTTGAAATCAAATAAAAAACCTAAGATTCAAACTCCTATTGATTTTTCCCTTACAGTCATTAATTTTTTCAAACACAAATTACAAGTCTTTAGGCAGAAAGTTTAATTGCTTGCTTTGTATCAAGTAAGTTCCAGACAGAAACAGAGTTTTCCTTCTTTTTCAAAATTAGGCTTTGACTGAACAGAATTTCTGGGATGATGAAACATGCTTACTAAGCACTGCCAAAAGAGAAATTCCAAGTAACTTCCTTTGAATTACTGCATGTGTGGATTAGTTACCTTGAAGAACAGCAAATTATATTAATTACAAGGCATCCTTAAATAGTACGAAAGAGCAAAGTGCCAGTTACCACCTTCTAGCACAATCATACAAAACAAAGAAGTTATCAATAAGCAGAGAGCACAGCTCCTCCTTCAAGCCAAAGCAGCAAAAGATATTCTCAATTTCACTGACAAATAGTTACATTTTAGGTGGTATAATAATACAAAATGCTCCAAAATACAAAATAAAAAAAAAAAAATTGAATGGTCAATCCTAAACTAATGAGTGGCAATTCTGTGCCAAGTATATAAACAGATGCAAACTGAAAGTACACTGAAATAAAACACTAGGTTTGAAAACCCACATTCATAAATTGTATCCTGCTGTGCCACATAAGGTTCCCTCTTCCCATTTTAGTTCTGAGACAGCACTCCACATAATATAACAGAGGGGCTAACATGGGTTTATCTCCAGTATATCCATTTATTAAACCAACAAGAAAAAAAAAAAAAGGAAAAAAGAAAAGCAAACCCATATGCAAAGGTCAGATTTCCAAACCATTCTCACCTGAGTACAGGGACAGTATCCATAGGGGAAGATTCCCCTTCTCTCCCTGCTCTATTTCAAAATGACCTTTCTTTGATTATCTTCATAAACTTCTTTTGCTAAATTGGAAACACCTACAAACATTGCTGTGCTCACTGGTGGAAAATGGTAGGCAAAAGGACCTTCTTCAGTCACTCTGAATCTTGAACATGGAAAATAATGCAAAAAAGGGTATGCAGAAGAGCATCCATTTCTGTTTCCAGAAAATTATGTACAGTATCTGTGCTACCAGGGAAGTCTAGAATTTACAACAGCTCATAGAAATGATATGTATTAGGCAGCCATCACTGACATTATGCAAGCTTCAGTGTGACATCAATGTTCTTCTTTTAAAACTCAAACCACTAAACAGGACTGATGCCTACTGACCTGGGGATTAAAAGAAGCTGCCTGCAATGAAGCATTTGGTTGACTTAAGAGATTGAATTTTTAGAGAGCTATTTTCTGGCAGTCTCACTGTTGCACACATTAACAGAAGATGTCAGAAATCGTATTCTAAGAGAGCAATTGCCACCTCCACTTTAGAAAGGGAAAAAAATCATCCTAACGAACTTTATCAGTACAATCATAATTCTAGTGTCTGGTAGGAACTGTCTGTCTCTTACCGCAATGTCTCCTGTCACTACACAGTTTAAGAAAAAAAGATTCATCTCTATGCTAAATTAGCCCCAATATCCTTTAAAATTATGATGATAATCCAGGCACAAAATTATTTTTTCACCACAGTACTACATTCTATTCAACACCTCTATTTCAACTCCATCAAGCTGTAAACTCCTGTGCTTACTGTTTTGATATACTTTTGAGGAATGTCTTGAGCAATTCAAATCTGCAAATTTCATACCACAACCGAATACACAAAAGTGGTAATGAACTTAGCTGGTTACAGGAGATGAAATCCTTTCCCAATTTATGGATCTCTAGTATGTACTTTTGCGAGGGAAGGACCAGGCAATACTATGCAGGTGATACAGAGGAAAAGGGATTAGGAGCAAAGTGTTGGATCTGAATGCTATAACTGTGGAATATTACCAGTTCTGACCTACACAAGTCTGCTTTTATTGACTTTTTGGGTGCGTTTCCCAAAGAAGATGCAAAAAGAACTTACCTACCACCACTTTTTACATAAATTTAGTTTCAGTAAGGGCTTACACAACTTTGTGCCTGATGTTTGAGCCTGTGTCCTCTAGTTCACATACACTGGTAGACTGTGTTTTGGAGTATTTCAGTTTTGTTTGAAGAACAATGTTTTGATGAGAGAGAGATCTAGGACAGTTTTACAGCTTTAATAAAATGCCCTCAATGTTATTACTCAACAATACACTTTCAATGAGAATAGGAATGAACTCATTTTTCTTACCTTTATTTAAGGAGAGGCAGAAACCTACAATACTGCAATCACACATGGTTGAAATTGGTGGTATGATTCCAATATAATTTCAAAATGTGAATAGAGGGCTGTAGGTAAAAGGGAGAACATTCACAACTTGCTTCAAGTTACCCAAGTCTCATGAACAAATGTGGTTCTAGGTATTTCAGGGCTTTTAAATCTACACTGAGCAGTTTACTTGAAATTAACATGTTATTCTGGCTACACCTGCTCTAATTGACAATGAAAGAAGATTAATTTCATATTCCCTTCAAGCCCATGTAATCTTTTTTCATTTGCAATTTGTCAACACCCCAAAGATATTAAGGGTAGTCTTCAGGCCTATTCCCAGCCTATACTACTGCTGGGACAGAAAACTACAGGACTTCTTCATACAATGCTTTCAAACCCAGTCAGTGTGGCCTCTGAAGCTCTCACAAAAAGGTTATCTCATTCTCTCTTCCCTTGTGCTGCAAAGATGATGCCAACTACGGTTCACACACAGAAAGAACTAGGTCCTTCAAACAGCACCAGGCTTTCTCTGCCTTCTGTTAAGAGAACTCACTCTTCCCAGAATCTTACCTCCCAGCAGTCAGGAGGCTGGTACAGCTGTACTCACACTGAGGAGATGTGTTTTCAATGTACCAGCACATTTTGTGACTTTTAAGTTTACTCTAAGACCTGTCAGCTTTCCTAAAATAATGTACAAATCTTTGCTGAGCATTCAAATGTGTGCAGTATTCGTTCTAGCTTTTGCAGATCTGTTAACTGCTTCAAGGTATCCAATATCCAGTAAGCCCAAGGTGCAAACAGCAGAGGAAGGCATAAATGGAAAATCAAATTGCTACTCACCTTATCACCAAAAGTTCCTGCTCTTCTACAATCAAAGCAGATGGCCTTATTAAATAAACTATGTAAATCAGATTCAAGATCAAATGCAAATGTTTACTGTCCTTTATTTGTTTTTCCTGCTATACAACAGAACTATTTACCGCTCTGATGCCTTTTCACAACTGTAATAAGAACAATTCACATCCAGTATTTCCTTGTACGCTGCTCTGACTTCACCAGAAACACAATTCCCTCCTGTATTCATTCCTGAAAGGAATCAAAAATGGCTTTACTCAGGGGGCGTAAGCCCTGTTACAATACAGTGGCAAGGCTAGAGACGTGTGAGAAAGTACACTGAGGCCAGAAGGAAAATATTTTTAAGCAAATTCACATCAACTAGGATCCTATTCTAGAACTGTTAAAATCTTATCCAGATTATTATTATTATTAATACACTGTGATCAGTACTCTTTACTGCAATGTGTATGGCATTCCACATCTTGTTAAATATCAAAGTTTTGTACATTTTTTCTGGTAGCTTAACACTTTTCTTTGAAATCTTCTCCTTTCAATATTAAGCTTTCACACTTATCATGCTGTAACTGAGTACGCAACTTGCTGCAACTACAGTCTTTTTAACCACTCATACCTGTGTGACATTTGGTGAAGGGATAGAACAGAGGATAAAAGAAAGGCAATCCAAGTACATAACACCAGAACAATGAGAAAGAAACTTTAAAAAGAAGAAAACAAGAAAAGGAAGGGAATCCCTACTAATTTTTATATGAAGACAATTGTGCAACAGTGATGGGACAGACTTAAAAGGAGAAATGCCTTCCTCCAAGAGGAAGAAAATCACTAAGTGTCTCACACACACAACAGAGACCCAGAATCCTGTGAGGATTAAAGATACACAAGTATCTTTAAAGTTAATGATGGTCTGTGCTCATTATGATCAACAACTGGAAAAATCCCTGAGAGAGATCTTCAGGACAGGTAGGTAAAGCCTCACAGATAATTACTTATATTTAACAGCTCTTTCAGTAGCTCTCGCATTATGCAAGGACTCAGCCATGCATTTTATCATAGATGTTATCACTAATAAAATGCATTAAACACAGTATAAACAAAAGACAAAGGCAAAGAAAATCCAAACAAAAAATTTCCCACACCCCACAGAGATAAGGCAGACCCGTTTGATTTTGCTCACATTCACTTTGCAAATAAGATTTTCATCCTTACCCAGTAAGTATCAGCTATCATGTTACCATCACAACAGTTTCTCAGGGTTGAATATGGTAAGTTTCAGCCTTTAGAAAAACAAAACAACCCACCCAGAAACTCAAAGGTCTGAATCCAAGCCCTGGTAGATATAAGAAATAAAAAAACCCAATCAATTTTTTAGTAATAGTGAGTTTGCATACAATGCAGATGTACAGTATGCATTTCAGGGGTGATGCTGAGTCAGAATATAAACTAACAGCCTTTATTCAGCCTGACAAGTACAGCGAGCCACCAACAAACAACAGTGCATACAGATATGCAGGGAAGTTTCAAAAAAAAGAGACCCACTAAACAATATCCTTATTAGGGTCTTAGTGCACCCTAAATGGAATCTACATGTGCTTTCTTCTGGTCATTCATCACTAAGGTAGCTGAACTTAGACTTTCACAAGTTCATATGCTTTCAAGAGTTCAAAAGAACTAATCTCTTTTTTAGAAAGTGGGATATTATCAGGATTGCAGTAATCAAACATTTTTACTATTCCTGTCTACATATTAGAAAGTTTTCAAAGATGAAAAGAGGAGTCAACTACATTTTTAAAGTTAATATCCCAAAATACTTGGGGCAGGGGGAAAAGGAGGGAAGGAGAAGCTTCAGGTTTTGGTTTTTTCTTCAAAAAAAGATTTGCATCACTCCATTTGTGAAAAAAGAAAGAGGCATTTCATTTGCAATGTACACAGATGTTATGGACTACACAATCTATTAGTATTTGAGAACCTTCTGTCTCATCAAGAAAATTTCATACAGAAAGGTTTGCAAGGACAGGCAACTGTAAAAAGCAGCATCTGTAATAAAGGAGCCATGATTGTAGGCACATAGCACATGGTAGAAATATTGTTCTTACAACTTCATGAAAGACTTTCATCTGGCTTTTACAAGGATACTAATTTCTCAAAAGCTACATCATTATAAGAGCTGCTTCTAAATCCTCATGAGAAAGATTCTGAAATTAAGAGAGTTAAGTGCATTCTTTGCTTTTAGCTACTATGCCTACTGATGTTTCATTCTTTCTTCAAAGAGCAATCTTTTGTATGGCCATCTGCATAGCAAGTAAAGAAAGCAAGAGATGTTTTCACAAATAATGATATCACAAAACTGTGGGTAAAACCCTAATAGCCAGATGCATATTTGGAATTCTTTGCAACTCATTAGTTTTAGTTGCTTGATCAGCTTGACAATTCTAGCATTATTTATACTGGGGAGACTATTTTATTACTGTAAGAAAAAACTATTCCATAGGACCCCGAAGAGAACTGAAAGATTTCCATCTGGAATCAAGCAAGCATCTGCTGCTAATAAACCTTCCAAAAATCTTTTTGCCTCAGATGTCCATTCAGGCCAAAGACCAAAACAAAAAATCCAAAACATTGTGGTTATGCAGAGATGCCAATTCACCTCTTAAAAAGCAAAGATCTCAGGTATACATAAGCATGTAATTAATTTACAAATTATGTATACTAAAGATAACCTTTAGGCAATAATTTTAAAGAAACACAATAGAAAAATCAAAGTACAATAGAGATATTACCTGTACTTAAAGCGCTCAGACATTTTAGAACAATGAAAAATGCAAACCAGAAGCAGAAGCAGCCCTTCAGTGTCCTGTACCTTGTAATAGAGATAATGCTACACTGAGATCAATTGCTCCATTCAGTGACAGATTAAAGATAACAGACGTGTTTTTCTTGCTTTTGAATGTACATTACTCAATTTTTAAGCTTATTTAAATACAGAATACTCTCAGAATACTAATAAAGTATATTAGACTTGCCAGCACCATACTGAGGCAAACAACCACCCACCACTTTAAATTTGATTTTCTTGTCAGTGATCCTTTCGCACTGGCAAAGCATTTGATTCTTTTGTTCCACTACAGAATAAGAAGCAACCATTTAATTAGATAGCTAATAATTCCAGGTCCTTCCTTATTCTATCTACATTTCTTCCAGCTTTTCATTTTAAGATGTTCAGAAACAAGTTATCCAGCTCTACTAATTTAAAAGCATTTATCCATAACAGCTATTATTTACTCAATGTGTGTGGAATATTTCACACCCTATCACAGAGTGTAATAACCTATCTGGAAAGATCCAGAACATACCACAGTGGCATTTATAGAACACTTACCTTTCATCCCTTATCATCAATGACTTTGTTGTTTCATTTAAAGTATGCAACTCAAAAGAAACATTGTAAAAGGGGAGTAGAACTGAAATTAGAGGGCAATGGAAACTACAACGTAAGTTACAGAACTACTGAATGACTTGGATTGGAAGAGACCTTAAAGATTACCCACTTCCAGCCCACATTGCTGTGTCATGTCCAGCCTCTCACCGAGCAGCACCCCCAAGTCCTTCTGGGCAGGGCTGCTCCATCTGCTCATCCCCAGCCTGTGCTGATACCGGGGATTGCCCCAACCCAGGAGCAGCACCAGCACTTGGTCTTGCTAAACCTCATGAGGTTCCCACTGGACCTTTCCTTGAGCTTGTCCAGGTCCCCCTGGATGGCATCCTGTCCTTCAGGTGTGTCAAGCACACCACTCAGCTTGGTGTCATCTAAAGACTTGCTGAGGGTGCACTCAATTCCTGTGTCTACGTCATTGATGAAGATACTCATTAACACAGGTTAGAGATCCCTAAGGGACGCCACTTGTCACTGATGTTCCTTGGGACTCTGAGCCATTAACTACTACCCTCTGAGTGTGACTATCCAACCAATTTCTTATCCATTTAACAGTCTACCCAGCAAATCCTTCTGTCTCTCATTTAAAGAGAAGGATGTTGGGGAGGACCATGTCAAAGGTCCAGATAAATGACATCTGTAGCTTCCCTTGTCCACTGATGGAGTCAATTCAACATAGAAGGCCACTTGATCAGGCAAGACCTGCCCTGGGTGAAGTCATGCTGGCTATCTCAAGTCACCTTCCTGTCCTTCATGTGCCCTAGCATGGCTTCTAGGAAGATCTGTTCTATGACCTTCCCAGGCACAGAGGTGAGGTTGACAAGTTGGTAGTTCCAAGATCCTCCTCTTCATCCTTTTTCAAGATGGGCACAATGCTTCTTCTTCCCCTTTTCCAGTCATCTGAGCCACGTCTTACTCTCTCCAAAAGTTACCTTGTTTCTAAGATAATCTAGAGAAGTACAATTATTTAAATGAGGAAATAAGAACATGCAGAAAGGTGAGAACTCACCTATCAATAGAAAAAAATCTATCTAGTCAATATTTTTTGACCAAAGATGTCAAAGTTAATGTTTAAGATGATGCATGGCAGGGAAATACACACCTATTAAGTCCCTGAAGAAGTCCCTGGGGACTGCTAAATGAGGTTTGAAAGAGAACAGCCTCATGATTAAAATCACATAGAGGGGTTGCTAAGGTAAGAAATAGTGAGAAATGAGGAAGAAACAGACCAAATTATAAAAGCAGAAAACAAAGAGTGAGATTAGAAGGAGATTAGACAAAGCTGAGACCATGTTACAGGAATAATCCTTGTCCAAGGAAGACAGCTGAACCAGTGCTACTGGTTCATTAGTCAGATAAATACCTCCCATAGCTCCCACGCCTCAGAAGACAACTCATTGCACCTCTCTGTGTTTCAGTGGTTCTGAACTCTCATTTCCTCCCATCTCAGACACGTTTCTAAGGGGACTGTTGCACTTTCTGGGAGTCCTATAATACCTCTTCTCTATTTTCAGAAAATTTTATTCAGCATAACATACTACAATACATTATATCATAGTCTGGATTCCAGTCTTTTGATCCCTACTACCCCTCCTCAGCACAGCTCACTGAGTGAAACGAAAAGCATTTTCCTCTTACTGCAAACTAAATTATGTATTTACCTCTTTATCAGAAAAGCAAGGCTCACTTTTAGTCACAACAGACATCAATTATCAACCCCACCTCATACCACCCTTTTGAAAAGGGAGGAAGGAGAAATATTTAAATGAAAAGGCAAAAATAAGTATGAGCACTCATGTCAAAGCTGGGAACATCCTGAAGTTCAGATAAGGCTGTGCTGTAAGAACGTGAAATAAATCCACCTAGTGAGGGGAACATACAGAAAAATAACCTGGGATTTACTGCATTGTCACCAGCAGGAAGTGAGAAAATGTTCATGGCCACCAAACCAGCTCCCTATGAAACACCCAGACGTTACACCTTCACAAGGGCAGCTTATATTGCTCCACCTGTGAAAATTCATTTCCTTCTGTGCAGAGGCATGCATAGACTATGTGCAGGGTACATGCACAAACTATGTCAGATACAGAAGAAGACACAACAGATGCACAATGAAAAAGACAGATAAACTGTCCATACACATCACTGCCTGTTTTACTCTAGAAACTTAAGTAACAGGTTTGCTAATAACTGGAAAGGGAAGAAGTTTGTGTTATACATTGGGCAAGATTCTCCATGGGATAAACTCACAAATTTTAATACCAAGAGGACTACAAATGCACACTGAGCTGACTACAAGTTTCTTACTGAATTGCTTAAAAGATAAAAAATAAAGTCTGATATGCTGATAATCTATAAAAACAGAACTAGAAAGATGTATTATTATCACAGATATCACCTTGAACAACTCACTTAGGATCATTCCCTTCTGCAGCACACCCAGTTCATTAATGTATGAGAGAGTTTGGTATCTGCTAAGCACCTGTGGGACCACCAGGTCAGTGTTACAGGGCTGCACAAATGCATTCTTCAGCTTCATCACTGCTCAGAGAAAGCTGTAAGGAAGCCTCACTTTGCACCCAAAGTGGTACCTGGGTTCCTGTCAAAGACAATCCATTCTTGCACTTTCCACTGTAATCAAACGGAACACAAAAAAAACCCCCAAAACTGCAAATGTCGTTTTTGAATGAATAGCAAGCCTGCTTTCACACATGAAATCAGCCAATATTCTAAAGTTAATATCTGAAGACATCAACTATTGCTGTTTGAAACAAGCAACTAATCACAAGCTATGTCTGCATCTTGACTATATCCTCCTTCACAAGTTTGCACAGGGGACAAACATGAAATAAACAAGTGTCTGAGAATTCCAAACATCCAAACAATTATCCAAACATCCAGAAAACCAAATCAGAGCTCCCCAACAAACTAGTGGAGAGGAATAGAAAGCAGAGTCGCAAACGTGGTCTTATCACCCCCTTAACAGGCATGCAGAAGCACTGTTATTGCACTCTAAGGACAACAGGATCAAGCCTTGCCTCAGCCCAGACCTGTCCACTTTCTCAAATAAGCAGTCATTTCTACAAGAATAAATGAGAAGATTTATACAGGCGTAACTAGGAGGAGAATTGGACTCACAGGCATCTGGAAACATAAGCCCTTTTACTCCCACTCCAAAACATTGCTGTATCTTTTACAATAACCACCACCAAAAAGAAACAAGGGCAGTTTAATGCAGTGTTGTTTTACATGACATGACTAAATCCAGTATATTTCTTAGCTGACAGAGCTTATCTTTGAAGTTTTCTTTTTAGGAGGTTAAAATACACAATCTCAACTGAAAAAAAAAAAGTTACTGAAGTCTAATATTGTTTTGATTGCATACTTCTTGTATCCTAAAATGAAACACTGTCTAGAAACCAAGCAGAACCTGAAACTAGTCTTCTATATAATTCTTATGAGGACCCGAAGGTGCCCTATGCATGGCTCCTATCTACTAAATTCCTTAATCAAGGCATAGGCACACTGGTTTCTTAATCTGTTAAAGGCTGTCACATAAGCCTTTGGTCAGATAAGGGCTCTGAGTTAAAATACCATATTGGACACAAAGAATTTACTTTTAAGAAACTAAATGTCATATTTCAGATTCCATCAAATCATTAAAGTAAGTTAGAGGTCCTAGGTCCTACCTTCCTCCTGAAAAATTTCACAGCTAATCCATTAGCTTACCTTCCCAAAGCTTTCTCAAGAGACACCCCCATGCAACTGATTTCCTGGGCTGGGGAGAAGAACCACCCACAATTCAGTATGACCTTGACAAACTGGGGCATGCAGAGACAGATGTGTGTCAAGATGTGTAAATGAGGTGTAACCCAACAGACACAGCTACCTTCAGCTAACACAGTAGTCACAAAATTGTATTGCCTTACTCCCAACTCACACAAAAGCTATTTCTGTTCATGCTTTTTAATACTGCTTACTGAAGTAATGTCATTACTATTTTGTGAAACACTAAAATGCTGTGATTCATGCCCCCAAGGCTTTCAACTCCTTCCACTGACTAGACAGGAAATGTGGACACCTCAGGTCAGGAGATAATCAGGTGCCTAAGTAGACAGCACTATCTCACAAGTCAATGCAGAATTGACATAAAAGACTCTAGTTTTAAGCCCAGACTGAATCACAAAAGCAATCTGTGTCTTAATTAACAACTCTGCAAGGTAACAACTGATGACCTATGGCAAATCCTTAATCTTGTATTTGCATATTTAAACAATAGATTATATACTGTAACTATGTCTCAGCATCTAAGAAACACATTGCCTAGTCCTATAGTTACATACTAAAGGAACATCTGGAGCCTTACTAAATACATAGGACACAGAAACGTAAAGCAACTCTATGGGACAAAGTATGCCCACCTGCTCTGTTCAAGTCCCAGTGAAGTCAGCTACACCCATTCCACAGGAGTTAAGTTAAATCAGAATCTTCAAAACAAACACTTCCATCGTGAATTTCTGTATGTGTATTTCAGGCCCTGGTAAACTGAAAGTGATCCAAATACCCTAACTTAAAGTAAACTCAGTCTGATATTATAGTCAAACTAGTCAGTCGTCCAGAAAAAAAAATTAAAACATGTAAATATTCAGTCTTGGCTACATTTTTCAAATACAGATCATACATTACCAATGACGTGGGAAGCATCCAGCACTTCATATGCTGTTGAATCATTCTTTGCTCCTCTGACAATCACTTCTGAACAGCTGCAAATGCACACAGGCTACAGTAAAACCAATCTTTTAAATAAACAATTGACACATTAATTTTCTTAAGTTCTGAGTTTTACTAAAATCAGTCAAGAATAATGCTTCTTCAAAGAACATACTGAAAGTGTGTTTACACTGAAACTGAAATTCTGTATTGATTGAGACAAAAATTAATAGGTTGGGCACAATGTAAGATGATTCTGAAGAGGTCCCCATTTAAGGCTCAAAAAAATATAAGTTAGGAAAATTGCAGTTCCAGTAACCAAGAACTCCATTCCATCTGTGAATGTGCCTCTGACTTCACTCAGCTGTCTGCTTACAGAACAAAGTCTTCTTTGTTTGATATCCCCTTGTACTAGTGAACCTCTGTATTTACAAGCTGCAACTTCCTTTCTACATCTCTCAAAACAAATCATAGAACATCCTGAGTTAGAATGGACCCTCAAAGATCATTAAGTCAGACTCCTGGCCTTGCACAGACAAGCCCAAGAATCACACCATGGGCCTGAGAGCACTGTCCAAAAAAACCCTAAGCTTAACATAGCTTTTCTCCTAAAGAGAATGGTATAATAAAACTGTAAAAAAGAACTTCCAGAGGTCCCATCCAAACTCAGCTGTTCCACAGTTCTCTGATCTTCTGGGGGTTTTTGTCTTTTAAGATCAGACTGCTTCCTTCAGGCAATCCCTTCAGTATGGATCTAGATTTTAAAATGACAAAACTAAGTTGTGAATTCGGAGTTTTAACACATATCTTTAAATTTGTCCTTAAGACAGTAACGGCAGTTGAATACAAGTTTTTTGTTGGCCCTTTCCTGTGGAAAGACAGCAGACACTTTTTTGTCTCCCTGAATCTTGTAACTTTCATTAAATGAAAACATGGCAAAGGCCCAGCTACAGAGCCCACCTGCAGTGCAAGCCTACCAGCGAGGAACTGATGGCCACCAGGAAGCCAGAAATAAGAACCTTTGCATTGTTACACATGAACAGATCACATTTCTGAGCATCCATCCTTTCTCCACGCTGCCTTAAAGCCTCAGGCCCCAGTATGGAGTCCTACAGACGAACAGATGTTTGCTCTTACAGGGTAGAGTTGATTGTTAACCTACACCGAACAAATTGCCACTTCAAAAAACTATTTGCTATATTTATATTAAAGTCACAGAGGTGCTAACAGACTAGTCACTAACCTCTGGGCATATCAGAGGACTTGGACACTTACTACACTGTCAGGAACCTGCCATACAAGCTCAAGGAAATAAATGAACTAACAGGAACTCATTTTAACTGTGTAATTCCAATCTGTCAATAACGGATCATATTCTTCCCTTCTTTCTTTCCATATATGATTAACAATGTTGAACTGAGCATTGTGTCCCTTTAAATGAATACAGAAAGTTGTTATGCTCAGATAATGGCCCATTAAAGGCAAACAGTTCAAGAGGAAGCTTGTGAACATCCTAGAATTTCTATTAATTACCAAGAGGGAGTTTTCCAAGTGTATACTGCATATGGCCAGTTGTTTGTTCTTCCCCTCCTCCTCAATACACTAGTAAGTGGAAAGGTAGAAACAAAATTAGATTACATTTCCATTTTGCACCTCAACAATCCTGAAAAAAACCTGTAAGTAAAGTTAAGGAACAAATGTTTTGGTTCTCCAAGCAAGTATTTGCAAGACACAGTAGTGTCTTTTCTAGAACAGCCTGCAAGCATAGCACAGAATGGCTTGTGAAAGGGAAAATGTATAAATAACAAACTTGTTGGCCAGCACAGTTAGCAAAAAGAAATTAAAAGTATTTATTTTTTGCAGATGAAGCACCAAATTTTACAAAAGTTCATTTCCAGTTTTATCTTAGGGTGATGCATCAAGAAAAAGGAATTGCTTCCACAACAGCAGAATCTTAATAATTTAACCATGGCTCAGTTTAACTCAACTAGGAGTATGTTAATTTCTTATATTGAAATCTAATCCCAAACAAGCTTGTTATTTATTACTGTTCTATGTTCAACTGTACTGTTTTATGCACAGACAAGAAAAACTCAACCTACCCAGAAACCTGTTTTCCACAATCTTTTCATCCTAAATGTTTCATACAGATATAGGTAATCTTGAGGTTTCCTCTGTTATTAACAAATCTGTCTGTAATTATACAACGTGCTTTACACTACTTAGAAACTTCACATATATAAAAAACGTGTAATCTCTAGGAAGAGATAATGAAGTAAAAGTGTCTGAAGTTTAAAACCACACAAGATAGTAAAGGCAGAAGAAAAAAAACAACAACAAAAAATATTCCTGGAGCTGGCACCATTCTCATGTCCACAGCAAGATTAGAACCAAGTTTAAAGGGAAAAAAAACCCAACAAAAAAACAAGTTCAGCTTTTAGTGCTGGACTTTAATCTGCAGTTCATGACAGCAAAACCTTTAATAACTTGTATTCATAGCCACTGGTAAGAATACTGCACCACTGAGCAACCTTGAACTCCCACAATGCTCCTGTTTTGTTAAGGAAATCAAAATGCTACAGAACAGAAATGTCTGGATTTTTTTCCCTTGGGGCTGCTGACAGTAGATTACCACTGTTTTCTACATATGAAAGTCTGAAACTGACAACGCACACATAGAGAAACCTGGGTCTTCCAAGCATCAGAAATCCAATACAAGTGCTGTCTCCTAAAGAACACAGCCCATCCTTCCAGGAACATTACAGTCCAAACTGCTCCCAGATCTGCAGCACCTCAGCACAGCAGGAATCCTCTCCTAAAACTATCTGTAAAGAAAAATTATGAAAGGGAAAGTAGGAATATGTAATATATCAAGCTAACTCACAGTCCCATTTACAAAGGAATCTTTTATACTTATGACAAAGAAGCCCCACAGCACTGTCTGGGTCAAAAACCTCAGGTGAAGAGGATGTCTGCCTAAGCTTAAGATAGATAAAGGGCAGCTTAATGTTCAGCTATCTAGAGCATCACAATGAACAACACATGCCAAAAGTGAACTGGAACTCCAACAAATATATACTGGAAAAAGAAAATGGACTACTGGAAAAAGGTTTATCAGGATGGAAGAGGATACTGGCAGTTTCAAAAGACTTTGAATACAATGATTTTGTTAAATGGTCTGATCTCTTTTTGGCCCTCAATTACCCAGTGAACACATTTCATGAGTTTATTTATGCTATGCATAGCTTCAGAAATGCATTTGCTTTTGAGAAATGATTATTCATTTCTGTGATAGCAGATTACCCAGAGGAGGGGGAAAAAAAAATAGTAAGAGGCAATGTCCTTCCTCCCACTCCCCTGAGGCCAGTGTCCTTCCCTGCACACCACAGCCTAAATATTCTATGACATCTTTTAGGCAGGAAAACCAATAGCCCCTTCTCTTGCTAACACAGTTCTTGTTTTGAATTATTATTTTCCTTTCCCTTTCTCCAAGCTTAAGAAATTTGTTGGGGATAAAATTAAAGATCTGTATAATCAAGGAATGCTACACAACAAGAAACTGTAAACAATTAGGCAATGTCTATTAGCACTGATAAAATACTAGATACATCCTAGTTTGCACGTCCTGACTCAGAACAAGAAACAAGCAAACCAAAAACCTAAATTTAAACATGCGTCTATACAGTTAAACGAGCACTAACTGCTGCAGTCATATGCAGAAATGTATTAATGAATTCACTGTCATGTCTGGATACAATATAAATTAACGTCAAGGCTTTTTAGTTCATCCATTTTTCAAATCTCCAACATCACTAGAGACCACCAATCCAGGACTAGGCAAATTAAGTGTTCCCTTGAAGGACCTGATTTTTTTCTGCATATGTTAGATATAGCATTCCTGCTTGCTTAAAAACAGAAGAGAAGTTTGTTGTATCATCATATTATCTGAACACCTATGATTAAAACACTTATGTACAACCTCAACAATGTTAGCTTACCAGCTGGACACTGGAAATAGACATTAAGTTACAAGGAAAGAAGAAAGGAAGAACAAATGCACTATTACTTAGACAGCATGCTTCTTCCCAAAGGAGACTACCAGCTACTGTTTTGCAGAGCTAGCATTTCATAGAATTTAATCACAATAAAACAGAAGACATCTTATCCCATATAGTCTTATAAGCTGCATATTTTTAAAAAAGGTACTTTTAAGTTTTCTAAAATGTATGCTTTAATCTAGTAACAAAACTACAAACACAAGAAGTACCTATTGATGAATTCATCTTACTTAAGAAATGAACTTCTAGTATAAGTAGCCTTAAGTAATACAAAGGAAAAATAATCAACTAGGAGGGAAAAAAAAACCCCTTCATACTGAGGACTTTATAAATGGCTTATATTATCTTCACTGTCTAAACATCCCACATGCACACAGGACTGAGGTGATCTGAACATAAACCTGGAGAAAAAAAACTGTAACATACTCTCTTTGACCCTTCTATAGCTCACAACACCACATTAGCATCACCCTTCCCTGACTTTACATGTTCCCATCCAGACCATGTCTAAGAGACTCTCAGAAACTTGAAGAAACATGAAATAGACATGAGAAATCAACACATGAAAGTTAACAGAAATCTCAGCCACCACAGCAAACACTCCTACTCAAGCGCAAGACACCCCTTACTTTCCACTGAATAATCCTGCATAGTCTTTTTTTTTCCACCTGGAAATTCCTTCACCTGAGGAAGCTATCACAAAATGGTGATTGGGCTAGCTTCCAAAATGGTGTGGTGCTTTCACTCTACACTCAAAATGTTACAGTACTTTTTATTTTCATTGTTTTACCTTGGTGCATTTTTAAAGGTGCCCTGCAACTTTTAAGACATAGTCCTGAAGAAGATCAAGAGTAATAGAAGGGAAATTAGTGTGGCATGACTACAATGTAACTGCATTCCCTCAGCAGAAAAGCCTTAAACATTTCACTGAAAGTGACTTTTTAAAGTATTTACCAAGCAGACTAACATCAGCCCCACGGGGAACATTCTTCCTCGGAGCAAGAAGCCGTAAATTCCTATTCACAGAGCATAGGGAAAAAAAAAATAACGGCCGACTCCCCATTATGATTACTTGCACTCAAACTACAACAAGCATTCCTCTGTGTTCATTATGTTTTGAATGATTAGGGCCTCATTACAATAACTTACTAGAATTACAGAAAAAATCAGGGGTTAAGTGTGCTTGGAAACTACGGATGTGAAAAAGAAACCCCTGAGCTGCTAACTCAATGCATGACCAGCAAGATACAACTTCCCTGCCCTCTGCTTACTCCTCCCTTACAAGAGATGGCAGGTCACAGACTTCCCCTACAGTCAGTCACTGCAGCATTGATTAGATGTCATAATCAAAAGAGAATCAAGATACCTTATTGTCATCTTCCAGTATTTCAGGCTGGAAAAGGTCCTGTCTGCCTCAGTAACGCTAAGCAGAGTTGCCAGATGATCCCCATCACATGAGCAACAATTCTTAAAACTCTTAAGAGAAGTGTCATGGGTCTGTGGAGCCTGTTCAAGCAATGAAAAGCAGTAACACTAGCTCTGACTCATAAAAGGAAAACAGCCAAGTTGAAGACATCCTAAAAGACAGTTTATATTTAGAGAAAGATAGAGGGATTTGCAAAGTGATGTAATTCCTTAAACATAAGCTCCTCTGTTTGACAGGGGGCAAAATATGATGAAGAAAGAATAACACATTTCTCTAAATAATGGTAAATATTTCCTTGAACTTCGGATTTCATCAGCATCAGCACAAGACAAGTAGATAATTACGACAGCTATTGTATTTTACTTTTCCATTAGGCAAGCTGGCTCAAACAGAAAAAGGGGAGGGTGGTGGTGGTCGTTTCACTGGACTGTCAAGGTTACTCCTGAAACATGTTGTTGGAAGGGGACCAGCACATTTGCTTAACGTTAACTGGCCGGTTCTCTGCTGCTCTTCACCACCCGCAGAACCTCCCGGGATGGTCGACAGGGACCGACCACCGCCGGGCTGCACTAGCGGCTCCCAGCAGCGCAGACTTCGGGGCCGGTGTCAGAGCAAAGCCTCGTGTGCCAGGGGTGGCTGCAGGGCCCCCTCCGCTCCCAGAGCCTCCGACGGCGAGGGCTGAAGGGCTGCGCTGCCGGACGCACCGCCCGCCTCGCCCCAAGCGCGCCGCAGACGGCGCTCGGCGGAGCTCCGCAGCTCCGGCCGCC